>JADLZN010011156.1:0-107850 GCA_018155175.1 Sinocyclocheilus anophthalmus | reverse complement strand
TATGCCATCTCTGAACTGTAGTTTTGTGTTAGTCACATGATAATATAATATCCTGAAACTTTTATTCAGGCAGGTAGATACAAAACACGTGCAGGTGTTTAGTGTTGTTACATTTACGTTAGGGGATCTCTATATCTATATATATATAATAAAATGTTAATATTGAAACTTACCTCTATTTAGAGAGAGTCTCCTTTGAAAATTAAAGGTATAATCCAGATAAAAATAAAAATTCTGTCTATTTATTTCTCATGTTGGTCCAAACCTGAAGATAGTTCAGAGACTTAGTCACCATTCACTTTCATGGTTTCTTTTGTTCATACAGTTAAAGTGGACGGTGACTGCGACTGTCATTTGTGATTTTTTTTTTACCTGAGAAAGTAGTCATATTTTGTATGGTAACAGATGAGGTTGAGTAAATGGTGACGGAACACCTCTGAACACTGTGTAAATATACCTAAAATGGCCACATTGTAGCCTTAAATTTCATGTTTAAATACTGTTGAGTCAAAAACATCTATATTTATAATCGGTTTAAATTGATAATTTATCTAATAAATCTTAAGTGAAACTGAAATTCATATTATCTTCAAAGGAACTCATTAATTATGCCCATTTCTTTTTTTTTTAAGTTCAATAAAGATTTGTGTATAGTCATTAGTTTCATTTAATCCTTGCACAAAAAATGGTTTGTAGGCGCAAGCTTTGCATATACAAATGTTCACAAAAATTATGTTTGCACTAAATTAAGATAAAATTTAGAACCAACTCAGAGCCTTATTTAGAATAATTTTGATCTTTAAATGGAAATGTACGTGTCTGTAACATTAGAGTCCACTGTAGGCGAGTTGTGATGAAACCCAAGTGCAGTTTATTGATCTCCATAAGTGCAACATGAAATTAACTAGAATGAACTTAAAACATGAACTGCACCAACACGCTTACAGGAAACAAGCTAGACAAGACCTGGTAACATGAGGGCTGTATCAAACAATAGGAGAACACATGACTATCACAACCAATGAACAACCAGAACACACAACCACATGACATGACAATAGGTGCGTTCGACTTCATACGGCGTTGCACAGACCAATCGGCGAGTTACCACTTGCAGTCGGGGGTGGAATTGAAAGCGGAAACGTCAAGTCGACACTTTCTGCTCCCGTTAGTGACGCTCGTGCGGTGTATGAATACTCTATCACAGATGAAGTGAATGAAATGCAGTATTTGTCAAATACACAGACGTTTCAGAAACGCTTTCATGAAACAACAGAAACACTTTTCATGTACTGCTTAATACAGTGCTATCTGTACAAGAATAAAGTTCAACATAAGCATATATTATTTAAATACCAATAAAGTGGGTCTATATACTGTATCAGCGTTTTTTGATAAACGTGACTCAACATAACATTACAACTACAGTAAAAGAGCTTTTGCGGTTATAAAAACACTTGTGTGAGCGTTAGTGGAACTGAAGGTGTCAGAATAAACCTTAAACACGCGTTATCGTTGTCATGTGGTGAATTTGATCCAGTCGTGAAACAGCTGTGTCGTCCCTGGCCTCCCTGGCCATGACAGCGCAGACTGAGTTCAGGGTTGGCCTCTTTAGCCGTGACAGAACTGGCAGAGGGTCTATGTGTGACCACCGTTGTCAACACAGGACAGGCAGGAAACACGCAGGTTGGTGCCAACACAGGACTGAGCTCTAGGGCTTGAGCGGGCTCTGGAGCAGATTCATGGACTTAAGCGGGGTCTTGAGCGGACTCATGGACAGGAGAGCAGTGTGTAGCCCAAACACACAATATGGCCATTGCCATAACAGAGTGCGACTGACAGTGGGACCATCTCAGAGACCCTCAGACTGGGTACCACCGCAGAAATGCCAGCTGCTCGCACCGACACAAGTGGCGTGTCCTCCAAACTCGAAGCCAGTCTTACATGCCTAGGAATCGCCCTTGTAGCCTCAGATACGATGTTCATGACATCCGGAAACACTGGAGTGGTGTCCATGATGGCTGGAGACTCTGGAGTGGCAGCAATGATGTGAAGAGGCTCTGACGTGGTGGCCATGACGTGACAAAGCTCTGCCGTGGCAGCCATGACGTGGAGAGGCTCATGGCCTGGCGGCCATCTTGGCTGAAATCTCAGCTGTGGCAGGCATGATGTGAGCAGGCTCCAGCGTGGTGGTCGTGGCATGAATAAATACTGGCATGCTGGTTGGGGCTTGGAAACACTCTGGTGTGGGAACTGCGGTATTGCAGGGCTCCTCCTTCACAATACCCACAGTAAAAGAAGAACCACAGGGCATAATCAGTGTATTGTGCCAAAGTCCAGTTCAGAGTATGGAGAGGCATGAAACGATAAATATTTTTGTTTAAACCAAAACGAAAAATGTCTTTTAAGTGCTACATCGTTAAAATCCACTTGATCACGAAGTCCTCCACATCATCCTCAATAGTACGATGGCCTTGCCCTGGGTTCATATTTTGGTCTAGCGTTCTGTAACGGGGGAACCACTGAAGGCGAGTGTAGTGAACCCAAATGCAGTTTATTGATATCCAGAAGTGTACATACTTGACTTGATCATTCTTGGCTTGACAAAGAAACATGAAATGTGGTAGAACGTGAACATAAAACATGACACTCACCAACAGCACTACAGGAAACAAAGCTAGACAAGGGACAATAGCAACATGAGGGATATACAGTATCTCACGCCAAAAAATAGGGGCGCAGGTGGCTTCCACATGACACTGGAAGGGGCAGTAGCTGTGGTCCTTTGGTAGGATCCCAATTTCGTCGTTCCTCCGACGTGACGTCGAGAGTGACCGCCTGAAAGGGAACGTCTCGGTTACGTATGTAACCCTCGTTCCCTGAAGGAGGAACGGAGACGTCACGTCCCGTCGCCACAGCTCCTGTCCCACCGCTGAGCGGCCGGGTCACCGGCTCGTCTCCTCAGCGAAAACCTGAATATGCGTTGCATCTGCTGCCTACTTATACTCACGCTGTGATCAGCAGCAGCTGTATGCAATAATTGCATGCCAATGTGCAGTGGCTCGTTTAGTTTACACTCGAAGTAAATTGTCCCTCTAAGCGAGATCCCAATTCATCAGTCACCGACGTGACGTCTCCGATCCCTCCTTCAGGACTAGGTTAATACTTAACGAGACGTCGTTTTGCATCATATTTCCATGAAGAAACTTTATCATCCATTGAATCTTTCCATTGCACAAGAAGTGAAAAAAGGTTCTTTAGATTTTTAAAATGTTCTTCACATTAAGAAAAAGTGGTTCTTTTAAGAACTGCTTACTGAATGGTTCTTTGGGGAACCCAAAATGGTTGTTCTATGGCATCTCTGCCAAAACTCTCTTTTGGAACCTTAATTTTTAAGAGTGTAGCGTGTAGCAATGAAGCACAGGTCACACAGAAGTCACTTTCAAACCAAGCAGCTTGTTGGTCAACGTGACAAATTCACGTGACCAACTTGAACATGATGCGGAAAATGCGTAGGCAAAATCTTTCATACTCACGCAGCATTCCCGATCACGTGGATTCCTTTTGAAATGACTGGATTTCACCCTCGAAAATTCCCCGAACAGAGCGATAAATGTGACAACACATTCAGTCAATTTGTGAAGTACAGAATAAACAGTAACAAATAAATTACCTTCTGTTTATGTCTTAAAAAGATGGAAGAGCTCCTGGGAGCGATGGAGAAAGTGAAGCTGGAGCTGGAGTCCATGAAGGCCAAGATGTCGTCCACCCAGCAGTCTCTGGCTGAGAAAGAAGCTCATCTGACTACACTGAGGGCCGAGAGGAGGCGACACCTGGAGGAGGTGCTCGAGATGAAGTACGTTATCAACTTTCTTTGTACATCTTATCATAACAGTGCTTGCAAAGAAACCAAAAACTGTGAATCAATAGAGACTGACAGGATGAAGTGGTTTTGAAGATGTTTTGTGAAATTAAAATCTTATTTTGCATGGGGAAGATGCAGGCCATATTCCATACAGATTGTTCTGTATGCTGTTTTATACATTAATAAATCAAGACAGTGACTAAACGGCCAGTTTTGCATTGGCCTTCATAGCAGCATGAAAAACAATAGTTTTATTCAGATTTTAAACAAAGGATATACTGAAAGCCGGCAGCATGACAATACAAGAGCGCTTCCATTCTGTTCTAATGAATGAAGCTGTCACTGCTAGTTTACATAGTTTCATGCGTCTGCGTAAAGCATGAGCTCGTTGACTGTCCATATACAGAATTCTTCCATTATAATCAATAAAGCTGCAACAATGCAGAATAAATCTCTTATTTACACCATATTTACATTTAAGAAGCATTCTAGTTTTGTTGCTCGCTTGCAGTGTACATATATTTGATGTTAGACCATATGCAATAAAAATGAGTGGTCTATTGATTTCATACAGTGGATTTTGACCTATTGGTAATTAACAGGATTAGTTAGTTGCAATCATAATCTTAAATATTTATTCATTAAATGAACACATGCAGTCTAGTCAGTGTCATGCATGAACGTGTACAATATAACATGTAGGAACAGAAACAAACATCAGATTGTAAAGATTGAAAATATATTTCATCTTCGACTGCCATTTGTGCAGGATGCACATTTGCTATGTGTTATATAATGAACTTGAGATCTAAATAAATTGCTTTTCCAGATCACTTATTTAAATCATTAAATAACCATCTTTCACATGAGAGCTCATTCTGAGGTCACTTTGGCAAGCTGTAGTGTTAATAATATAAATCAGTTAAAAGAGAGTAAACAGAGATAAACATCACGACAGAAAAATAGGCTGTAAAACTTTAACTAGGTATATTTTTTTGTGTCATGTGTTTTTGCAGATAATAAATGCAGAGGATGATTCATTCTGCACGAGGCTTGTTCTGTTTGCTATTTCTGTCTCTACACTTCAGCCCTGCTCCTTGGAATCTGTTGAAAAACCGAGAATAAGCAAGCTATTTCAGTCTTTCTGAGACAATTATGCGCAATCATTTTGACCAAATCCATACTCCCTTGAGATGTTTTGTACTTGTGAAAGCAAACATCCTTTAACCTGCTCTGTCGAGTGTTGTAAGACTCCTGGTCATCGTCAATGAGGTCAATTGCTTTGAAGAGCATTTCCACAGTACTTCTGTAAAGTGCTGTTTGACATCGAGCTTGGACTACTAATCATTTCAACCAGGGTTATTATGGTTTTGAAAATTGTGTTTTATTTTTTCATTTTTGTTCTTAATTTGAATTAGTTTTAATAGTGTGCAATTACTACTTCTACTACTACTACTACTGACTGTTAATATAAAATGCTTTGTGACATTTGGTTGGACTTCGAATAATTTTCAACCAATGAATTTAAGTTTTGAAATTAAATTGTCCTTATTTTTTTATTCTATTACCAATTATGAGTTTTAAGATGTCAATTAATAATAATATAATATAATAATATAAAGTGCTGTGTGGCATGGCTTAGGACTCTAATCATTTAAACCAGGGTATTATAGTTTTAAATGTAATAATTATTTTTTATTGTTGTTCTTAGTTGTAAGAATACTAAAATCATAATATAATAATAATTTAATAGTAAATGAAATAATAATAGTAATAATAAATTCGGGTTGACATTGGCCATTGACGTCTAATCAGGTAAACAGGTTATTATCGTTGGAGATCATTTAATTTAATTTTGTTTTATTTTAAATATTTAATACTAATAAGAATTCATTTCTTATATAGATATGTTTTTAAATTTAGTTGATTATTTATATATTTAGTTTTAATTGAGTAAATTTTGTTACATAACTTGATTTCAACAATTGTAACTCACAGACAGGAGGCTCTGCTGGCAGCCATAAGTGAGAAAGATGCTAACATAGCCTTGCTGGAGCTGTCTGCATCCAAAAAAAAGAAGACACAAGAGGAAGTGGCCCAGCTGCGGAGGGAGAAGGACCGTTTGGTGCAGCAGCTCAAACAGCAGGTACGGACTGTGTCACAAGACTTCGACCGAGCATATCTGTTTGTCCTCAAGGTCAAGTTGTTTGTTTGCTTTAAATCAACGATCATAGAGAGAACTTAAAAGGCCTAGACCAAATACATCTTTGTTTTGACTGGTGGGTTTCTGAATGCAAATAAGGTCTATTGATGTGCTTTTAATTGATTTCTTCTCAATCTCCCCAACCTTTTGTTTTCATCCATTTCTACCCCCCAATCTCTCCTTACATCTGTGCCCCCTCTTTTCTCCTAGACACAGAACCGCATGAAGCTCATGGCGGATAATTACGACGACGGCTACTTGAAAACGCCACCTGACCAGACCAACCACAAACCTCCAAAATCACCTGATCAGGTCACAATCCGGTCCTACAAACATCGGCAAGGTGTTAAAGGGACAGTCCACCCCAAAATGAAAATCCTGTCATTATTTACTCACTCTCATGACATCCCAAACCTGTAAATAACATGAGTAAATGATGATAGCATGTTCATTTTTAGGTGAACTGGGCCTTTATAATTGTTACTGTCATCAGCTTTTCTTCAGTAGAAATTCAGTATGGCTGAATATGAAATAAATGTACCGTTGCTGTATTTTGCTTATCTCATATTCATAGGTGCTTAATCTTAACAGCAAGCCAAAGAAAGACAAATTGGGGGTGTGGTCAGTTTACTTGTTAATAAAATATTCATACTAGAAACTGAATTGGAAATGGATGCTCCGTCGTCCATTTCCATTGCAGTCGTGCCATTGTAATTGAAATGGAGCTGCCCTAATCTCCAACGCAGATGCCATCATTTCCTTTTACTGCCTTCATATTGATCATAACTTCTCAACCCTATGGATTTCTATTATTCATGACTGTAGAAATCGCCCCTAAGAGCAGATCCAGGATCAGTTTCCCTTAAACCTCGTAATACAGCATTTCACATTGACGATGCTGAAAGCTGATCCTGCATCTGCGATTACGGGTCGCTTCTACCTGGATATATTCGCATACTAACCTGATCTTTTTTCCCATGCTGCACTTGGCTAAAACCCTGCCATCTCTTAACCAATAGGATGATGAGGAGGGCATTTGGGCATAGCCTCACTGGCAGCCATTTTGTTTTAGAAGGGTGAGCATTTCTTTGATGGACATGTAAAAGCCAATCTCAGCTGCCCTGATCCTCCCCATGTGACATCAAACCCTGCCTGTCCCGTTTTGCCTGTATGAGATTATTGGCTATGTCACTGCAGTGCAAACAAGCTTCTGAGCTTTCCCGTGGGATGTTTTATTAGCAAAGAATTTTTCATATTTCAAAGGCCATTTGTTTAGATATAAAGCCTACACACATTTATTACTGCACTGCTATGAAATAGTCTACAAATCTCATTTCTCCTGGTTTTGTTTTTCCCCCTTTTGAAGCTTTTTATCTCTTGTATGTTTCTGTGGTTAAACATAATCCCAGATGGTGTATTAAGACATTATTTCCCATTATTTCCCACACTCTCCACACTTGCTCTCACCAGATTCAATTCCTCTTCTGCAACAACAACACAAACTTATCTGTAAACATGCGTATAAACACTTCTTAATTTGCAGGTTTACAAAATCATAACGTTTTCTAATAAATTAGTAACAATATTTACAGTGCGTATATAATATAGTTAATACACAGAATATAAAGAACATACTAAATAAAATTTGTATGTGAATTTTTTTATAAAAATGTCCAGTACAAAGTTAAATATCAAGTATAATAAATAATATGCATAAACAGTGAGGGTTGAGACCACATTGAGAATCTGTGATTCGAAATCTAATTTCATCTAGAAACAAAGAAAGTTTAAAGTGTCGGTCCATAGAATGCGTTTTTCAATTTCCCATTTGCTCTTGAGAGCGTCCCAGCTCTTGGTGCATAAAGAAGATCTGTATATTTGCAAAGACTAAAGTCTCAAATCAAGAGATATTCTTTATAAAATTTAAGAGTCGACCACACCTACCTAAAACGTACTGTCGTTTCTCGTTCTAACACGCCCAACATACTACTCCTCTGTGGAAATTTGTATACGCCGCCCAATGTTTCACGCAATGAAAGAGCGTACATGTTTATTCCGTCTGTAGTTTTGTTGTTCCGGCTGCCATTCCGTAAAGACCTGTGTGCGTCGTTGTGAAAAGCGAAACTACTGGTTTGGTCCTTCCAAAGAGGGACAATAATCTGCTATCGTCTGCCTGAGCTGATTCCGTGCTGGTCGATGAGGAATACTACACCTTTGCGCGGTCGATTCCAGCCCGAGTCCGTCACTGTCCTTCCGGACGCTCTTTCGTCGAATCCGCCGGCCGCGCCATTCTCAAGTCCGCCTCTATGCTCACTCTAACCCTCCGGCCGTTCCTCACTCTAGCCCCCGGCCTCTGCTCACTCTAGGCCGCCGCCGTTCCTCACTCTAGCCGCCCGGCCGCTGCTCACTATATAGGCTGCCGTGTTTGATACTGTTCGTTTTTGAAAGCGAAACTACTTTGTTTGGCCTTCCAAAAATGGACACGACTAGAAATCAGTGATTAAGTTGTATTTACAACACTGTTCAGAACAGTTCAACCCAAATATTCAGAAGTGTCCAGAACATTTTATGGAGGACTGTTTACTGATTATACTACCATTCCATCTGTTCTGACTCAAAGACTGTAAGTACGTTTTTTTTATATTTAAAGCGAGTTTTTTTTTTTTATATTTAAAGCGAGTTTTTTTTTTGGGCAGTGTAGAGTAGGGCTTGTTGTTTGTCATTTCTCCGATCACAAATGCAGACATGGTTTTATGTTTACACGGCGCGATGCAACGCGTAAAAAGACAGTATAAGTCATTATAATCCATAATTATGTCCCCACTGGATGCAACGAATGCCTCGTTTATAATGGGTTTTAATGTTTATGTCTCACTGCTCCCCCCCCTTTTCCGCCGGACAGCAGCATCCATGTGGTGAGGGCATAACATTTTCCTTCTCACGCTTGAGGTATTCGCGCAATCCACGCACTGGATATTGCGGCCAATCAACAGCACTCCTCCTTTTCAGACCGATGAGTTCTGTGGTATACAATCGATACGGTTCAGAAGCTGGGAATATGAGAAACAATAATGTACTGTATGTGGAAAATAATGTTTTTTTTACCTTAAACCGCATAAACACATTTCATTACACCAAATACACAAAATAATGTTCTTTTTAGCAACATCATATGACCCCTTTAAATCATTGGTCAGATTATACCATCCTCACTTTTAAGAATTCTCTACTTATAGACTCCACCATTCAATGTTTGGGACAGTTTTTGTAAGACATTATACGGTAAAATAAAGTGCCACCAAGATTGCTAGTTCTAATAAATGCTGTTCTTTTGAATTTATATTCAAAGAATCCTAAAAAAAAAAAAAATCACAGTTTCCACAACAATATTAAGTCAGCACAACTGTTTTCACATTGATAATAATAAAATGTTTCTGAGCAGCAAATCAGCATATTAGAATGATTTCTAAACATCATGTGACACTGAAGACTGGAGCTGAAAATTCAGCTCCACAAGAATTTAAAAATATATTCAAACAGAAAACACTAAATATAAATTGTAACATTCACAGTATTACTGTTTTTACTGTGTTTTTGATCACATTAATGCAGCATTGGTAAGCATAAGAGACTTATAAAATACATTAAAAAACATTTCTGACTTCAAACTTTTGACCAGTATACATTTAAATAATAATAATAATTCATAATGATATTAAATAAATGATAGTATTAACCAGGGATGCTCATTTTGCTTTTATTTCCTGACCAATTGCAGATGCATTTCAATCCACCATTAACAGTGTGTGTTTTAATTTTTAATAATAATAATCTTTTAATTATATTAAAATAATGCAGCCAAACCCAAAAATGCGCGTTTATAATAATCCATTTGAGTATTCTGCTAAGTGATTACTGCATAATTTTTTTTGGGGCCCAGTTTGCTGTCAGTTTACAGAAACATCAACGAAATAAATGAAGACTCATTACTGTTTATCAGTGTTTAACTAAAGCAATGTTCACTGGAAGCTAAGCATGACCCAGAATGAGAAAAGATATCAACAAATAAATTAAAATCACATTAAAGGGGTCCTATTATGCTCTTTTACAAAGTCTAGATTTTGTTTTGGGGGTGTACTAGAACAGGCTCTCATACTAGGTTGCTCGAAAAACACATTATTTTTTCACATATTTTAAATTATTACAACAACTCTCTCCCCAGTCTAGCATGAACAGCTCGAATAGTTCCTGTATCAAATGAATGCACGTCTTCTGAAATACAAAATGTGCTGTGATTGGTTAGCGGGCAAGTGGTGTTTTGTGATTGGGCAGCGCTCGGCGCCTGGTGTGGGGGGGGGGGGGGGTGGAATGTCAGGCCCCTTACCATAGCCGCTTGCTAGCTTCAGTGTATTGATATTGCGTCAAAATCGAATCAATTTGAGTGCGATTTAAACCCGGATGATTGTAACCACTCTAAGTTCATCTGCCTTGGGAAAGCTAGCGTGTCTCCGACATAGTGATAACACTCGTTGCCTTCTCTTGTGCAGCTCAACCAGGTCTCGTCCCATTCGTCAGTATTTGTGATTTCACAAATCCCGGAAAATATGCGTTGTAGTCCAAACGAGTCGTTCGTTGTAGTTTTTGAAAAGTGATTTCTGTTCAATAAATTATCTCCTTTTGAATTGGACTTTGAGCTTTGTAACTTTGCAGATCTTTTTTATGCTCAAACAGCAACATTACAGACTAACTAAAGTTAAAAAAGTGAAAAAGCATAATAGGACCCCTTTAAGAGACAGCATAATAACAAAGTAAAATCAACCTAGAATCACATCCTTACATGATGACAATGCTTGTTACACCACAAGAACATGATTCCTTATAAGAGTCCTCCTATAGAAACAACTACAACAAAAACGGTCACAATAATATAATAATGAAATCGAATAACTTCTTGAATAACTTCTCACTGTTCTGGGTAATGTCTTGTCTCGTCTCATCATGTCTGAAAAGCACGTGTTTTGCATGCAAACATATCTTGTGTCTTTTAAAAGCATTGTGCTGATAGAAATGATGTGCTCGCAGTGAACAATATCAACCCCAGCAAGTTAAAGTTTGCAGATGCATGAGAGCAGACTGTCTGTTTCCCATAATCCTCTGTCGTGTGGTAGTAACAGTGTGTCTGCTCTGTAGATAAGATCTGGGCGGAAAGCTACAGTGCACAGGAGCTCTACACTGGCCACCTGATTATCCCATACAACCACCCTAAAACCCTTTAATCAACTCAGCCCACATCTCATCACACCAGTTACCCAGGACCCACCGCCAGTGACGACACACATTCTCACAGGTAACGCTTACATGTTTGTGCTTATACTTTGGTAAATAATAAGCATGACATAAAAAGTCAAAACGATGTCATAAAAAACCCAATTAAAACATAAAAAGTCAAAATTCTGACACAAGTCGAAATTGAGATAAACAGTTATAATTATGGCATTCAATTTTGACTTGTGTCATAACAATGACTTATCTCATAATTGTTTTCATTTTCTAGGTGTGCATAAGCAAATAAAAAAACTTTTATATTATGGTTTCTAACTATGGAAGCCCACTTCCACCACATCATCCTTTGGTAAATCACAATTATGACATAAAAAGTAGAAATTATGAGATACTAAGTCGAAAATTCTGACATAATTAAAACACAAGTCGAAATTCTGAAATTATAGTTATGATAAATATTATAATTGTCTTTTTATTTCATAAATATAACCACATTTTATCTCATAATCATGACTTAGCATCTCAATTTCAACTTTTAGTGTCATAATTTCACCTTTTAATGTCAGCAGTATTTTTTTTCTTGTGGCCGAAATGGGCTTTTATATATATATAAACTATATATATATTTTTTTTTTTTAAGTGTTAATTTAGTACAATTAATTACATTAAAAAATAATGCAATAAAAAAAGTGTATGATTTAATCATGTCCCTGACTGCACGAAATCCATAAAGAATTCAAGCAATATTTTTATTGTGATTAATTTGATTAACCAATATTTCATGTCATTAATGCCAGTTATTAGAATTTTTTATTCACTTGATGGGCCTTAAATCCTTTTTATTCTCATAATTTTTCAACAATATCCACACTAAAGTTCAAATGTGTTGAATTAAAAACTTTACAGGTACATTCTGCGCATAATTCACATACATATAAATCTTTTTGGGTTTTAGTGGGAGCCTGGGATGGTGAGTCAGTGTGGAGCTGCAGTTAGGATCCCTGGACCCTCCTTTGGACCTCCAAAACCAAACTGGCCATGATCGAACCCTCCAGCTTCCTCCACTGTCTCACTGCCCTCACCTCACACCTGAACCAAACCGGAGCCCTCTAAGAGCCTGTAACAGTCTGTAGTCTTAATACTGGTGCAGCTTTGAAAATATGCAGTGTTAGTTGAGTCGTGAATGCAATTTTAATTTCGTTCTCTTGATATGTCATCATGGTTGAGTAAAAACAGATTTAGAATGTTAACCTGATCAATGGGTGGTGCTATATAAACATAACTGAATGCCAAACTGTTGTTAAACAATTAAAAAAAAAAAGTGTTATGCTACTTTAACTGCATTCAGTATTAAGACTATCAGACCCTCAATCTATTCTGCGTTTAGGTAGCGACTTGCACTGGTTATACTGTATTGGATGACCCCTCCCCTTTACTGAAAACCTATAGGAGACCTTCAAGAGCATGACATAAACATTTATAGATAGTGATGGCTATTTGTCACACCTGACGCTTCGTCAGTGGAAAAAATCAGGTTCTATATGTTCTTTAATTCAAATTAACAGCTGCTACAAGGAATAGACATAAAATATATATGAAAAGAGTTTGCATTGCTCATGAAGGAGTCCACCAAGGGGTGCGTGCAAGAAATTAGTTCTCGCTTAATGAGACTATTGTTGTTGTCTAGCAGCTCTTAGACAGGACATTGTAGGCTCCCAAATAACTTCATAACATGTCCAGATAACCAGTTTCTGAGAGCGCATTGCTGGTTTTATGTGCTCTCATAAACATGGATATCATTGTGTCTATCTCTCTCTCTCTCTCTCTCAAAGTGGGAATTTTTTATGTTGCATTTGTGGCCTTTGTCTTCGTGTATTAAAATTACAATAAAAAAATGGATAGTCCACTTAAAAAAAAAAAAAAAAAGAAAATGAAAAAGAGATGATCAAATCAGACAAAAGTCACGGGTATGGGTGTTCTGAATTTGTATAAATGTGTATGTATATAAATATGTATTATCAGAGTTTTCACTCTCTGATGTTTTTATTTTTATGTTTGTGTTGGGATATACAGTTTGCCATTTGGGTGAACATAAATACAAATATAAATTGAGGAGCGGGATTTCGGACCAATAAAATTTCACAGTGGGCGTGGCTACCACAACTTTTTCAGAAGAAGAAAAAACTTTTTCTGGAAAAAAAAAGCACTCCAAAATCTAGCTTTCCAGTTTACAAAAAGAGCTTTAAATGCTTTATTTTGAGATTTTGTTTTTTTTTTTGAAGCAGTGGACATTTTTTTTTCTTTCAACTGAAATAGAGAAATTGAATAGAGAAGAAATTCAAAAATGTGTATGCACTATCCTTTACACGTAACACAGTCTATACTCTGTGTCCCAAGATGAAAAAGCCATTGTTTGGCAGAGCAACTATGCAGTGTACATATGTTTTAAATCACAGCTGACTTAACTTAGACTATACATCATATTTTATTAATCTGTAGCTTAAAACATTTGGCTACACTAAATTAATTTCACCCGCCCTGTCATTATAAGTGCTATAGATAGGTTTCTGACCTGTAAAGGGATAGATCGCCCAAAAATTGACTTTTTCCACTATCCTGTGGTCTCTCATACTGGTCATCTGACACATTACTGATCCCAAATTTTGATTTGACATAGTTATTACATTACAATTAGCGTAATTTCAGACTTTCATGCAGATATTGAGTTGAAACCCTGCACAAATTTACAATCGAACTGTATAAATTAAATCCAAGAAACTCATCACTGAAACAAAAGCCTTAAGTCAAGAAGGCGCCCGTCTTCTTGCATGCAACAATGAGAGGAATCTGTGCAAGCATTAGTCAGCGGTTTAATGAAGTCAAGGCTTTTGTAATGCAAACAAGCAGTCTTGACGTTATCTGTTGTTGATGCACTGTAGCCATCAACTCCAGACGTCTCCTCTCCAGTTTGAAAATCTGGATAAAAGCAGCCAACTCACTTGCATTGTATTTCCCACAGAATTTTCCTCATTAGTTATATAACTGTTAGGAAAGAGTCTGAGTGCACTTGTCTGTTCTTTTATCCCAATTACATAACCACTACCACATCAGGCAAATGTGTTGGAGTAGCGTTCGCTAATGTGGTACTCAAACCCAACCGGTGGGTCAAATGTTTCTGTGAGATGGTTTATGGAAAAATCTCAGTGTTTACACAGTCAACTACACTTATGGGCTGAACCATCCCAGAGGATTTCAGACTGTGACATCATAAAGGGCACCACACAATAATAGTAAAGTACTTTAAAGACAATCAATTCTGTTTGGACACGGGTTGACATTTTTATTTTGTTTAATTTAACTTGGACATAACGTTTTCCACTCTTGCTTAACTTTTGGACTACTATGGCTCCATTGTTTATATGGTTGTTATAACATTTCTCGTAATGACATTTTCAGTTTGATGTGGGGTCGCCAGATCTTTTTAACATCAACATTTTGAGTTGCAATTGTTAACAAAGGATATCTGTCATTACATGTACTCATCTGGATGGGAGTTATTACCAAAGTGGATAATGTCCATTGTCCATTACCCAAATCCTCAAGGTAGTCAGCTAACTTGGCCAGCTTGGTAATGCTTCCGGGCAGCTATTTGTACAGCAGTCATCTTCTTGAATGAGGAAGGAGCAATATCTTAGAATATGTGTCACAATTAAATTGAAATAACAAATGTATATAAGGAACTATGTCTGACAACAAGTATCATACATCACTATATAAATACCGCAATCACAGGCACTCCTGTGCAGGCAGGATTAGACATTTCAGAGGATGTCTGTGTTAGCTGAAAACAGTAATTTGTTAAAAAAATTTTTTTTTAAGAAAAATGCAGGCTTGTTTAGTTCCATGTATGTTGCAGAAACAAAAACATACCTTGGAAAAAATAGCCCCATCTCAATAGGCCTTTAGTCGCCTTTTAGCTTTATAATACATCTCTGAATCTTCTGTGGCTTGTGTGCATGTCTATGTGTGTGGGGCATGCTGCTTTATTGGCAGGATTTTGGGAAGCAGCTGCCATCATGATTCTCGCACATTTGCATATCTGTACATGTGAGAGAGGAAATGACAAATGTAGGGAATGCATTGTGTTGTAGATTAAAAGCTGATCGTAAGTGTGATGGTTTTGATTAAACATCAGGGTCAGCCAACACAAATTACTTTGACAAATCACATTGTGCTTCTCAGTTCTGATGCCCTTAAAAAAAGGTTAAGATACTTAAAAAAAAGAAATGTGTGTGCGGTTTTACAGTACATACATAAAAGCATAGCAGGTATTACAACTTGGCCTTGTGGAAAAGTCATAATAATTTTATGAAACTGCAAAAGAAAAAGAATAAAAGCCTGAAAACATAACCCACACAACCCATGTACAACCCAAACCTAAACCCCTAATCCAACATTAACTGTAGTAACAAAACAACCTATAAAACTAAATTGGCATGATCTACATTGTATAACTTTGACATTGCATAACAATTGTCATGAGAGTATTGTAAAATATGCAATAACATTTTTTAAACAGTAAATAAAACCAAGGGTAATCGTAATTAGACACCACTGGAAAACAAAATGTTTTAAACAAATACATTGTTGGCTGTTTTGATACAATCCTGGCAATTACAACACTGCAAAAAAAGTAATTAAGTATTTTTATAATTAAGAATTTAAAAGCAACATTGCATAAGATAGTAATGCTGTATCTTTAATTCAAGTGCATGTCTTATGGCACTAGCAGGTTTTATTCCTTGTTTTTAAGCTTGCTTATACTTACACTGCCAGTACAGTAAGACAAAATGATGATATATATTCTCTGTAAGCAAGTATTATGCAGTGTTAAATGCTATCCTGCTTTAATAATTTTTAGATATTGTAACTAGGAAAACAACAACAACAAAAGAATAATTAAAAACTATTTTGCAGTAAAATTAATTTCTTCATAGACATTATAACACAGTACTAACAAGCTCACTTTGCTTCTTATCACCAATTATGGTATCATGATAATTAAGCTACAAAAAAACCCTCAAAAATTGCAAAAGTGTATATACAAATTGTCGTCAATAATCATTAAATTACTAATGAGCAAAGAACACACAGTAATGAGATAAATATTATTGATATGTTGAGTATATTCTGTGCTGACTGTTCTGCTAGAAAGCTGTTACACTTCTCTGTTGAGAGTCACACAGAGTATCGCCCCTCTCTGAGCTCTCATTCTTCTATAAAGGGAGGTGGTCCTCCAGTCTCTCCTGATCCTTCTCTCTCACACACTCTTCGACACATTGAACATACCTGCTCCCCATACAGGACACGATGTGGCTTGCTGTGTTTTACATATGGGGAAGCCTGTTAGCATTTTCTGTGTGTCACATCTGCTCAGAGACCTCTGAGGACGCTGCTTCATGGGTAACGCTGAAGCCCCTGGGGCACTGCGGGGACGAGGAGAATTTGTGCCCTTATCAACTCACCCTCCCTCCTCTCTCCATCCAGCTTCCCAGGCCTTTTAGGGAGCTGGAGAAAATGGCCAAGGAGCTGCAGAATCTAAAGGACATGGTGAACCAGCTAAGGAGGGACTGCCAAGAACGTAAGGACAGACATAGTATCGAGAGTGGTGGACAGAAAGAACACAGTGAGGAAAAGGAAAGGAGACATCAAAGTCCAAGGCATAACATCAGCATCAGCATCAAGGAGACACAGAGTCATAGTGGAGAACAAGTATTCCGGCTCTTAACTTCAACCTTACCGCAAGGAGACACATCAGAAAGTGAGGGAACTGTCAAGGATGGTGTGAAGAGGCTCAATCATTCCGTTTTGGAAAGTCAAGAATGGAACATTGACCCGAGGATCGTTCTAAATGAAGGCACCACAGATCAGAGCTCCGAGATGAGCAGAGAAGTAAAAATATTTAACCCCTCACTTGACGAGAGACCCGAGGACATATCTAAGGTCAAACTTGTGCTCTCACCTACACCTGAGGAGACAGAGAAGGAAATGAAGTCTAAGCAAAGTGAATTAACAGAACCATCTCTCCCTAGAAAAAATGACACCATACAATCCTCAACCCATGGGAAACAGCAGCTAAATATTCTCAGAGATGGACATGTAAAGAACATCAGTGGCTTCCTGGCAGCAAGAAGAAGAGTGCAGAATGTGCCTGATGCGAATGGATTAAGCAGCATTTCAAGGGATGCTAACACTAGGATAATGGATTTAAGCACATCAGCTGGGAACAGAAGGGTTGTAAAGTTTCCTAGAGAAGGTGGACCAATGAGGCCAAAGGGATCCTACATAAACAGTAGAGTTGTCCAGGTTAACAATGAAGACAGACTGAAGAACCCTGCTTTGGTGAGGATCCACAATCCACAAGCTAAGGACATGATGTTCAAGATTGAGCCAGAAGAGGCTGGATTTTCTCCAGCAAGGAGTGGCATTATGCGGGTCAAGGAAACAAGTCCTCTTATAGCAAACACAAAAACTGGGGTAATTACTGGACCGAACCTATCAACAGATGACCAAAACAATCAAGACATCAGTAGGGTTTCTGGTCCCAGAACAGATGGTCTAAAAGATGCAAGTCAAGTAACTAAAATGACCAATGACAATTTAAGAAAAGTAAACAAAACTGGGATTACAAGACTCCCAACAAATCTGAGGAAAGAAAACCAAGGTGATGTGAGTCACATAACCACAAATAAGTCAATCTCTAGTGTTATGAACCAAGCTGAACAGCCAAACATGGTTAAAGAGGAAAAGCAGTATGTGGGACAGAGTGAAAGTCTAGTTGTTAGTAGTAGTGAGGAAGAGACTAGGTCCAATTTGAATATAGAGGACTTGACTTTCCCAGGAAGACAGGTGGAAAATGAAAAATATCTAAATCCAATTACAGAAACTAATAACAGACAAACTGATTTGAAAATGTTGGATAAGGCTGACAGCACTTTCAATGAAAGGAGCGTTTTGGTGGGAAAGACCAATCCACAAGCCAGGGTCATGATGGTCAAGACTGGGCCAGAAGAGGCTGGATTTTCCCCAGCAAGGAGTGGCATTATGCTGGTCAAGGAAACAAGTCCTCATATAGCAAACAAAAAACCTGGGCCCATCAGTGGACCGACCCTGTCAACAGATGACCAAAACAAACAAGACATCAGTAGGGATTCTGGTCCCAGAACAGATGATGGACATGGCTTGAAATATGCAAGCCAAGCAACTAATGTTAGGGAGGACAATTTGAGAAAAGTAAACAAGACTGGGATTACAAGACTTCCAACAAATCTGAGGAAAGAAAACCAAGGTGATGTGAGTCACACAGCCACAAATAAGTCAATCTCTAGTGTTATGAACCAAGGCATAGTGCCAAACATGTTTAAAGAGGAAAAGCAGTATGTGGGACTGAGTGAAAGTCTGGTAGTTATTAGTAGCGAGGCAGAGATTAGCTCCAATGTGGATATAGAAGACTTGACTTTCCTAGGAAGACAGGTGGAAAATGAAAAATATCTAAATCCAATCACGAAAACTAATAACAGAAAAATTGATTCCACAATTTTGGACAAGGCTGACAGCACTTTTAATGAAAGGACACTGCCTCCAGATCTTAAAGATCAGATGCAGCCAGGGATGTTCAGTGAAGGGGCAAATGAGCATATCGGGTTTAACTCACTGAGTGCAGGGACTATGAAGAAGGACATACCAATCCACAGTAAAGCCATCCTTCCAGAAAAAGATCTGGTAAAGCCCACCCTTGTCCCAACTGTAAAGAGCAAATCGACTGAGAGTACAGTGAGTACAACCAGTAGGGTTCAATCACTTGTAGTAGGCCAGGGGACAAGGAGAATTTCAATAACTCCACTCAAAGCTGCAGCTGTAGAGGGACCATCTCAGAACAGCAAGAAAAACATCAGCAAGATACGTGAAGTAAGTCAAGACAACAAAAGGTATGTGATGCCAAACCCCGATAGACACCCCATTAGACATCCAACAACTGTGATTTCATCTAAAGTCAACAACCTAAGACAATCTAATGTGATGGGCAACATGTCAGCAAACAGAAGTGTTGGGGTACATTCTAAGCTGTCCATCCCAGTCAGAAACAGCAATACTGCCAGGAAAAATGGCTATGGAATAATAAGACCAAGCTATATAAGGAAGCCAAACTTTCAAAGTCAGCCAAACAGAACCAGAGGCTTCAAGACAAAGGCAAATACAGTGACTCAATTCTCCAGTCCCACTGGTGCAACAGAACAAGTACAAACAGAAGAAATCAAACACATTCCACAGGTGATGAGGTCAAATGTATTGGATAATAAATGGTTAAAAAACAACAGTACAGAGTCAAAATCACAACAGTCTCAAAATTCAGGTGATGTACAAGGTTTGGAAAAGGTTCAACAAAGAAAGAACCAAGTTAGAGACAACAGTGAGTCTGTGTTGATCACAAATATTGGGAGTGCAGAGGATCCTAACACTCTGCAAAGTGGAGCCTCAAATTCCCCGACTGGTGGAAAAGAAAGCAAGATATTTAGTTTGGGAACTGACGATACCAGCAATCAACACCCATTTGAGGTGGACAAGATCAGCAGTGGGAAGAAAGGACCAACTGCACCAACCTTAAAGAAAGAGTTATCTAAGGAACCAGGAACAACACTATTCACCACCTCGACAGTTTCTTTTATGGACACAGACCATGAAGACAGCACAAAAAATATTCTTAAAATGACAAAAACACATGTTGAAATAGTTAAAAACGTCAGTTGGGAAACACCCATAAGCTTTGAAAATACTGGAACAACAAGAGAACTGGAACTTATTCAATTTAATAAAGACAGAGTGGAAGAAAACTCTGGGGAGATATTATCTAACCCAAACAGTGCGGACATTGCCCAAGGTTACAGTGGAGAGAGGTACACAATTCCAGTTGTTTTGGAAACGCTTACAAATGTTGAAGAAATTAAAGGGTCAAAGCTTTTCTCACTCGGCCCCGAGGACGCTGCTGAGGGGTTTAAATCACATGCAGTAAGTGATGAGGTAACAGAGAGAGAGCAAGTAGAGAACAAGATCCACAGCATCTGTGACAGTGATTGTAACACTACGTCAACCCAGCAGTCTACAACCCTGACCAGGGGCCCAGTGGACTCTGGAAGAGGTGAGGAATTTTCTTACACAACCCATGTTAATGTTTACTTTTAAGAAACAAGTTAAAGGAGTATTTACTCTTAATATACACCTTAAAAAGTATGGCAGCAGTGCATGTTTATTTGACACAAAGCTTACAATATTGTGGGATAAGTCCGTTTCACTGTTTGTATAGATTATACCCAAGATGTCCAAAAATAACTGCAGGTACAATCTATTCAGATAATCATTTCCAGGAAATAATATAGTATGAATGTATTCTTTAACACATGTTCTGTGACCCCGCACTTTATCTTGATAGTGTGATAGGATTCCATAACAGGGATAAGTGGATATGGATCCACATCTGAATAGCAGATGTTATGGTTTTTGTAGGCATACCAGCTGTAGGCATCTTCTTTTGTCTGATGTATCAGGATGTGGTGTCTTTGTTGAGCTTGAGGAAAGGCAAAGGCAAAGACTTTTTTGCAATGCATAATTAATGCATGCAGAAGTTCAGTACCATTCCATGCCAAGAGCTAAATTTACTTGTCCAGTGATTGGAGTCTGAAATTTGGCCCAGTGTAAACTCTTGAAACCACAGATAAATAAATCCAGGTGGTCAAAATTTATATGTATAAAATAGCCTTGGCATATCTTTTAAATGAAACCTTAAGTGTAGTCTGTCGCGTATAGCTTTGTTGTTTGGGTCTAACAACAAAGATGGATAGAAAACAATTTCAGCGCATCATCTTGCTCTGCATTCGTTTACAAATGCATATGATCCCGATTTTCATATGAATGTTTATTTATTTTTTTTTTCAACCCAATTGAATTTAGTTGTATTGTGCTTTCCACAATAAACATGGTTTCAAAGCAGCTTTGCAAATAAAAGTGCCTTAAAGCTTCTCTAGCTGAAAGATGACAATGGCAAAGAAATGCTCCTTAAGATGTTTAAGTAAATATAAGCATGCAGATTTAGGTTGTTAACACATTGTAAAAGCATTTTTCGTCAACAGAGAATGAGGTAACCTAAACCCATTTTTATTGACCACAGAAAAAGGACCTGCACAAGACTGTGCGGATTACATTACGAAATCCCGAAGGAATGGTGTATATAGAGTAATGCCGCAGCCAAAGAGCAGCATGCTTCCTGTTTTCTGTGACATGGAGTCTGCTGGTGGGGGCTGGACTTTGATACAGCATCGCTTTGATGGCAGCACAAGTTTCAATCGCACCTGGGACGAGTACAAGAATGGATTTGGTAAACTAATAGGGGAGTTTTGGCTTGGCAATGACAAGATTCACTTGTTGACAAAGGCAAAGAACATGTCATTGCGAATAGAAATCGAAGACTTTGAGGGTATCAGAGAATACGCCCATTATGACCACTTCTATGTGGCCAATGAAAGCCAACAATACTGCCTGTCCATTAGTGGTTACTCTGGTACAGCTGGTAATGCCATGCAGTTTAGTAAGAAGTACAATCACGACCAGAAGCTCTTTACCACTCCAGACAGAGACAATGACCAATATCCCTCTGGAAACTGCGGGGCCTATTACAGCTCAGGCTGGTGGTTTGATGCATGCATGTCTGCAAACCTAAATGGGAGATATTATCAATCAAAGTACAAAGGGGTACGTAATGGGATATTTTGGGGTACGTGGCACAACATTACAATGGAATATTACCCAACCAATGACAGACAATCTTTTAAGACTGTTAAAATGATGATTAGACCTAAGAACTATGCTATCTAATACTTACCAACCAAAATTTAGCTCTCTTTTGAAGTTAAATAGTAGAAAAAAGGCAAGTGCCTTAAGTATATTGCTACTCTTGTGTTTACTGCTTTATTAATAGAAAATATAAGTGTGGCGTCAGAACTTGAATAAACATTGACAAATGTTTCTGTATCTATGTTGTTGTTTTTTGAGCTGTACACATATGCATTAGTAGAATACATAGAATACACAACTGAGCCCTCTTGTGTTGCTTTGAAAATCCTGTATTGCATAAGACATATGAAACCATGCTATTTAGCCTACAGATTCAGCAATTATCTTGTATATTGTATTTTTTTAACTTACAAACACTAAAATGTTTGCAAGTCTGGGCCAATCCCATGAATACGTTTACATGGATATTTACAGAATTTCTTGTCAGTTGTCTATTTTTTTTCAATACAAATAGCTGGATTTTACCAGCTGAGTAAAAGCATCTGTCATTTTCATTGTACACTGTAGGAATTTTGAATTTGAATGAACACTAAGTGTCATTTTCAAACATTGTATGTATGTATGTACACCCCAAAAACATCCTTTATCCAGACGACTCATTCTAAGAGGAAATTTCAATTTCAGTTAAAAAGGAGGATCATAATTTAATTACTTACAATTTACCATGAATAAATTACTACAACTCTACTAGATTTGCATATTTTGCTCCCTGCTAAATTGTAACACCTTTTCTGCATGATCTTGGAAACGTTTGTAAATTTAATAACTGTGCACTTGCTGAATACAGTTGTTATAAAGAAAATAAATATGCATCTTTTAATTAAAAGGATGCTGTTATTATGTTTTAATATTATTATTTACACACTCTATACAAGAGAAAATGATTAATTACATTTCATAAACATGTATTATGTAAGTTCTGCAATGCAAAACATAAGTGTTTGATAAAGAAACACAGATTTATAAATATACACCATTATTGTAGAACATGTGTCGTTTCCATTAGCAAACCATGTTGTGTTACAGTACTGGTTGAATAAACAGTGTGTACGCAGCACGTTAACGGTTATTTTTCAAATGTTCATTATGGTATGCCACTAATGATCTCAGTGTTTCACTAAAATGCAATAAATATTCTGAGCAACATTCACAATCAGTCATTTCTGTCACCTGAGTGGAAACTCACAACTGAGCCAAAATTCATAACCCTCCCTGCATCACTGTGAACATGAAACGTAGGCTATTCAGCGTAGTCACTCTTGAGCCTGAAAGAAACAAGCAATTCCTGATAAAGAGCTTGAAACAGCTGTACATTCTTATTGTCCGTTGTATATTCCCTTCTTTATGAATAACATCTACTTTCGAGATGATTTTATTCCTGAAGAATACAGTAAAGACTTCTGCTGGCTTTCAAAGAACACTGTTTATATGTTCAGTCTCTTCTGAAGTGGAAAACGTTGTAGCCCAGCTCCACCATAGCTCCGATGAGCAGTGCCCACAGAGGGAAGC
This sequence comes from Sinocyclocheilus anophthalmus, assembly GCA_018155175.1. Taxonomy (NCBI): domain Eukaryota; kingdom Metazoa; phylum Chordata; class Actinopteri; order Cypriniformes; family Cyprinidae; genus Sinocyclocheilus; species Sinocyclocheilus anophthalmus. The sequence continues at coordinate 84,085 of JADLZN010011156.1, read as the reverse complement.
AAACCGAGCTCACCAAGATGTCCATTAGGCCATCTAATTTGGCACAGAGCGTCAAACAAAATGCCAGTTTAAGCAGCATGGCCACGAGGTACCACACGGGCTTCTTCAAGTTCTCCGCCCCATTGCGAGGGTCGAACCCCGGCTTGCAACGGCCAGCCATTTTGACAATGAGCATGAGGAGGAGAATAAGATCAAAGGTCCAGACAGGAAGGAAGATGAGGAACCAGTTCCAGATGATCTTCCCGTCCAACTTCAGGACCAGCATAATAAGGAATATAAGTGTGAAGATCCATGACAGGAGGACTCTTTGAGCAAGAGACATGTTCATTTGAAACGCTGGCCTAAGGGCACAGCAATAAGCTGATCTGAAAAAGACAAAACAACTATAATCGGAAGTATGGGTTCAATTTACATTCAGCCAGTTAATTTCATCTAGTGGAGTTCATGCTGCTACTAAAGGAAAAAAAGGAAATTCATAATAATAATAATAATAATAAAAAAAAAAAAAAAAAAAAAAAGCAGTCAAAATTCATATTAATACATAATAACATATGCATTAATTAACTATAGGGAAGAAAGATACACTTTTTAACCCAGTTTTTCATTGGATGTTACGTTGATATTACAAGCCGACATAAATTACATATCTATTTAATAAATAGCAGCAAATTCTTTATGAGTTATGAGATGACATGCAAATTCACAAATGGCTAAAGCTCAGTTTATTATTAGTTGAACATTAAATCGTTCATTTTTACATCTTAACATACTGCAATGACCGATTTGTTCAAATGTAAGTTAAACCGTTTTAGTTACAGCAACGTTAAGTGCCTCTAAACTTATTTAACTACCCATCAAGCTGTATTTATCATGTAAGACACAGAGATGTGCGGTCTCACTAATAAAAGAACATTTGTTTTATTTATCCATATTTTATCTTGACTGTCCCGTCCTGACCCATTCTTAAAATGAAGGAGCTGTTCATTACTAGCGCAAAACTAACGCTAGCATACACAGTCCTAAGTGTTTTATGTGTTTACGAAGGCAAAACGACGTAAATAAAATAATAATTATAAAAAAAACACATTGACGGAAAAGCTTACAGATGATGAAGCCAACCCGGCTGGCCTTCTAGTCAGAGGGTTTGCTTAAAACCGATGTCCCCTTTCCGGACTGTGTGTTTGAACCTTTGAACACCGACGTTTTCAAAACAACTTCTCTTGAAGTACTAACGTCAAGTTGAAGTGCGCACAGCGCCACTCACCGGACTGGAGGATGCGCAGGCGCATTCAGCTCAATTCAATATCGTTCCAGAGGAAATTTACGAATAATTGTGCCTTACAAACTGTCAGATATTTATACATGTTTTTTTATTTTATTTGCATTAAATCTTAATTTCTCATGAACGCGCAGCCGTGCAAACTATAAGGGCCAAGGTCAGGAAGTATTATTCCATAAATAATACATTTTCGGTTTGTTTTTCACTAAACCCTACTGCATACCGACAGAACACTTGAACTACGACACGTGTCGCATAGGACCAGTCTTTGACACCTCTGAGTCTTTTTTTTTTTTTACTGTATGTTGGTCGCTATTCCCTGCCATTATATGGACGAGCGCTAATGAGACATTTATTTGAACAAAGAAGGGCATACAGCATTATTTCCCAATCCAGTCTTCATTTTTGGGTGAACTGTCCCTTTAGCTTGGTATGTGTCCGCATAAGATGATCTACCAGCATTTGATCTAATTTCGCTTATGAAAAAAGACACCAAAAACAGAATTAAGGCGCTACCCCCCCCTTTCAAAGACAGGAGAGCGGTAAAAACAACAACAAAAAAATAGCCTCCTGAGAACCAGAAATAAAAAGCTTTGTGAATTTAGTATTTTTTCATGCCATTACTTGTTCGATCATAAGAACCAATGGAAAATAATTTTTGAAAATTTATATTTTATTCATAAGTTATGCTATTTCCTCTGTAGAGGACACCAGGACTCAAAAAATAAAATGACAAGAGTAGACATGAAAAGGCAAAAACATTGGGAATTTTTTTAAATCAAGCAAAATCATTTTCTTCCTGTTTATGATTATTTTTATCCAGACTTCGACTTACCTTGTTTCACTCTGCTGACGATGAATTGTTCTCAACTATGTTATAAAATATATAGCAAAATTATTTGATATACCATTTTTCTTTATGCAGTATGTGTGTAAAATTTCCATAAACTGGTTTTCCCATTAATCACAATGTTATCTATACACTGCATCTAATTTGCATATTAAAGTGCTGTTGGGAGAGCATGTTGAAAAAAGAAGTGTAATAATGGGAGTAGTCACTGGCCAGATTTTCATAATAATATCTAATAATTCATAAGAATATTGATATATAATTTATTTTCCTATTCAATTCTTTTGTCTCCCAAAGTGTATAATAAACATGGTTTTAGTCCTGTCCTCTACAGTGGATATGTATGAAATTGATGTCCTGTTTCATAACGGAAGGTCATATTTTGATTTGAAAACCCATAACATTTTCCTGAGATGTTGATTTATGACAGACAGTTTAAAAGTTAGTCAGATTTAAATGATACTTACAAAATATTATCATATTTCCATAAGGATGTACAATTGTATCACTAAATTAATGTCAGCCATTTTTAAAAACCAAGGAGTGGTCATGGTGAAACATCCAATCATTTGGTATCTCTGGAAAGCCCTGAATGTGCTCCGTTTTATGCATCCAGACTTAAAACTGTGACATGTGAGGTCTCAGAGAAATTCACTAAAATATAATGTCCACTACAGAGGCAAAAACTCCATAGCTGGGTCTCAGGAGGATATAGAATAAAAATAAATGGTTTGAAATATAAGAATGTTACTAAAAAACACCATTGACATCTTTATTCAGCCTCAAGATGGCACTGTTTCACTATTTTGAGTTGTTGGGCTTCTGTTAAGTGACATTGCTAGCAAACTGCTCCTTAGCGAGTCTCTAAAGATTATTATCCTGTACTATATGCCTCTGTAAAAGCAACATTTGTCATTTTCCTTGCACTTTAATTGCTATGAAAGTACAGAAGAAAACTTTTCATATTTCTCTCAGGTTGATGCCACACCTGAGATAACCATCAGAATCCACTAATTTCCAATTAACTATTACAATTACCCGTTTTCTAAAATAGCCTTTAGGATCCAGACAAGAAGGTGCAGGGTGCATTGATAGCACACAAAAAGCCACATCCATAATGAATCAGTTAATGAGCTTATTACCCTTTGCAAATGTCCTGTTGTGGCTGCCATTACTGAGGCCTTAAGGGGGTGTCAGCACAAAAGCCAGGTAATAATACAGCAGCTTCTTTGCTCCGTGTTGCTTATCAGTGAAACCACACAACTGCAAGCTGCCTTGAGGCCCTGAGCCGAGGACGCCGTTTTAATTGGGTTAGTCTGATTCTGCAGCCTGTTGCCACCACACGAGTGAATAGTGAGCTGGAAAAAGCAACCCTCTGCCTTTTTATGAGGATGCACAAGGTGTTTCAGACTACACACACGCCTGGAACACTGCTGCTCCATTATAAACTGACCACAGTTCTTGCATAGTAAAAATAGTTTTTTATGTAGCATTTATAATATTGCAGGAGCATTTTATAGGATCATAGTAACCTCAGTTAAAACCACTAATCTACTTACCTTGATCTAATCTATAGATTCAATGTTTAAAAAAAAAAAAAAGAAGAAAATTCAAAAATGAAATGCATTCCCTTACTTAGAAACATTTGATATTATCAATGCTGAAAACAATTGCGCTGCTTGATATTTTTGTGGAAACCGTGATAGGATTATTTTCATGAATAGAAAGTTCAAAAGAAAGGCATTTATTTGAAATCGATTTTTTTTGCAACATTATAAATGTCTTCACTGTCACTTTGATTCACTTTGTCACTAAGAATTCATTTTAAAATTACATCATACGGTGACACTGAGGGCTGAGAAAAGATTGTCCTTATCTGGCCTTTGCATATTTTGCTCCTGCAATCTGGCACAACTTTATGCATTGATTTGAATATGAATATTTCAAATTAAGGTAAAGATAGAGTTCTTTATATTCCACTGCCAAGTACAGCTGCACAGAAAATATTAAAAATATTCCCTGTAGTACTGTGTCCCTGTGCCACACATATAAAGCTTTGTCTATTTTTGAGCATATTTGGGTGACAAATATGTTCTAACCTGAACATATGGCATGACAAAATTCAATATCTATGAAATGAGAATTTAAAGGGACCGTTCACCCAAAAATAAGAATCGTTATTTACTCACCCTCATGTCATTCCAAACCTGTATTATTTGATTTCTTCCGTGGAACACAAAAAGAGCTTTTTATTTTATTTTTTAAAGTGAACAAGTTGTTCTTTTATTTATACAATGAAAGTGAATAGGGACTACAGCTGTCCAAGTCCCCATTCACCTTAATTGTAAGAAAATGAATCATTCTCAATCTTCATTTTTTTTAGATTTAACTTTAGATTTAACATCATACCTTCTGACCTCAAAGCGTTCCAGACAACTATTGAAACAACTTCATCATAACTATCTAAAATTTGCTTGAAAATGACGCCAAATGATGCATTAAGACCATATTAGATTTTCCAGTTATCATTTTTAATCAGGATGTGGGAGAAATTCAAGTTCCGAGTTGACTGGAATGCAGCATAAGTCCATGTAAAGATAAAAACACATGATGAACTACATGCGAGTATAAAGCAGCTTCATGCGAAAGACACACAATTCAGCTTGCATTTACATCAACATCCAAAGCGCACATCCCTTTGACTCTGTAAGGTAAATTCAATTCGGGGCTTCAATTTCCTCTTGTGGGTATGTAATGCGGTTGTCATGTTCAATGAGAAATTGCTTCCTCTCTGAAAAGCTTTGTGGGAACTGAAATAGGCTGCTATGACATGCTCATTCCCCGTGTCCTTCTAGAGAAGATTAAAAGCTTGATATCAAAATCATGCTTCGTCACCAATGCAAAACATCGTATTTACTCCGAATGGGAAGCGAACGCAGAGTGTCAGATGTGAAAAACACGTTTCTGTCATACACACGTGTGCACTGTTTCAAATCAAGGATCTTCAAGCCCCGCTTGGCTGCGGCACCATTATCTCCAGCTCCTGCAGTATCCTAAGATTTGTGCCTATTCCCCGGCATACTTTAGCCCTATGGCTGTCTGTGTTGATTTATGTTTGACAGCCATTGAACTCATCACAGCCTTGTGTGAATATCCGTATTGACCTGTGGCCACTCACATTAAATCCTATCGAGTTTAGTCTTGCATGATGTTCGACCCCCTCGAGGAAGCCTGTCTTAGAGCAATCGGAAAATTCATAGCTATAGCATTTAAGCGTAAATCAATCTTAGGCAGCATGAGATTAATATAAAATTGCAGCCATTTGTGCTTTCACATTGGATTTGTGCATATGAAAATACTTCATCCGCAGCACAGAACAGGTGTATATGCCAGATATGACATTGAGAAGAACATAAGCAAATGCTTAATTTGACTTAGTAAATGTATTGGCATGAAATTAGGGTGACCTCGAGAGCATTTTGAAAGCATAAGGAACTGTCTGTATGGTATTTTGATGTCATACACCGATCGGTCTGCACACGCAAACAAAGCCAAAACCTAGATATTTTAGGCAATATAGAAATCCTGGCCAGGACGCGTCCTGGGAAAATGGCACGTATGGTCACCCTAATGAAATGGAAGTTGCAAATAGCATGCCATATAAAGTCTGACCACTCCAAGAACGAGTTTAAAATAAACACTTGGTGAAAAGTTGATCATCCAAGATGCAGATGTGTTTGTTTCTTCATCAAAACAGATTTAGCATTACATCACTTGCTCATCAATGGATCCGCTGCAGTGAATGTGTGCCAAACAGCTGGAAAAAACATCACAATAATCCACAAGTAATCCACACGACTCCAGTCCATCAATTAACATCTTGTGAAGCGAAAAGCTGCGTGTCTGTAATAAATCAGTAATTTTTACTTTAAACCATTGCTTCTGTGCTTCATCTGTGAATTTCTGTTGGCGCTTTCGACAGTGGACAGGGGTCAGAATGGGCACCCTGACTGGTCTGTGGCTATGCAGCCCCATACGCAACAAACTGCGATGCACTGTGTATTCTGACACCTTTCCATCAGAACCAGCATTATCTTCTTGAGCAATTTGAGCTACAGTAGCTTGTCTGTTGGGCCAGCCTTCGCTCCTCACGTGCATAAATGAGCCTTGGCCATCCATGACCCTGTCGCCAGTTCACCACTGTTGCTTCCTTGGACCACTTTTGATAGATACTGAGCACTGCAGACCGGGAACACCCCACAATAGCTGCAGTTTTGGAGATGCTCTGACCCAGTGGTCTAGCCATCACAATTTGGCTTTTTGTCAAACTTGCTCAAATCCTTACGCTTGCCCATTTGTCCTGCTTCTAACACATAAATTTTGAGGACAAAATGTTCACTTGCTGCCTAATATATCCCACCCAATAACAGGTGCCGTGATGAAGAGGTAATCAGTGTTATTTACTTCACCTCTCAGTGGTCTTAATATTATGCCTGATTGGTGTATGAAAATAAATAAATGTAAAAATCCTTTTCCAGATACCTGTATGACATTGTGGTTGTATACTAAACTAGAGTTTTGCTTTTTTTCGTGGGTTTATCATGTGCATCATTGATTGACATCGAACGACAAAAGGAATCAAGAAAATGTAACAAATGACATATCCACTTTTACTGTGGCTAAAAATGGTAAAGTCTTTCTTGGACTCCAATTTGGCCCACATAGTTTCAGTTGAACATTTCTATAGTTCGGAACTGTAGCATGTGATTTACATTTAACTGCCCAGCTGACCTGGTTCTATAATTGTCCTTCATGTCATTCATCATAACCACTTCTGTTGCTCCTCCCAGTTTACAGCGGTCTTCGTCTGGATCGACGGACGGCTTGATCCGCTGCCACCACGACTGGGTGGCCAGATGATTTGAGACGCCCGACCATGGACACGGACCCAGAGAAACCTGTGGAGCATACAAAACTAATTCCATACGGTTCATGTTGCGTGGGCCTGCTTCTAAACCTACCATGAAAAGCTCTAAAAGTCACACAACACGTGGTCGATTGTCTTAAGGAAAGTAGCTTTTGTTAGACAACACCGTGCATGTAACTCCACAAGTGAAGCCTGGAACCGCGGGGATGGCGGTACAACAGTGTCGGTGTACCTGTGCTTTTTCGCTCATCTATTAATAGAAAATATAGCTGCCTAGCTGAACGAGAAAAGGACTCTGGGCAGCGAAGGGTGCATGTGCTTTTCTAAAAAGCCCTAAGGACATGGGAGGATTCCACAAAGCTCCCACAAACCTTGATTTGGAGGGTATTTGTAAATACCTCGAGGTTGGAGGACTTGAAAGGTGCTAATTACACTGAAGCAGAGTTACCACTGTTGAGGATTATGTGATATGTTTTCATGTCTAAACGCCTGAGCAGTATTTGTTCATCTTCAACATTGTTAACAGCGGTTTTTCTTTACTAATGCTCACTCATCAGTTAATTAATTGCTTAATTATCCCATTAACGTTTACTCTGCTTCAGTGTTACTTTAACACTCTGTAGATTGGGACAATATGTACTCTGAGCAGAGTTGATTTAACTCTGGGGATTTTGCTGTGTATAGATTTCAAATCGTTGGGTTTAACAGCATGACAAGACCACAATATGAGTCTGAAATACTATAGAGAAGCTCTGAGAAGAACCTTACTGGGTCCATTTAGTATCACTGATATACTATTATTGTATAGTTTTTGTAAAAAAAAATTTCATCAAGTCTTGAAGACTCTTTAAGGATTAGTTCACCCAAAAATGTCATTCCAAACCTGTATGACTTTTTTTTTCCATCTGTGGAACACAAAAGATGATTTTGACAAAAAGAAGGCTTTTTGTCAATACAAAGAAAGTCAATGTCCAAAGCAAGACATTTTGTCTTACAGGTTTGGAACATGAGTTAAATGATGACAGAGTTTTTTATTTTTGGCTGAACTATCCCTTTAAGCCCATAAATTGGATGTCTGAGACGAATCCGTGTGACATTTTGCACTGTTTTGTGGGCAAAATAAACACAAGGTCTCAGACAGTCAGGATTTTGTGACCTGACTTTCAATCAGTGGTTTGTGAAATGCTGGAGTCTTGTCAGTATTCCAGAATCAAAATATTTTGAACAACAACATTAGAAGCCTTCGTAGCATTAAATATCAATCTAGATTCTCAGAAAGATTTCAATGTTGCCTTGAAAAGGACATTAACTGAAAAAAAGACTCATAAAGACACATCGTGCTGCATAATACATCAAGTCAAGGTAACGGTGCAGTCTGTACCGACAAAAGTGAAAGTAATTGCCTGAAACATCCAGCGAGAATATTTGCTTAGTGATATATGACCTGATGGTTTTTCACCAAAAGTATCTCACACTTATATGTTCTGGCCTGGTCTCTGGGGAAAACCAAAAGCGTTTGGGGTAATGGATGTGAAACAATAATAAAAGAGATTTAGGAAGTATGTGGTTCAGTGAGAAACATATTCATTTGCTTTCTGACAAGAAACATCATTAAAAATCCACCTGAGGACAAACACTCGAAAACCTCAGCCGGTGCAAAACCATCAAAACTGAAGGAACGCAACAGAGTTGTGCTGAGTCATTGACTAAATGGACAGAACAATTTGTTTTACTTTCTCAATTCAAGTAAGCAAATCCCAACATTTCAAGGATGAATCTGAGCAAAAGATCTTGACGTATTGTGAATGATTGTAGCGAGTCATGTCACAGTCTGAGCTGAGACGGGAGAAAGAATCACTGCTCTGTTTAATAATGTATCTGAGAAGCTGTGCAGCAAAGAAACTTCTTCAAAGAGCCAATAATACCTCAATCTCTATACATTACAGGCGGGGGCATTCGAGCACATCAAGGCTGTTAACAAAGTCCCCAGAAAGCGGCAATCTTTGCCGGCGTTTGTTGAATTTTTTATAACCACATCTATTTGTGGTTAAATCTGCCTATGGTGGTGACTTCCAGAAAATATCCTTTGAAACTGCAGCCTGAAAGACAGTTTCCATCGGTCACCTGTGGGATCAGACAAATGTATAACATCTAATGACGTGCCTGAGAAAATCACTAGCTGAATACTTGTTTCGTACTGTAGTTGACCAGTAATATGCTATTTTATTTTGAAATTGAAAATACGTGCCAAATTGATTTTTATTTTGCGTCTTTACCTGCTATAGTCAACAATTAAATAAAACAATTTAAATAACTTTTTTTATGCATGTTATTTACACTACCATTCAAAAATTTGGGGTAAGATTGTTTAATTCTTTTTGAAAGACGGCCATCACTCTGCATTTTTTATAAAAAAAACAAAACAAAAAAAACAAATAACAACAACAAAAAAAGAGTAAAATTGTGAAATATTATTCCAATTTAAAACACTTGTTTTCTATTTGAATATATTTTAAAATGTAATTAATTTCTGTGATGAATAAGCTGAATTTTCAGCAGCCATTACTCCAGTCTTCAGTATCACATGGTTCTGGGTAATATTTTTGTGCAAACCATGATAATTTTTTTTATTAAAAAACAAAAAACACAGTATTGGTTTAAGAAATGAGGCCTTTGTAACATTATAAATGTCTTTACCATCACTTTTGTTAAATTTAGTGGATCCTTGCTGAAAAGTATTAATTTCTTTACAAAATCATACCAAATTTTTACATGGTAATGGTGTATAAAAAACATATTACATTCTATTTTTATATATTTTAATCATATAAATGTATCTATTTATAATCTTGAGCTATTTTGTAAAGTCTTATTGGTGAATGTAACATGAATTAAAAAAAATATATACTTTAAAGAAGTAATAATTTACATTTTTTTCATTATTAACAGTTTTTTTTTCACATTTTGCAATTGTACAAATTCTCTAAATGGCCCATATAATATAACAGTTACACAAAATACAAAATTTGAAAAATACTAAAAAGAAACCGACAAATCAAATCTCCATTGTGTTTCAAAGTATTCAAAAGTTTGTGAATACATTTTTCTTATTTGATATAATATAATAGGCCTATTACTTAATCTATATATCTGATACTATAATAATATATATAGGGGTCAAGACAAAAAGTGGTTTAAGCATAAAACCAATAAGTGTAATATTGCTATTAATTGTTGTTGTTTTCCCCCAAAAATTAAAAACATTTTCGTTTTATTAATTGGCATTTTGTTTTTTTTTTTTTTTTTTTTTTCACGACACAAATAAATATCACAGTTTCCCCTGATTTACAGATGAGACCCACTAAAATGTTATTCAGTGTAACAATCTTGTCAGGCATATTTACAACAAAAATCTATTTGTGACATATTAAAAGACTAATTGCTTTCACCCCAAATATTAATTAGTTGTAATTTTACTTTTTTAAAATTTGCCACTATCCTAGGTTTTTGCCCATTTGTCAGTAAGAATTTTAAAACAATAAAATGTAATATGCTCCCTTATTTTTTTTTATATATTTTAATATGTACACGTCAGAATAAGCATGTTGTTTGAATTTTTACGTAAATATTGTGTTACACTGAATGACAATGTGACATTTCAACAAAATTTTGACATTTTTTTCTCCAAAAACTTATTTGAAACCTTAAAAGTAGAACCACTTACTTTACATTTAATGTGCTTTCTCATGACCATAACATCACTCTGAATGTTCTTTGACCCATATATCCAGTAATTAAAAGAAATGAGAGAATACTGAGTGATGCAACATTTGCTGGCATGATTCTATGGTGCTGTTGGTGGTTGCCAGGGTGTTGCTATGCTAAAGTGTTTGTTAGTTCATTCCTAAGTCTCATTGTATGTCAAAGTATGTCTATGAGAGGTTGTCTTTAGCAAGCACCAACTAACTGATTACCGCTCCAAATGTGTTGCTGTCGAAGCTGTGTCCGTGATGGTCCCCCTCGATCCACAGATGTCCATCTGGAACTCTCACATAACGGTTTTTATATCCCAGCGTTCTGATAATAGAAAAAAATGTTGCGTTAACACAGTAATGGATTCTGGTTGCTTTTAATGCAGGAACATTTTTCCTTTTTCGTTGTTTATGTTACAGTTGACCAGCTACATGAATCCACCAATCCTGCATTTGGCTCTTGGCCCGCTCTCTAAATCTAAGATCAATAATTAATGTTCGCACAGCTGCTGCAGTCTTTGTTTTATATTTAAGATGACTTTCTGACACAGCAATAGCTCATATCCATTGCAGGTGGTGCTGTGAGTGCTTTAGGGCGAGAGCGTGAAGGAACTTTCAGATTTTTAATGATAGTTTTTCTACATCAGCCATCACAGAACAAAATTAACTTCCTCTTCATATGAATCATCTCGAAATCAAACTCTCGAAGTCATCAGGCCTGGGATTTCCTCAACCGTACCCCAAGATCACCTTGAGATGTAATGTTTTTGGCCATGAATGGTTTGATGAGGCATTAATGTTTAATGACACTTAGGGCTAAACGGTGCATTTGTGCGATACAAGCATTTAAAGAGAACAGAGCCTGAACTGGCTCAAACACATCCTTCAAGCGGTTTGTCTGGTGCTACAAAGGCCTACTTGTAGTGTTGTAGTACACTTGGCATTAACATGCGACCTGTATCCGGATGTTGTCTACATACACATGGAATGTTATCCGATCAGCGTGTCCTGGTCCAGAGGTAGTCGAGGACGCATTGTGATCGCATCTCAGTGTAATGTAACATAATCCAGCCATCGTGTCTGCATTCGCAGGTCGACATCACTAGGGATGGGCGATACCTCTTATTTTATTTTCGATCCGATACCGATATTTTCAAGCCCAGTATCGTCGATATCGATACCGATACTCTAAACTAAACTGATCTTTTAATTTTAAAAGAATATATCATTAGTATACCTCACTTAATATTAGATTTTAAGCCGGTTTTTTTGTTTACACTGTGAAATAAAATATACTATACTTGTATTTTAGCCCTTTACTGGGGCAGTAACCTCAAAGGTGCAACTATACCCCTAAAAGGGAGCATATTAGTACCATTCAAGTATGCATGCTTTAAGGGTAGATAAGATGCAAAGGTGCACCTTTAAGGGTACCTCATGAAAATAAACATGGTGTTACATAAGTACAAAAATGTATCATTATTATTATTACCATTGTAAATTTGTGGTTACTGCAGTTTTACAACAAATACTGTAGTAAACTGTGGTTACTGTAGTAAAACCATGGCTAATTTTTGTAAAAGACCGCCAGGCTGTTGTACCCCTAAAGGTGAAACTTTAGCACATTTTTTTCTGACAGATTTATTAACAGCAATAACAGAACATAACACAATCCATTTGAACTTTTACAACCAGTTTAATTGCATTTACTTTCACAAACTAGCCAATTTAAATAGATATTCTGTACACAAAAGTTTGGGGTCAGTAAGATTTTGTAATATTTTTTTATGTCTCATGCTCACCCAGGCTGCACTTATTTGAAAAAAACAAAAACAAAATTATTATTATTGTTATTTATTATTATTGCTGCTGCTTCATATTTGTGTGAAACCGTGATCTTTTCTGAATTAATTTTATATATAGTAACAATGTTATGTAGGCTAATGTAATAATGTGGCAATGGTTTCTTAAGATCTACTTACGCGTCTGATGCTTTTGGGAAAAGCAGCCCTATTTGAACAAGCACTCTGAGCCATGCGTCAGCAGCGAACGCTGTCTGTGATTGGTTGGTTCTGTCTTTCAGCATTTGCGTGTGTTCCGATGAGCAGGAGAAATGGTTCTATCCAACACAATTATTCGCTAATATAGTCTATTTTTCCACTTAGAAACGTATTTTATGCACCAAATTTCTTGATAAGTAAATAAAATCAATGGTTTAAAAAATGCACTTTAGAATTAATATTTTTATGTGAAAACCCACCACTTCAGGTCAACTTTGCACCGCAGACTTATTTAAATATTGCGCGGGAAATACAGATTCGATCGGTTATCCAGATCGAGAAGTCAGCTGATGTAGCCAAGTGTAAACGCGCCATGTTCTGATTGACTGATGATCCGATCTGCTTGATCAGATCATGGTGATCGCATGTTAATGCTAAGAGTAAACGCAGCCTGAGTAAACAATTTTCAGGCAACATTTAAGTGGCAAACAAAACATTTTCGGCCATTAAAACTCAAGAATCAATCTTGATGCCATCTAGGACACGTCAAACTTAATTTGCACCTTGTTCATAACTTAATTTCGGAAAACTTACTTGATGAAGTCACCCTCGATCCCAATGACCCGTTTGATGATCTTCTGCTGAGGGTCCTTTGGGCTTCTACAAAAGGAGTGAACAGATATGAGATGGTACGACTACATCATTTGCATACTGATGATGACAGAACTCTTCCTGGTTTATTTGAGGATGCTGCTGAGCTCAGTGGATTATGGGGCATTATGGACAGTTTTCAGAGACCAGATGGGTCTTATCTGCTGGAGTAAGTCAAGAAAAGACTCGATGAAATGTCAAAACTCTTGATTTTCAAGGCGCAATTTTATTAGATCATATGATCATAGGGTGGATGATGTCGATGATTATAGTGTGAGGGTAAAAAACGAGCGGGTGCATTGGGGGGATGCTAGATAGCAAGATGAACGTTTGGTGACAAATGATAGGGAAAAGGGAAATTATACTCATTGTTATGGTTGTTATGGTATCTGTGTGGCTATGGAAATTACTTGTCCTCTCGCTGTTTCTGTTACAGGAGACTGTTTCTGCCACAAACAAAAAAAAATAAAAAAATTCACTTTAGGAAATCAGGCAACACACAACTTTGTATTCGAACATTGATTGCACATTCATAGATTGCAGACTTCATTAGAACTAGCAAGATTTTCCTGGTTTCGTGTACATTGTAAAACTTTAGGCTCATGTAGCTCCATACACATTCGTAGTACGTGTTTAGGCTCACAACATGAATCATACATGCAATATGTATGACTGATATTAATAATTTAGTATTATTTATATTTTTTTAACTTTAATATATTTTCGCAAAGTTGATTTCCATCCATTTTCAATTACCTATAAAGTCACTCGAATACAGATTTTTTTTAAACAGAGTTTTGTTACCTCAAGCTATTAACTATTCAACTATTAACTATTCTTTGTTAATTGAAATAAAGCTGAAATATAATTAAATATAAATATTAGATGAAAACAGATAAATATAGCCCAAACATGAAAAAAGAAAAAAACCTTGAAAAAAAAACGTAATGAATTAGAAATTTGACTTGAATACTAATTGAATAAAATAAGTTGAAGTCAAAATACCAATGCCAGATAAAATACATTTATAAAGAATATAAAGAAATAAAAATGAGAAAATCACTAAAACTAAAAACTGAATATCTTATATATTATATAATCTTATATATAACATATATATATATATATACACACCCCTATATTAATATACACGGAACAAAATTATAAACACAACACTTGTTTTTGCCCCCATTTTTCATGAGCTGAACTCAAAGTCTAAGACTTTTTCTATGTACACAAGAGTCCTATTTCTCTCAAATATTGTTCACATATCTGTCTAAATCTGTGTTAGTGAGCGTTTCTCCTTTGCCGAGATAATCCATCCACCTCACAGGTGTGGCATATCAAGATGCTGGTTAGACAGCATGATTATTGCACAGGTGTGTGTGCCTTAGGCTGGCCACAATAAATGCCACTCTAAAATGTGCAGTTTTATCACACAGCACAATGCCCAGATGTCGCAAGTTTTGAGGGAGCTGTTCCCTTCACGGATGAATCCCGGTTTTCACTGTACAGGGCAGATGGCAGACAGTACAACTGCACATTTTAGAGTGACCTTTTATTGTGGCCAGCCTTAGGCACACCTGTGCAATAATCATGCTAATCAGCATCTTGATATGCCACACATGTGAAGTGGACGGATTATCTCGGCAAAGGAGAAGTGCTTACTAACACAGATTTAGACAGATTTGTGAATAATATTTGAGAGAATTAGGCCTTTTGTGTGCATAGAAAAAGTCTTAGATCTTTGAGTTCAACTCATGAAAAATGGGGGCAAAAACAAAAGTGTTGCGTTTATAAGTTTGTTCAGTGTATATAAGCAAATTAAAAATATTAATAAATACTATAACAGTATATAAATAATACTAAAATAACACTTAAAACCATATCATATTATAGATCATAGATCATATTATATACACAATGTTAATTTTCAATTGTAATTTCCATCATAATAAATGGCACAAAAGAGTGATTTATCGCAAAGAAACAAAATTCCTTTTTCATGACTAGTTACAATTATTTCCATGACTTTTCCAGGCCTGGCAACCCCAAGTTCCCGAACATTTCCAGGATTTCTGTTAGTGAAATTTATCCCACATAGCTTTTATTTTGAGGTCAAGTCTTCGTAAGTGTTACATTTGTAGTGTTTGAAGTATTTGTTCCATCATTTTTGACCTGATCCCCACATCATTACCCACAATGACCCTGACTGTGCTCGAGCCACAACCTCGTCTTCCAGGAGACTGCAAACTTCTCATCCCACCCACTTCTGAATCATTCTGCCACTGGTTGTCATTCCATGCTTTATGGAATTTCATGTACAGTAATCTTTTCTGCTCGTTTCCTTTCCGCAAGACCGCTTTCTCAGCTGCAACACACCCTGTAAGGCTTCTTATAAGATGACTTCTCACGGTTGAAGTGTGTACTATGGTGCAAAACGTCCCTCAAATGCTGAGGAAGCACTTTGGTGAGAAATTGCCTACTTCCTTTGTGACAGTCTGAACACCTTGTCTTGAAAATCTAGGCACCAGAACAAAAACTGTTCCTCTAGATATCTCACAAGGCATCGGTAGGACATTTTGTGTTATCTCTTGTTAAATAAAGTTTACTCTATTGCTAGTTTTTAACTACATAACAGTTTGATGAGGTCCCAAAAGTCTGAGACCATTCTTGATGCCACTTTTCTGTTTTAAAATTCATTTAAAATCAAATTTCAGATTAAAAAAAAAGAAAATTCAATGAACGCATCACTTCAAGCTTCCTGTCAGAACCTATGCGACGTTAAATCTTCAAACAAGCTCTAGCGCAGCCTCCATCCGTCATACACACACACACACACACACAGGCGCCTCTTCTGCAACAGCCCTGACGCTCAGCCTGATTTGTGATTTTCATTACCTCTGCAGGCCTGAATGTTGTTGGTGTTTATCTCAAGTGTTACATACGGCATGCTGGGAGAATATATTCTGATTTGTCAAGTAGGATTTTGCAGTAAATGCAAGAGCCCGGTTGAGTGTGTGTTAAGAAAGACTTATCTAAAGACTTTCGATATTGATTATATCTTGCAAAAACTGTTGGCCAAACTTGAAAAAATAATCAAAAAATGAGAAAGCTCTCATTATCCAAATGCCTCAATAAATGTTTTAAATATAGTCAGAATTAGTCCAGTGGTTTTCAGCTGGAGGGTGTATGTGTGTGTGTGTGTGCATATACCTATATACTGAACCAATTAATGTCCAAAGTCAAATCTGAGCAAAGCTACTTGAGAACCACTGATCTGGTCGACAGCATTTGAATATTGAAATTGCGCATCTTTATCAGTCGTAGCCTCACGGGCAGAGCGCAGAAAACTACAAATAGAAATTATGTTGACAAGGCAATGATAGAGAGAAGTTTGAGATTGCACAGTGAACAGACGGTAAAAGCGAGAGATGTAGTAGCCCCGCCCCCTTTCGGGAGTCCTGACCTGACTGACAGCTCTGCTCGACCAATCAGTTTGCACTGAACGCACGAACGACAGGCAGCAATTTGCCTGTCCCCGGGGAGACTGGGTGGAGGATGCGCGCACGAGCATGTGTGCTTCATTAGGAGCGCGGCACAGACAGCTGGATGGATACGCGCTTCTCCGGTCCTCAGTCCGCGGTGTGCTCAGCATCTTTTCCAGAACAACCGTATGGAGAGAGACCCCACATCTCTCACACTGGAAGTATAAGTCTTGAACTCGATCCCGCGATTGAGAGGAAAGGAATATATTATGCGTTTCAAACAAGGAATCCAATTCTCTCCGGTAAGCGCGGCTCTCTCATCCACTCATGACTCATGAGCATCCTGTGTGATGGGGGATTTTAATATGAATAGAATAAGGAAGGGGGGAACAGAGGGCAGAGATGGGAATGTATAGGGGCCAAGCAGGGACGTCGCTTACAGCGAAAAAGTAGCGGTATTAGCGCATGCATGATCGTATTGAGCATTCGCCTTCTGTTCATGAGATGTTAAGTCATCCGTTTTGACTCCGGCCGATATTGGGGATAGAAAGCACTCTGCACATCTCACGCGCTCACCGATGTCGTAATCTCGCCGCCCACGAGCCTGCCTCCAGGCCGGGGGGAATACGGAATCCAATGATTGTATTTGAGTGCAGACAGCGCGCGTCACCGAGTTCCTTGAGACCCCCTTGTGGTCTCCCAAGGTTGGTAGCCTGCGACAGGATTTTACTGTATGTGTGGTACTGGGAGTACTACAATTATGTGTCACTGCTGTAAACAGTTGGCATGTCTCCTCTCCTGCACAAAACTCATGCTTGCAGTATCGTAATTAACTCGTGCGCTCAATGGAATGCTCATATCACTAAGTGTGAGAGGTTTCTGGCCCCCTGTATTTACTTTCTCTCGGCCTACTCCGTGTGTGTTCGCTCCCCTTCTCTTACCCTTTTACACCCAGCTAATATGCATATCGAGCTAATTCGCTTGTTCTGCTTTTCTGTACAATCAACCCTGCCATAAAATTCGCTCGTATATTACTACTGCGCGGTATCAAAGGGTGTGTGTGCCAATTTGTGATGGTTCACAGAGTTTTGCAAGACACGGCGGTACAGTGAAACTACACACAACACTTATTTGCCCCCAGCCATATAATAGCACGTTCTTCCTTAACGAGACGCTCATCCGGTATAGCGTAGTATCATATGCCAAGCCTATACTACTCCGAACCCTGACCTTACCCACCCTACAACACCAGAGATGTTTGTTGAGGCATCTACTGTCACGAATGGTATATAACGTAAGGACTGTGCAATCCGCCTGTGTGTGTGACACCATACACGCTTTTCCAAGGCGAGCTATGTCAACGTTGCAAACGACGGGCAATGGGCGGCTCAGCAGGGACGCAGCAGATGGCAGTGTGTAGTGTAGTGCGTAGTTAGTCGAGACGAACGCTGAACGGAGCTCTTATAGTAGTACAGTTGTATGTTAAACACATTTGGCTTCTCTTCTGGTATGCACACAAAGTTTGGGTTTTTGGTTTGGAATCAAAATGCAATAATACAGGTTAATGTAATATAAAAAGGGACACGGAACCAAAAAGGGACATGTATTTGGTCTAAGCACCACTGATTTATGGTATTTGCTCCTGCCTCGTGTATGAACAAGGTGTAGATGGGAGTCAACTTTAGAGATGAAAGAGAGAAATCAATAAGGACAACAGAAAAAAAATGCTAACATGTCTTAAGACAGGGCTGAAGAATATGTGACAGAAATAGCTGATATATCTATAGGGATTCTGTCAGCAGTGCTGAAGCGTAATTAATTGCTGTTGTACGGTGTGTTCACCAGCAGTGCGGAGCAGGTGAGAGCTGGAGGACTATATAACACACACACACACACACTCTCTGATGGTGCTTGTGTCAGCATAGTATCTTAGCTAATTATACTTCACACCAGGTATTTGAAGTGACACTATGTAGCTAGTGTGGTTTGATAGGGAAAACAAGCGATCCTGGGATTACAGCAACATGGGGGGGGGGTAAAAGGGGAGAAACGCACTGATGTAGGGAAGGCTATGAACTCATGAAGGGTTGGTTTTAGAAAGCTCCCGCCCCGGGTTATAATTGTACAGTTTTTAACAGATTAGTATAAAAGAGTAGAACAGAACAGAATAGTATAAAGTGAACAAAACAGAATAGAATGGAATAAACAGAATGGAACAGAAACAAAAAAAAAAATAAAGAGCAGAGAAAACAGAAAACAGAACTGAATACAATTTAATAGAAAAAACAGAAGAAATTAAAACAGAAGGTAAGAAAAAATATAACACACTATAGCGAATAAACAGAATAAAAATTAAAAAAACAGAACAAAAGAGTAGAACAGAATATAAAATATTAAAACAGAATAAATAGAACAGAGGAATAAAATTGAAAAATCAAAATGGAGTATAACGGTAAAACAGAACAAATTAGAATGTAATAGTACAGAATAGAATAGAATAGAATAGAAATACACTGAATAGAAAACACAATAGAACTGACTAATCAGAATTAAATAGAATTAGACATAGCAGAATGGAATAGACCAAATTAGAAAAGAGCAGAAAAGTGTATTAGGATTGAGTAGAGTAGGATAGAATGGTATAGATAAAACAGAACAGAATAGGATAGAATAGACAAAACAGAACAACATAATTCAAAACTGCAAAACAGGAGACAAAAACAGAATAAATGAAAACAGAGGAGAAAATAAAAGAACACATTAGCAAATAAGCAGAATAGAACAAAAGTGTACAATATATTAAAAACAGAATAAAATATATTAAAAACAATAAAAACTGAATAGAATAGAACAGAGCTGAATAAGAATAAAAAAGAATTTGACAAGAAGAAGAGAATAGAACAAATTAGAAAAGAACATCATTTTAAGATTGAGTAGAGTAGAATAGAAGTAGAGTAGGAACAGAGTAAAACAAAACAACAGAATTAAATACCACAAAACTGAAAAAAAATACAACAGAGGAAATTAAAACAGAACTCAATAGAATACAGTTGAAAAAACAGAATAGAAAAATGCATAATAAAAACGAATACAATAAATAAGAAAAATTTGAATAGAGTAGAAACGAACACAGCAGAACAAAACAGAATAGAGCAGAAAATAGAACGGTGCAGAATATAAAACATTATAGAATTTATAAGAGAATACAACAGAACAGAATCAAATAAAGCTGACCAGGGCAGCGTTTCCCAAAGCATCGTAAGCCTAAGTAGATCGTAGAACCATTGCCACCAGTGATCTCTACGATGAGAAACACAGCCCAGATCAGAACAGAATTAGAAAAGAGCAGAAAATAATAATAGAATTGAGTAGAATAGAATGTAATAAATAAAACAGAATAGAAAAAAACTCTATGTTCCGAATCTCAACCAGGTATATCCACAGCGTCATTACTAGTTTTACATGTGAGTGGTGTTATACTGGAAAAGTCAACTTATAAAGATGATTAACTTCAATTCAAAAAAATGAAAGCAAAAGAAAATTTCAGCTACAGAATCTGTAAATGAATTAAAACCAAAGCAGAAGGTGAAATGAAAAACAGCCGAATGCTGCCTCTTTGTTCCGGCATTTAATATTTCTACTATTGAAGCCAAACTAGAAGTGGTCCTGGTCACATGGTCAAGGGCTAAACGTTTAATCCATTAACTTCACCATCACAAAGAGTCTGCCTCTGCTGTGTTTTAAGTATTCTGCCCGCCGCACACGTACAGTATTTCGCTCTTGCTTTCAGTCACTACGCAGTATGAAACAAAACCTGAGCAGCCCCCTCAGATCCACTCCATTCCCTAAACACAAACCAGAGGGAAAGGAGTTTCGCAGTCTGTTATGCCATCGTAATGTGACAAGGTGTCACCTCCAATTCATGATGTCCCCCCACACACGCTTCGCTAGGAGTGCTGCCCCGCTGCCGAAGTATGGCAAGATTTCTACTCATTCCAGCCTTGTGAATAAAACATAGCACAGCAGGGCCACTTTATGTGGTGTCTGTAGCATTAGACGAGTTTATGGAAAAGAGAGAGAGTGTGTGTGTCTATGTGTGTTAGTTTCTTGAGTACTTTCTCTAAAAGAGGCAAACTATAAATATTTCAGGTAAAGTGGTTGGACTCTTGACTCTAGGAAAGGAGCGGTTGTCAACAAAAAGCTGTGATTAATGTAGACAGACAGAGGAACTGCTGTTGGTACTGTTCAGACAAAACACACTACAAACGTCCACTGAAAACTTGCTTAGAAAAGCACTTGGTGCTAAACGCACACAACTTCTTTGACAGGTAGTCAATCACCACATACTTCATGTTTCAAATATGGTGGAATTTTGGAAGTTTCACTGTGGGTGATCACTCAGCTTGTCTGTATTTGTTCGGTATTTCCAACATTACGCCCAGCTTTGGCTTCAGAACCGTTTAGCTGTACATACATATATATATATAATGTATATACACACACACACACACACACACACACACACACACACACACACACACACACACACACACACACACACACACACCCACATACATGTGTATTAACAAACATATATAGTTAAAAAAATAGTTGTTACTAATAATAAGAAAAAGTACTGTTAAATTTGAAATTATTACAGATTTAATCTGCTTTCTTAAAATAAGATTACATGAAATCTCAATTATTTTATTCTACTGAAAACCACAATTTTATGTTTCTTTTCAAGATTACAGTACTCTAATGATGGATAGAAAAAGAACACAGTGTCAAATAAACAGAAAGCAAATATTTCCCAGATAATAAATATTTTACACACATTTATAATTACATGATATATAATTATAATAAAGACTGTGACGTTCAATGGAACAAAATGGAAAGTCTAATCACATTAGACAAGCAGCAATAACTGTTGTAGAAACCACAATTAATCACTGACAAAATGTGTTTCATTTATATTATATACATCTTGCAAGACACTGTGCATCTGTGTGCATGAGTAATGCATGTGTGAACCCATGATGCAAATGAACTGGGCAGCTATAGAAGCACTTTCTATTATTTCAAATCCATGTTTCACATAATGAAGTGAGCACAACACTCATGAACCGCTGCTGAGGGCTCTCTTAGTTAAGAAGGACACATACATGAACAAATCAAAGTAGTGTGTGTGGACATCTTCAGAGCAAAGCTCTTAAATAGAAAATAGACTGAAACAGGAAAGATGGAGATGTGTGTCCTTGTGTGTGCATCACTATTTGTTCACACTTATGTTCAGCTCAGTGCATCCATGTTGTGCTTGTCATAGCAACAAAGAGCATGTTCTCTGCTGATAATGGCAGTTCATTATCTGTTAAATAAATTGGCTATTTGAGAAAAAGCTTTTGAAGCTGATTTAAATGATGAGACAAATTTGGCCAGTTAAAGTCAAAGTGAAGACATTAAAGTATCAAGCAGATGATATATTAATATACATGAATATACATAATGAGATATTTTAATCATTTATAATACTTTTTAAACACACACACAACGGAAACTAATATACATCAAAATTCCATCAATTTGATATTAAGAAAGATTTTGAATTGGATTTATTTGACATTTACATTTAGAAATATAATTGCTACACACACTTGTATACAAATTTAAACAAAATTTAATTAAGATCTTTAATTATATTTTTTATACATTTATATTTTTACATTTATTTAAGTTATATATTTATATTTTAAGAATAAATTTTTAGAAGTTATTAATTGACAAATTTAATTGTATTTAGTTTATATACTGTAATAGATTATTTATTTTAGATATTATATTTATACTTTGTATATTTATATAAAAAACATCTACCAAAAAATAATTGACATCTATGCAGAATCAATGTCTTTTTTTATCGGTTCTTTTATGAACTGATTCATTAAAACAAATCAGACTTTTCAACACGGTCCATATTGTCTATAAATATAAGAGACATGGAAATTCTTGGAGAGCACATCTGATTATTGACTTCTCGCTCGGCTGTAAAACTGTGTGCAATACAATGTAACATTAAAAAACTGATATTTTTGCTATTATACTAATTGCTTGTTATTGGAAAGCCACTGCTTTTAGTTAGTCTTTCCTCAACACTGCAACATACCTCCTAATTCTCATACATCAGACAGTAAGCAGCTTCTGAAATAATTTTACAACCTCATAATTTGTACGGTCGTTGGAATGAATGGTGATCTTTGCACAATCCTGGCAAAAAGCAGACTACAGGACCAAACAGATGGCTATGCAAGGAGAAAGGAGAAAAAAATGCTCCCACCTGCTTGTGTTGACTCGGCGCCATAGTCGCACTAACATAAGCACACTGTCCTACAGGAGTTCTTTTGCAAACCTGCTCCTATAGTGATACTGACAGCTTCATCTAGCACAGGCAGGCGGCTTTGTGCTTTCTGTCCTCAAGGTTGCAAGCCTATCATCATTTCAACATATGGACTAAGATGTAGCAAATATACACTGTGATTTTCTGTGTAAGCATCCAAATTTTTATATTTATATTAGGGCTATCAATCGATATCATTGAGCATAAACCTTATCACAAATCTCACAGTGCACAGCAAATCCATTTTGTAACCGAGTTATCAATCTGTCCAAGACAGATTTAGAGCACAGTATTTATAAGACGCCCCATCAATTTGATTAAAAACTGATTTATATTAAATGCAACTGAAAACACAGACCACATCAGATTTTGACACTATATAAAAGGTTAAAGAGCAACTTAATGGGTGAGGGATAACAACCGCTCGTGCCACTGCAATTGCACAAACAAATATTTAATGCAAGAGAGCTGCTCACTGTGTAATGCATTCAAATATAGTTTTAGTCAACCATACAATAGATACAAAGCACAGAGTGTGAGTTAACAGACAAATTTTAAAACATCTTAATTAACTTACTGTGTCCATGGGCAGCTGCCACTGAGAGACAAAATGCAGTGGTTATCGCTGAGCCCTTTGGGATAGCACTTGTGAAATAATTGCCCCTCTGTGCATTCAGCTGGCTTTAATGTCCATTTATGAGACAATAAAAACCAATGTTAGCAATGCCCTTAGTATGCTTGAATAACAGATTAGAAAGAAATGCAAAACACAAATGAAATGTGTTATGTATGACGAGAAATCACAGTTGTTAAATTGGCTTTCATATAAATGCGGTTAAGGTAAATTATTATATTCGCAGCGCATCATAGCGTAGAAATGAAAGCATGTTACAACAGATTTAAGTGTCTGGCCAGTCAGTCGCCAAATAAAGCTCATTAGCTCACAATTACAAAATGATCAATGACAGAAATAAGATGGCACTACTGCTGCTCTTAACCCAGGCTGAGAATGGTTGTGATGTATGCAAATTTTCTTAACACCTGCCCTCATGCATATAAAAGCTCTTTAACATTTGAATATATTGCCAGAGCAGTCCCAGTGGTCACATGATAGATGTGGGAAGGGTAGGCATATGAGGTCAAACCAGCAATAATGTATTATTTGATGGCACGAAAAAGCAATAATACCTTCACTCATATGGCCTAAATATATCGTCATGCTCCTAAATGCCAATGTGGCTCTTCTTGACGCTAATGTGACACCGTATTCATTACCTCTCTCCTGTCTCTTATTTTCCACAGATGGGAAGTGACGAGTGTGACTGACTGAACATAATAACGATGGCAGACAAGTGGTCCGTCTCCCACAGGAACCTGAGCTCACCCTGCAAATTTCCACTTTCCCTGCTTCTATTCCCCTAAGGATATGCTGACCTTCACATATGCAGCCTGCATGACAACCCAAAGCAGGGCAAATTGAAAGGTTGCTACTCTCTGCCAAGGACAACAACAGGCGAAGTTGCTGCTTTGGGGTACTCGCCATCAGCAGAAATACACCCTGTTGTCATAGCAAATTATTCTGTGTTTGTGAATTTAACGCCTCTAACACCAGACCCCATAAGGACCAATTACAAGCTGAAGACAGGAGGACCAAGATGAAAGATTTGTTGTTTGCAGTCTGTTTGCTGGCAGGACTTGCGCTGACTAACTCAGTTCAGGCCTCCGAGTGGAGGGCTGTGTGCCTCAAGCTGTGCAAATGTGAAGTCCGACCCTGGTTCTCTCCCTCGTCCATGTATAATGAGGCTCCGACTGTGGATTGTAATGATCTAGGACTTCTGTCTCTGCCTGAGAGGCTGCCCTCAGACACACAAGTACTTCTATCACAGGCCAACAGCATTGCAAAGATTGACAGTCCCTTGGACTATCTGGTAAACCTAACAGAGGTAGACCTATCTCGAAACAACATATCCTCATTGAGTGATGTCTATCTAGGTCACCTTCCACAACTTTTGTCTTTGCATCTAGAGGAGAACTGGCTAAGCAGGCTTCATGATAACTGTCTTGCAAACTTCCCAAACTTACAGGAGCTATATGTTAACCATAACCTTCTTTCCTTGATCAGTGCAGAGGCCTTCCGAGGGCTTAACAAGCTCTTGAGGCTCCATCTTAATTCGAACCAGCTGAGGGCCATAAGAACAGAGTGGTTCCAGGATCTTTTCCAGCTGGAAATCTTGATGATAGGAGAGAATCCAATTGCCAGAATACAAGACATGAATTTCAAGCCCCTTATCAATCTCCGCAGTCTTGTGCTAACCAGAATGAACCTTACTGAAATCCCTGACAGTGCCCTGTTTGGACTCGATAAGCTGGAAAGCGTGTCATTCTATGATAATATGTTCCCAAAAGTACCTCAAGCTGCTCTCAAACAAGTGCGGAACCTCAAATTTCTGGACCTTAACAAGAATCCCATAGAGAGGATCCAAAGGGGTGACTTTGTGGACATGATCCACTTGAAAGAACTTGGTATTAACAGTATGCCAGAGTTAGTTTCCATCGACAGTTTTGCTGTGCACAACCTACCAGAGCTGACAAAAATCGAAGCAACGAACAACCCCCGACTTTCCTACATCCATCCGAATGCATTCTCCAAACTCCCCAGGCTCGAGTCCTTGATGCTGAATAGCAATGCGCTCCGGGCACTTCATCATGTCACGGTGGAATCCTTGCCTAACCTTCAGGAGGTGAGCATGCACTCCAATCCCATTTACTGTGACTGTGTCATCCGCTGGATCAATATGAACAAGACCAAGGTCCGCTTCATGGAACCGGATGCCCTCTTATGCGCTGGGCCCTCAGAGTTTGAAGGTCGTCTTGTCAGGCATGTGCACTTCCGTGAAATGGCGGATATCTGCCTACCACTAATAACTCCGGAGAGCCTTCCTAATCAGGTCAATGTGGGTACCGGGGATTCGGTCTCTCTACACTGCAGGGCATTTGGCGATCCTGAACCTGAGATCTACTGGGTCACACCTTCAGGCGAAAAGATCTTGCCTCAAATGGTTACCAAGAAGTATCACTTGCATCCTGAGGGAACGCTTGACATTTACGGCATCACAGAGAACGAGGCTGGGCAGTACACCTGTGTGGCCCACAATCTCATAGGTGCAGACATGAGATCTGCCTCAGTTGTAGTAAATGGGTATTACCCACTGGCGGCAAATGAATCCTTGCACATCCAAGTCAAAGGGATTGAGCCACATTTGGTGAGGATTTCTTGGGTGCCACCCAAGGGCAGTCTTGTGTCGAATATTAAGTGGTCAACAACATCACAGCAGCACTCCTTGCAGTTCACTGCCCATGTGTTGTCAGATGTAAAAACGTTCAACCTCACACACTTGCAGCCACTGATGCAGTACGAGGTGTGTGTGGAAATTACGGACCTGCAAAGTAGACATTTGAAAAACTGCATGAATGTCAGCACCACTGAGGTTTCAATAGGAAAAACCAATGATGGTATCAGTGACAGATTGATAATCGGCATCACTGCGCTGCTCCTGATTGCGTCCGCAGTGGTCTGTTCGTTCATTTGCATGTTGTGGAGGAGTGATCACCTTTACAGGAAATTACGATATCAGCAGTCTGAGATATTACCCTCACACATTAAACCAATATGGGGGTCAAGGGCTAAAGCCAATGATTCAGAAACAGACTTGACAAAAAACTCAATTTGAGAGAAGAGCAACAGATACTGTGGACACTGGACTATGTGTCTCTAATAACTCTCTCAATCTGATACCAACTCACACCACTGGATCATTATTAAATGGATTCTGTGTGGTTTGTGGTCCAAGACATTTCTTGCTAAATCTGACATTGATTGCCAAAAAGCCACTAATTGTTTAAATGTCACACTTCACTGGGGAGCATGAAGAGAATCGTTATTTCATGCGGGATCAAAGAACAGCACATGGAAGGTTGGGCCTCAGTGGCCAAGTCTTTTTATTGTGGGCTTGTAGCAACACTTACTTGTGCTGTGTCATTGGTAAAATAAACAATATCAAGTTTATGATGGACTACGCTTTGTAGAATAGATCATAACAGTACACATGTACGACACTTTGTGATAAAATACATTTATACAGAAAATGACTACTTGTTTTCATTGCAAGTGTTTTACTCTTAAAATGCCTTCATTTGACTAATTACACTGTCAACTGAAAATACATAAACGTAAAAGAAACAGAAGAGATGCACAAGATGGAGAAAAAAAAAGTGAAGTCACAGTTTCATGAAGTAGATGTGCGGGTGCATCATTAGTTTGAAAAGCTTTTTAATGTGGCAAAAAACAAACAAACAAACAAACAAAAAAATGTGTATTTTAACCAAAGTCTAAATATCAGATAAAAATAACCTTTTTATATTTACAAAAACACAACAACAGAGGCTGCCCGAAAATGTATATGTGCCTGGGGAGTTGAAATATGAGAAAATAGAGGAAAATTAGGAGGTGGAGTTTTTCAGTGTGAAGGTGGAGTTTGGGGAAGAAAAAAATTCACAGAACTCATTGAATTTAAGCCACATTATCTTCTCTTTCATTAAAAATCCAATAGGAATTCCAATGCTAAACTCCCACAGGTGATGAATTGCCGTCACAGAACGAATGATGTGGGGGATTTATCAGACTTGCTCATATATCACAGGGGGTTTTAGCACCCAACACAGGGGCTTTTAGAGTTGGGCCATTTGTCACCTACACATGAGTTAAATTATGCACCATTATAGCGGTAGGTACAGAATAGGTCAGCGGGAATGTGGTGCATCTGGTCTCTCAATTTCACAGTGAGCCTGGTGAGACGTGGCGGGCATTATGGACACAGCAACACATGTGGTTCATACAGAGAGGGCAAGCAATGAGTCCCCCCAAAAAAAACAAGGTTACAGACAAGACACCTTACCTAAACTACTGACCTCATGAGGAAGTTTTGATATGAGCCATAATATTTCTTTGTCATGTTAAATACAAAGATGGTTAAAACCATTTGTAGACATTTGTACTATTATTAAGAATATTTAAAATATTTTAAGAAAATATTAAAATGGCTTCAGAATGTACACATGCTCAAACTACAGTTAGAAGTGGATCTGAATCATCACCATTATTTAAATAAACATCTGAAATAATTCACATTAACCATACAAAAAATGGCATTATTATATATATATAGAAGGGGTTGAGGCATTTCAATATAAATATTACAACAAACAGTAATATGCAATTATTTGATTAATTAATACAGTTACATTTCCATAAATAAATAAGGACATAAATAAGTCTACATAGACATCAACCTTTGACTTGGACTGTAAAAGTCAGATTTAATTAGGAAGGACAGCAGGGCTGGAAACCCCGTGCTTAACACTCCTCTTTCATGGCATATTTTGTAATGAATAATTTACCTGGTTCTAATGACCCTGTAAGCCGACCCGTTCAAGCAGCGCCATCGTTCTGAATGAGGTGATTATAGCAGTGAGCCAATGTGAGACGCCAAGATTAGAGAAAAATTAGCACAGTTCAGGGGGAGGTTAGCGGGAGCCTAGTGACAAACAGCTATTGTATTAATATTCAACCAAGCTAACAAGTTTTCTTGGCATTGGCAATGAACAGGTGTTTCATCTTTGTTTAATGACGATTGAAACCCCTTTTTATATAAAAAATGTAATTAAACTACAAATGACTGTGTGGGGCGTGGATGTGATTGCAAGCCAGTTTGTGAATCTGTGCAAGGATGAAATGAAAAAGATGGGCATGTTCGGACACAGACGTCTGCAACAACACTACAGTAACCCAAAAAAACAAAAAATTCAGAGGGAAAATCATCTCTAGGAGCCACAAACTATCTATGCCAGCTTATGATTTGACAAATTCACTTGGTTTCGTCAAAAAACAAACAAACAAACAAATCAAAAACTGACCACCAGAACTCTTAACCTTGGCAAATGATATGTTTAGTGAATTATCAATAACTTCCTTATTGTCTTGATTTGCACGGTGAATCCCATTTACAGTTCATGTTACTGCATATAAAGAGACATATTCCCTGACAATAAGTATTGGGACAATACGTGACCAAAACACATCCAATGTCCTTTCACTCATTGGCTTCACACTTGTCACAGACTGAATCATGCAGGGAACCTTGAAAGCTGCAGACAAGAGCCGATATGATAAATCTCTAGCATTAAAATGTTGATTTATATCAAGACTGATTAACAGTGATTAGCAGTGTCATATCAGTTCCTTCAAAACAGATGGTAGTGTTTTTACCTTCACCTAAAGCTGCATATGAGTGGAGGAGTCATTATCATTTTGAAAATGTTATTATAATTAGAATGTATAAAGTTGACAGATGAATGAATAAATTGGACCATTCAACTGAAAATACAAAATTATTAAAGTGCATTTAAGTACTTTCAGTGCATTTACAGCATAAGGTGCATTCAAGTCCAACTGGAAAGTTTGTATTTACGAGTTGGGAAGTCATAATTACGACGTCAGATGCATTAAAGTCACTTTGGTCGGAGATGGCAATGTACCTTTTCTACAAAAAATGAAATTAAATTTTTTAAATCTACTTATAAATAAATGTGCCTCAGGTGTGTTTTTGGCGTAAATTTTTTATAAAATGTATGAAGGTGTTGTAAACTGAATCATTATATATTGCAATTTCTATATTTTTTATATAGTATTATTTACTATTATAGTTTTATTAATATTTGGATTTAGCTTTTATTTCCATATTTTTCAGTTTTCATTTTAATTTTAGTTACATTTTTTTGTCATTTTGTTCTGTGATCTATCTATCTATCTATCTACAGGTTTAAATCTCTCAGTTTTAGGTTTCCTTTATTTCCAGTTAAGAATTTTAGTGCTTTAACTTCAACTTATTTCAGTCAGTGAACAAGGCAACATTTCTAATTTTCATTTAGGTTTTTCATCTAATAATTTATTTCAGCTTTATTTCAATTTGTAAAAATAGTTTGTTGACACCTGCAATACTATTGAATTTTGTACATGCTTGTTTTATTGTAAATGAAAGAAAATCATACATTTGAGTGAATTTACTGTAAACTGACAACACGAATAATCTTGTACATATGATCTTTCCAACATAATTTGAATGCAACATTCGTTTTGTGTTACAGCAATCTTCCAGTTGTTTTAGATTTCATTTACAGAAAACATTGTTTGCACTGCAGTTTCCCACAAATCCTTTTCTATGTGCAGAAAGAAAAAAAATGTTTTTTTTTACTTCATTCATTTTTTTGATGTCCTTCAGAAATGAAAAGAAAAACAAAACGCAGGCTGATATTTATGCACCATATAACCATTTAAATTATTGATGACATTTTAAGGGTCTGAAAAGTAAAGGCTTTCAACAAGAAGATTGAACAAACAATGGCCGATGGACATTGTTTAAATATTTAATGCTGGAATTTAAAACGACTATTACTGTGCAATGCCGTTAGCCAAACTCACTGTGTTTCAGTGATAGGACCCACCGCCTGACTTTGACTCAAGCTGCCAAACTCTCTGTAACTAAAGACCATTAGCCTTGACAACAGACACGAGAAATAGACATTCGTAAAGCATGCCGCCCAAATTCAATTCAGCTGAGAAAAATAAACTTCATAATGTAAACAACGACTCAGGTCATGTCTTCCAAGGTAGCATAGTCATAATACAGATCTGCTTCATGCACCCCTTCACATAATAACACTATACATCATTCCACTTCCCAATAAAAACAAGCTCACACTTCATTTTATGTGCGCTCATATTTCAGAGCCGCTCCAATATATGAACAGATCAACCCTACTTAAAGAAGAAACACTGTGTGATTTAATGTGGGCAGATTTTTGCACTTTCATTTGGATGAGGATTTGTGAACAGGCCTGTGTGATTTGATTGTATACGTAAAGGGCTGCTGTTACTCGCCTGATGAAAAAGTCCAGTGATTACACGGTGCAGCTACATTTTGAGCACAACAGCTCTGAACAGAACAAACTCCATCACCTGTGAACAAACTATAACAACAAAGGAGAACTGTGAGAATTTCAGGCTTAAAATCCCACTGAGATACAGAGTGACAGATATGGCTGAGTAATTCTGTTCTAAAGCAATGATGAAGAGTTGATGTGTGGCAGTGCTGATGTACAGATGGCTTAAGTCTTCATGTGTCAGTCTGTCAGTGTGATAGAGGAATGACACCACGTGTTTGCATTGCTTTTTAAAAAAAAATGTTTTTTAAAGCACATATACAGTAGTTATGTACTTCTAGAATTTATTCTGTTGGTACAAGGTGCAAGTCAAAGCAAAAAAACTGGCCGCATGAGACCAATATTCTTCATAAAAATGTAATGACAGTATCATGGAACAGTGATGGTATCTGCAGTACTACCATTGCATATCATGTTCCCAGATCTTTCATTGGACAAAATAGTATTTTGTGTGTATACATCTCCAAATATCTCACTTAAGCACTATGTGAAAATGCTTCTATTTTGCATTTTCTAAATGTTATATAGTTCTATATATATTTTTTTTTAATTACACACATATATTCTATAAAGTGTCATGTAATCATTCTATCAATTCCCTATTGACTTTTTAAAAAATGCCTTAGTGAACATTATTATTATATATTATTATTATAAAACGAATAAAGGGAATATGTAAAGACTATTTGCATAATCATATAATAATTGAACTTGTACAATCAAAAGTTAATGGGGGAAATTGCGTCAATTTGAACATTGCAAAAAACAGAAAGCATTATTATTTAGTATTATAAAAACCAGCCGAGCATAATAATATAAAATGAGATGAAGATCCGTGAATTTTGAGTGACGTAATTAATCAAGTACCTTTTTGCAAATCCTGTGTAATTAACAAAATGTTGACTTAAAAAAAATTGAAAAATGCAAACTAGAAGGCCTTAACTAATACTATTATTATATAATAATAATAAACTGAATAAATATGGTATTTTAATATATTGATGTGAATATTTAAATTTATCGCTAGGTCATTAATCAATAAGTAAATTAATAAGACAAGGTCTTTTATTAAGTTCTTTTTAAAACGCTGCATTTGACAAAATGCAAAACAGAAGGATTACTATTATTAGTTTTATTAGTTATCATTATTAATTCTAAATAACAACAACAAAATATAAAAAGGACAATGAAGATGGGACTATTTGATTGGACTTGCAACTAATCATATTACTTTTTGCAAATCATGTCGTAATGTAAAAAAAGTGTTCAACTGTAAAAACAGAAAGCATAATAATAATAATAATAATTAAATGATAAAAAATATTTAAGATTGACCCTGATTGAAAGATCCTCACTGCCCTAATATTTAAATTTAATATTTGTTATTTCTAATTTCTTTTGCAAATAATGTGTAAAGAAAAGATGGCAAAAAATTTGAAAAATACAAAACAGAAAGCATATTATTATTATTATTATTTTAACATTTTGAATCCCAAATCAACTTTTGTAATACGCTGTATTTATGATTTTAAATGCTGGCCTACAGAGTGCACAGTTAAGATGTGCTATCCAATCCTTCTTGGGTTCATTTTGCCGACAAGTCCCCACCAATCACAAAACACAAGGCCAGGAGAGATTTGGAGGATAAAGTCAGCCTCTCTGGTCTCTATGGCATCCCAGAGCTGTAAGCCTGAACCCAGACAAAGATCAGCTTCAAAAGAAAAATCTCTATTAAAACTACACTAGGCTTAAACTAGGCAAGAAACTAGGAACACGAGTCTGTGAAGCTTAAGTTCCCAATGAAAGTTTCAGATTTGACAAGTGTTCAGAGCACAGACATACTGAGAACACACAGACGTTACACAAGTGAACTCAAGCCAACTCCAATCTGGCCATAAATCTGGGCAGAATCGAGCGTTACAAGAGCAGACTTGAGAGTTAAGGATATGGTGAAGTGAAGAAGTATGTAAAGATAGAGATTATAGAGTGTAAGGATGAATAGGGAAGGAACGGGGCAGCTGTCTACAAGCACAAACTGTTCTACCCTCTTTTTCTTCAGCAGTTTACGGTGAGTCAAGATGGTTTTGCTCGTAACAATGTCAATGCAGGAACTGGAGGACATTACTACGTTTTTAATATGAGAAACTAGGGACATTTATAGATACATTAACATAATACATCCACCATCTACATTTTCAGCAATCAACCCGTAAGGCATCATGGGACGATGTCCCATTACCAAGAGCCATTTGCCTATTAACACAAAAACTGAATTATACCAATAAGATGTTAAAGGTGTTGACAATTATAACTGTCAAGGTGACCTCTAGAAGTCTGTTTCTAGGGAAAAAAAGCACTTATACTGTGTTTTAAGAACACATTTTAGAAAGACATATCGGTGAGATTCTCAATGACAAATATGGGTACAGATGTGCTTTAAACAGTACTGACCAATCCTAACTTGGCTGCTGTCACTTCCATTTTGTTTTTGGAGTTTTTTAAATGCAAGTCTAAATATGCAATATTGGTGTGTTCAGATAGTTTTAAATATTACTTTATGTCAAATTTCCAAAGCATTGTCACGTATAGTAAGACTAGGAGGATAAAAAAAAAACAATATTGTCACTTGTAATCGTTTTCAAACGTTTTTTCTCATTTCAGCTCCAGATTTAATTATTTAATTACAAAATTTAACAGCTTCTTTCAAGAAAAACGGCACATAAAATGCTTTGCAATGTCACAATTCCTTCCAGGCTTCATAAGAATAATGTCAGATCAAATTTGACCACTTTATGAGCACATTTTACACATACAGTAAATCACGCTGTTCACATAAATCTCCAGTTCATTCCTATGGGATGTTCTCTGCAAAGCTTGCCTGCATTAGCAAGACAAACCAAGAAACGCGAGGCTTTTTTTCTTATATTTCCAAGTGAAAACAGAATATTCATTGAAAAAAACCAAATACTTCCATTATACATCAGGAATTGATTAGATCTTAAAAAGTGCGTGTTACATATTAGAATGAAGCCAGACCTGAATGCTAAAACATTGCTATCTGGGTATTGGTTAACATTTTCGAAAAGATGCGGAGCAAGTTATGACATTTTGAGTGATGAAACATTCACAATAAGAACAGAAACATGCATTAAGAAAGGAAATTGGGTCCTTTTTGACTCCATGTCGACATGTATTTGAAATCAATAGGCATCATGGACCCTTTGGCTTTCATGCCATTAATCAAGTCTGACTTCAAACAGATCTTAAGATTAAGATATTAAAAAGAGCTACAAACCTAAAGTTAGGTATGTGCTGTAGGAACAGTAAACTAATCATAACAAACTACAACACACTGAATTTTGGATTAAAACTTAGAAATTTCGCAAAGCTTTTATTCCAGACGCCCACAAAATCTCTCGTGCATGTCCGATTGCTTTCACGATTAGCCCACTTGTTTATATACAGTATAGGTATTTCTGTACCTCTCTATACAGCATGTCTGAACTGGACTTCCTCTCCCACATAAATTCCTCGTGAGCATTAGAAGAACACACTTATCTACTTCTCTCAGACCTGTACTTACATTCGAACATGAAATGATACGAAATGGGACTGAGGCAACAGAAAAGCACTTATCTCCCAGAAAACAAGACACGGTGTGGACAGGAACCCTTGAATGTAAACAACCTTATAAGAAACCTGTCTGAAAGGAGACAGCGGTGGAGTTTATTTAACTGAATGCAAATGCAGCACTCCTGATTAATTGGTTGACTGATGGGTGTTTGCAGTAGAAGGTCTCAGCAGTCAACTGACAAATAAAGCACTTTAGATTCTCATTAATTTAAATACAATATTTTATGTAGCAGATTTGAGGTCAATAGTTAAAAAAACATTCCAGGCTAAGTACCTGTTAAACTCTACTGATAGCATCTGTACTAGGACTGCAACAATTAAACAGGAAAAAAAAAATGCTAATGAAAATAATAAACAACAAACGTTATTATCGATTAGTCGTGTGCATATCATGCACAGAAAAGCACATCCCCAAGTTTTACAAACAATGACAAGGTTTTCTGTTAAGCGCTTCAAGCATAGTTTAACTCAGGGCTGTCCAAACTCGGTCCTGGAGGGCCGGTGTCATGCAGAATTTAGCTCCAACTTGCATCAACACACCTGACTGGAAGTTTCTATGCATAGTAAGAGCTTGAGTAGCTGGTTCAGGTGTGTTTAACTAGGGTTGGCGCTAAACTCTGCAGGACACCGGCCTCTCCAGGATCGAGTTTGGACAGCCCTGGTTTAACTCTATGGAAGCCCCGTTAAGAGCTTTGACAGATGCATGTGCTTTTGAAAACTTCACAGACGTCACTAAATGAGTACTATGAAATATGTGATTTTGAGCTTTTATATTAATAGGAAATGAAATGTACCATTTTGTACTCGAACAAAATATGCATTTTGTGATGCACACAGTTCCTTTCGTCCACAGAATTAGGTGCTCTTTAGAAGAGATATAAACTCAGAGTCAAAAAAGTCAGAGTTAGGAGATACGAACTCAAAATTTTGATACATAAACTCTGAATTGCGATAATAAAGTCAGAATTGTGTGTAATAAACAATTCTGAAGAACTGTTTTTTATACAAGAGAAGTTGTAATGTGCTGATTTATTGTGCAGATAACTGTTAAAGTCAGAATGAATTATGTGTTTAAAACTCACACCATTGTGGAAAAAAAGTCAGAATTTGCGAGATGTAAACTCAAAATTCTGAGATACTTATGAGAAGTCAGAATTGTGTATTGTAAACACAATACTGAGTAAAAAAAATTGTGAGATGTCAACTCAAAAACTGTTATACAGAATATAAACTCAGACTTGCGAGAAATAAGACAGAATTGTGTGTTAGAAATTTGGAATTCAAATTGTTAGACTTCTGACAACAATCTGAATAATGACAGCGATATTGGCATCTCAACAATTGCGAGGGAGGGTATAAACTGGATGTATGTGGAGAATAAGACGAGAATTGTCGTGTTATAAACTTACAATTCCCACTCCCAGCGAAATCTGAATTGTGAGATATAAACTCGTAATTTGCGAGAAATTAAGTCAGAATTGTGTTTTAAACTTGCAATCTTGAGAAAAAAAGGTCAAAATTGTGAGGTATAAAATCGTAATTGCGAGAAATAGTCAGAATTGTGCTTCAAACTACTGAGAAAAGAAATCCAAAAAGCGCCGTTAATTCAAAATTGAGCGCTACAGTATAAATCCTGAATTGGAGGAAATAAAGTCAGAATTGATTTGAATGTATAATTCAGAGCAGTGATATATTAACTTGTAATTGTGAAGTCAGAAGTGTAAGTCAGAATTGCAAGATGTTAACTCAAAATTGTGAGATAAATCTTGGATAAACTGAAGCCACAATTAACTTTTTTCAATATTCCGTGGGAGAAACTGACTTCCATAGTAAAGAGAGATGTATGGTAATTGGAAAAATGGTCCAAAAAATGACAGTAATGTTGTTATACTTTGGACAGGCAATTGTTGTTTTATAATGTCAATTATTACATATTATGTTTGTATTTTATACCTGTTTTTCACATATCGGTATTGGAATATAAATACAGAAATCTATGTTGACAGAAATGCACTTACAATGCTAGTCCCACAATGGCTAACCCCCCCCGCCTGCCCTTTCCCTGCCCTTCCCGTGGCCCGCTAATCGGACTTGTGTAATTTTGTTGTTGCTTGACTTCCCCCGACGCGTCCCCACGCAGAACTGAGGGACCGTCCCGTAAAGCTTGGTCTTCACTCCTAAACACATGCTAGAATATTCTTCGTCTACACTTTAAACACGCCCGGACAAAGGGCGAATTTAACGGTGCTATTTCTTTTCTCCTTCCTGGCAGCTCTAGCGTTCACATTTTCAGATCTGTAGCTGCATAGCGTCTTGGCCTTGTATTTAGTATGCAATTGACTAGTAATATATTGTTAGAAGCTTGACGGTTACATAGTATTATAAGAGCAACACTTGTACACAGTGAGCAAAAACTAGTCAGAGCCATGAACGGACATATGACCCTGGTAGGGATGAGATATACTACTAGCCGGGATAAACAATAGTTGTGCTTCATAGAAAGGATGTTTTGATTCAGTGTCTTTCGATCATTGGTGACAGCAGAAGGCATTAACAAAACACATGACGAGTGACACGACTCAAGTCCTACGCTGATACTCTCTGGCTGGTGTCAGTGCCTCCAGACTGTGGCTGTTCTTTCAGACCACTGAAAGACGTTTCACCTGCTTTGCTCCTGTCCGACTTCTAGAGCCTTCCGTCTGGCGCTTATCTTTCCCCTGCCACGCTCAGTCATTTTCTGTCAATCCTTTCATCCATCTTCTAGTGCTCCCTGCATCCCGGCAGCTGTGCCGAGAACATGGCACACAGCCCGACGCTGAGCGTGAGCGCGGTGTTGCTTCAGAGCTACTCGGGTTCTGTACTGAAATCCTCCCCACCCCTCGCATTACTGCTTTCTCCTCAAGAGAGAGGAAAGATGGAGAATGAGAAAGGTGATATATGGATATGAAGCAGAGACAGGAGGCTTTTTTTTAGCAAGAGAACTGGGCAGAATTGACTCATAGGCTATATACTGGTGCAGGTCCGATGCTGTGGAATAATGCGTTATTTTAAAAGGATGAGGTCCCCAAAGAGCGTAGGTTTAAAACCGGAAAGCGGCCTCCTTTGGAGCACGACTCTTTTTATGACAAACATGAACATCAAATTTACACTTGTTTACCTTAAAAAAAATATTCCTGGTTTTACTGGTGACTTTTTATCTTAAAAATGCATTTATTTGAAATAAACATAATGTTGTATTCGTAATCTTTCATCAAAATTGCTTCACCTCTGGAACTGCATTGTTTCAGCTAAACTAAAACTATTAAAAATTGTTTTCAGTAATTGAAATAAAGCTGAAATAAATTTAAATGTAAATATTAGATTAATAACTTACTTAAATAATAAAAACTAAAATTGTTGTTAGAAATGTTGCCTTGGCAACAAAATGAAATATTTGCCAAGGTTAAGTTGTTGACGTACTGAATTCACACAATTCCTAAAATAAAACCTGGAAATATAAAAAGAAGTTGAAAAGTATTAGTAAATAGTATAATATACAAAAAAAAAAAAAAATACTAAAGTAACATGAATCTGATTTTCAAGGCCCTTTGTAATTCTGCAAATAATTTTTTATTCGAAAAAACATACATAGCAAAAAAACAACATCGCTATATACTGGATACACAGACACACCACACACACACCACACACACCCCCCCCCACACAATATATATTGATATATATATACTTATTATACTATTATATATATAATAATATATAACTATATTATATATATATATATATATTATTAATGTTATGATCATATGATAAATAAAGGTACAATACTCTTGTCTAAATAAAAAAATGAATTGAAAAAATGAATGAAAATTAAAATCAATCGTTTTAATGTAGGCATCATAACATAATGCTAGATATATTTTTAGATTTTAAATTTGCTGAAGATGTATTTACATTTACCAGTGTTATTAAATTTCAACTAAGATTCACTTTTAGTGAGCATTAGATGACAGCAATGAGCATGAACTGAAATGAATTAAATATCAAATATCGACCGACACCAATAAATTAAATAAGATATTCTAATATCTCTAATAACACTGTGCATCACTAGTAAAATAAGTTGCTTGCACTAGTGAAATTAACAGCTTTTAAGTTGACTGTAAGAGTTTTCACAACTGGTGCAAGTATACCTGACATCCATAGTTCAGTTCACAATCTTTTTCGGCACTCGGTTTTTCAGTGCAGCATGTTTGAGAACTATTGTCTGGCATATGGTTTATGTGGGCACCATTTTGGTATTCAACTGGAACGACAGCAAACTAGCCTCTTGTGAAAATGCACATCTATTGATAACATATATAGCTTATCTAAAAACATTTACCACAGGGCATTGTTAAGTTTTACCAGTAAAACTGAAGCAACATAAATAAAACAGTGAAGCTAGCATCTTTTCACCAGTGACAAACAGGCTAGTGCTAGTACTCGCCGGGGTGTTTAACTTGATGAAGCAAATAGACAACAGCACAGCACCAAAAAATACAGTCTGCAAAGAGACCTGAGGCGGGTGGAAGCAAACTCTAAATAAAATATCAAAACAACCTCTGCTAAATGACTAATTACCACTGCTAATGCAGTTAATATTTTTAAATGCTCACCTCATCTTCAAAAATTAGAAAAGCACTAAAAAATTAATCAAAGAATTCAGTGCATTCCGCATGTTATTTCATATTCCCTTAAACAAATTCCTTGATGTTTTCCACAGAGAGCATCTTTTAGTTCTTAGCGGCGTACCGCTTCATGACGGCCCTTCAAAGGAAAACTGAAATCACCATGTGTGACGCTGTGTGTGTGTGTAGCTGTGTTTTCAATGCACCTCTCAAGGGATCCACAGATGTTAGTGCTTAATTATGCTCTTCTGGTACTTGACAGTCATATGGAAATGCCAACTCAGTAGGATCCATTAAAAGTACACTTGTACATCACCAAATGCAAAAAGTACAAATCATGGCAAATTATATTGCATCTAAACTATGCAGACTTCATCCACAAAACAATAAATACCTACTTTGAATTATGTACATTATCTTGTAGCACATACTGTAACATTAGGTTGAGAACTATTTGATTTATGTGCCTCTGCTCTACTAAATCTGCTGTGGCCTGAATACTGCATACTCAAATCCATAATCTTTTCATTTAGCAGTGCTAATATTGAGCATTCAACACTTTTGAGCATACTATTTGAAAAGCTAGAGCCTTGCAAACTTGAGATAATTACGACGTACACATTAAGTCTATAGTCAGCAGTTTGGGACATCAGTATCTGCGGAAGAGCATGTCTGGCTTCATAATTTTCAACAGACTATGTTAAAATGAGATTAATCTTAAAAAAAAAAGCTGCACCTTTTGCAGCAGAGATATAGGGAACATCAGGGTTAGTTAAAAAAAAAAAAAAAAAAAAACTACTGAAAATTGTTATTGCCCAGGGGGGGGAAATAATTCATCAAACACATTAACATTATTATACAGGGTAAGTTGTCACAGCAGACCTTACCATTAAATTGCTTATAATTGGGTTTTCAGAAAAGCAGAAATAGTAAAATAATTATGAAATACAGATGCTTCATGAAACCACTGTTTATGTCAACCAATATTGTAATAAATAATTTCTATATCTTTATACAAAAATATATTTGCATCTGTTTTGGTTCTGATTATCATGTTTATCGTGCTGAAATGATGCGTTTTAAACCATATTAGTTTAAACTTCTGATATGCGGTTTTCTGAGCGCACACATC
Source organism: Sinocyclocheilus anophthalmus (assembly GCA_018155175.1). Lineage (NCBI taxonomy): Eukaryota > Metazoa > Chordata > Actinopteri > Cypriniformes > Cyprinidae > Sinocyclocheilus > Sinocyclocheilus anophthalmus. The sequence continues at coordinate 43,251 of JADLZN010011156.1, read as the reverse complement.
CGATGCACACGGACAGAAAGCGGCTGTCACAGCATGTGAGTACTAGACTAAGTTCTCATTCACACATAAGTTTATGTTTGTTTTTTCAGACGCTTGCAGAAAAAGGCTTACCAAAATAAAGTTAATGGGTTAATCTTTTTCACGTTTCCTTGGTTGGTAGACGCACCGGGGACCTGATTATAGCACTTAAAACTTTCATAAAACAGATTTTCGTGATATGTCACCTTTAATGTACATCAATGTGTTTTGTATGTGTTCACTTGTTGTTCCAACAGCTTAATCGATTTGCATTGAGACTATGTAAATAATTCACATAGCACTGCAGCAAAATAGTGACATTTAACATGCTAACATGTGCTACTGGTTGCTAAAGGTTAGCCGTAAGTGATTCAGTAGTGTTAATTGGAGTTTGTCTAATTTTAACGCATTTAATTCGGTTAGGTTTCTGCCACACAAAATATGAGTAATATTTAAAGTTCGGAAGTTCATAAGATCCAAAGTGCAGCTAATGTCAAACTATCATAGAGAGTTTAATGCTAATGAAGTCGTAACACACATATCTGTTCCCTCTGGTTAACTATAATCACATTTAATTGCAAATGTGCTTTATTTCATAAAAACCACAGCTGTTACAACTCGAGTCAATCCCAGACAAGGATGTGATGTACTATTTACGAACATCTATACCGCCTAATCCGACTGTGCGGCAAGATCTCCCCGTCCTATTAGATATCCTGCTCTCAGTTCATTCCTTCTCATTCCCGGAGCTGTCCATCCTCTGGAGCCGCAGTTAAGATGATGAAAAGCAGAAAGGAAAATGAAATCACTGTAATGAAAGATAAACAAAAGATTTCTGCAGAGAACAAAGATGCGGTCCAGGCCCGATCGTAAGACAACAGTGAGAAGAAGCTGTAGTTAAACTCTCTCTCTCTCCCTGGAGAAACAAATAGGAACTTCAATTAACCCCTGTGAGGGTCCTTTACTGGTACTGCATCAAGTGCACTGCGTCCCCTCAGCCAATAATTAAACCCACCCAGTGCTAGAGCAACAATAAAATTGGTCTCAGTTCAGCAGCGAGGGGCAGCAGCACATCCTGAGAAACAGCAGAGGAAGTCATAAAAACATCACCTTGTGCTTCGCTAGAATAAACGTTTAACTGATATTAAACGATTCCAAATTTAAAAAAAAAAAGTTTTTCATTCTACGGAACAAAGGAACATTTCTGAACACATCGGGTCTTCTGGAACGAGACAGTCATTAACAGTAACCTGGGAGAGAGTGTGATTCTCTGTGAGTAATACTTAAATCAAAAATGATTTAGAAATATCTCTGTACACAGAATTAAAATATGCATTGTTGTATATTGTACACTCTATGGGCAAAAGTATGTGAACATCACACTCATTAGGGCTGGGTTACAATACAGATTTTGCAGATTTGATTCTGATTCATTTGGGTATATTTCACAATGTCAATTTGCATATTAAAAAAGAAATTCTCACTCAGCTAATGCTCTATATCATACAGGGAAATAATCAAGCCTGATTATTATTAGAAGTGGTTGTCCACATACTTTTGGCCATTGTTTATGAGTTATGAGAGGGTATTATAAAACTTGTACATCTTTGCATTCAAGTGTGTATTTTTCTATTGTTAATTGTTAGGTTCCATCTGTTCTTTTGCAGCTCGTACAGCTTTCTATTTTTAAATAGAAAATACATACTGCATTAAACGTTCCCAGATCGCCTACATTCCTAAAAACTTGAAGCTCCTATCCAAAATAATTTCGCACTGTGATTTTAAACAGACTGATTAAGGTGCTGTTTCATATTTAAATTCACAGAAAGAAATCCATATGCTGATGAATGCATCCAACAATGATGCATGTAAGATCCATATCTGATTACATTTAAGATATTATGAAATTCTGTAAAATCTAACCTTTATTAATATCACACAAGCAAGAGCCATGTTGTAATGAAATTGTACAGATATTTATGCTTTTCAACTTACTTGGATATTGTTTTTTTTTCCAATATAAAAATAGGTATTTACAGATAAAATAACTTAATGAATTGTTTGTAATGTATGTATAATGTATCGTTTTTTTTTCAAAACTTAAAAAGTTAATTACGTTTTTAAATAACAAATTCATTATCTAATGAAAAATAAGGATAGTAGCTTAAAAAAACATGAGAATAAATTTGCATCCATGCAGAACAACTTTTGCAATATATAACAACTTAAACAACAACTAATAAAATAAATAGATAAAAATAGTAGCAAATAATAATAGTAACTGTTGTTAACAACAACAACAACAATAATAATTATAATAATAATAATGCATACCATTTTTATTTTGTAGTATAATGATCATTTATCAGTGTCAAAAATCTGAAATTAAACAATGAAAAATAATTAAAAGGTAAATGAAAGTATGATATTGCTTCTATAAACAATACAAAACTTACAAAGTAAGTAACGGTTTGGCAAATTTGGCCAGTTGATTCATATATTTTTTTTCTCTGCCAAACAAAGAAAACAGTTCCAATTAGAACACTGCTTGGCCAATCAAATTCAAGGACTGTTGTACATACTTAATATTAAATTCCTCATCAAAATCGAATTCTTAAATCTTACAAGATAACTGTAAATGAGTCTGGCGGTGCACAGCCGTAACACTGACTGACAGACATGTGAGCAAAGATTGTAATCTTATATCTCTAATGACAATCAAACGTCCTTCCAGTTTGGCATCTTCTTCTCAGATAAACATCTCGATCGATCGCAGCTCATGCTGAGGTGAACACTCAAGTAAGGGCATCAAAGAGTCATCAGCTCACGCTACAGAAATGATGTGGATAACACAGTTACATGCACACACACACACACACACGCCCTCATTCCTACATCATGTTGTGCTCTGATTAATTCATTCTTGCGCATGACTCTAAGGGCCGCATGACACCGTTCCTCAGTAACGCTGCAGAGAGCTTACAGATTTATTATTCGGCTTCAAAATACTTGTATTAGGCATCTGGAGGAATAAGTCACTTGACTCACGTCAACTGCTACGAACTTAATTAGACAGTTCACAAAGCCTGGTGAGCCTTCTGCTTTCGCACGCCGCCCAGCTCCATCGGAGAACATGACAACGGACTATTTTTAACTTTTCGAGACAACAGCTGTGTTACAACTGAGGGTCTCATTAAACACTGTGTGCTCTATTAAAACAAAACTGCGTAGGCTTTCAGTGTTTAAAAAAAATCATCATGAACTATCTGACAACATAATTAAATTTTTTTGCAGGTGTTATGATCACTATACAGTCACATACAGGTGCATCTCAATAAATTAGAATGTCGTGGAAAAGTTCATTTATTTCAGTAATTCAAGTCAAATTGTGAAACTCGTGTATTAAATAAATTCATTGCACACAGACTGAATTAGTTTAAGTCTTTGGTTCTTTTAATTGTGAAATGATTTTGGCTCACATTTAACAAAAAAAAAACAATTCACTATCTCAACAAATTAGAATACTTCAAAACCAATAAAAAAATTTTTTAGTGAATTGTTGGCTTTCTGGAAAGTATGTTCATGTACTCAATACTTGGTAGGGGCTCCTTTTGCTTTAATTACTGCCTCAATTCGGCGTGGCATGGAGGTGATCAGTTTGTGGCACTGCTGAGGTGGTATGGAAGCCCAGGTTTCTTTGACAGTGGCCTTCAGCTCATCTGCATTTTTTGGTCTCTTGTTTCTCATTTTTCCTCTTGACAATACCCCATAAATTCACTGTGGGGTTCAGGTCAGGCGAGTTTGCAGGCCAATCAAGCACACCAACACCATGGTAATTTAAAACCAACTTTTTGTGCTTTTGGCAGTGTGGGCAGGTGCTAAAGTCCTGCTGGAAAAGGATTTCAGCATCTCCATAAAGCTTGTCAGCATAAGGAAGCATGAAGTGCTCCAAAATTTCTTGTAAACGGGTGCAGTGAGGTTGGTTTTCAAAAAACACAATGAACCAACACCAGCAGATGACATTGCACCCCGAATCATCACAGACTGTGGAAACTTAATACTGGACTTTAAGCAACTTGGGCTATGAGCTTCTCCCCCTTCTTCCAGACTCTAGGACCTTGATTTCCAAAATGAAATACAAAACTTGCTCTCATATGAAAAGAGGAATTTGGACCACTGGGCAACAGTCCAGTTCTTCTTTTCCTTAGCCCAGGTAAGACGCCTCTGATGTTGTCTTTGGTTCAGGAGTGGCTTAACAAGAGGTATACTGTAGCCAAATTCCTTGACACGTCGGTGTGTGGTGGCTCTTGATGCCTTTGACCCCAGCCTCAGTCCATTCCTTGTGAGTTCACTCAAATTCTTGAATCGATTTTGCTTGACAATCCTCATAAGGCTGCGGTTCTCTCGGTTGGTTGTGCATCTTTTTCTTCCACACTTTTTCCTTCCACTCAACTTTCTGTTACCATGCTTGGATACAGCACTCTGTGAAAAAACAGCTTCTTTAGCAATTAACTTTTGTGGCTTACCCTCCTTGTGAAGGTGTCAATGATTGTCATCTGGACAACTGTCAGATCAGCAGTCTTCCCTATGTTTGTGTAGCCTAGTGAACCAAACTGAGGGACCATTTTGAAGGCTCAGGAAACTTTGCAGGTGTTTTGAGTTGATAAGCTGATTGACATGTCACCATATTCTAATTTGTTGAGATAGTGAATTGTGGGTTTTTGTTAAATGTGAGCCAAAATCATCACAATTAAAATAACCAAAGACTTAAACTACTTCAGTCTGTGTGCATTGAATTTATTTAATACAATTTGAGATTCACAATTTGAGTTGAATTACTGAAATAAATGAACTTTTCCACGACATTCTAATTTATTGAGATGCTCCTGTACATTCATTTTTTCCTTATAAACATAAGCAGAACATATGCATTAGCAGGTCTGTTATGATTTTTCAGAATTGTTACTGTACGTTTGCGCACAGCTTCTGTGAAAGTATGTGGCGCGCAGCATAAACTCCACAACGTTTACTTTGACTGTTCATTAGCAGATTTGAAACAGACTTCATCAAATCTGATTGACCCAAACCTTTTCACTCTCTGCAAAGTGCCTGTTTTCATAGATTCAGTGAAACACCAAGTTAGAATGGGCATGAAAAACCACACACAACAACATTTTAAAAGAGAACAATGCATTTCTGTGAACTTCTTGAAATATAGCACTGGGGCCATTTGTACGTTTTATATTCAGAAGCTATAGGAGAATTTTTTAAATGTTCAGTTGCTGAACAATTCCAGCAGCTGATGAAACTGACTGTTGAGTCAATAAATATTATTAAAATGTAAAACAAATGTGCTATTTTAGTATATTTTAAACGCAATTATTATTTTTTATTTATTCCTGTGATGCAAAGCTGCTTTTTCAGTAGCCTATCATTACACCAGTCTATAGTGTCTAATATGAAGATTTTCAAGAAACATTTCTGATTATTATTGTTATTAGCTAGTTGTTCTGCTTAACACTTAACAATTGTGTGCTACGTTTCATAAACGAGTCATTCAATCAACTCAACCAACCAGTTCATTGCACACTCAAAATAATGATTTAGTTCAGATTTCCGTAATCTTTAACGCATGCTTTCTACAGCAGATGTACATCACACACAAGCTGCCCCTTGAACTTTACCTTACAGTAAATCAGTCTATTAGTATTTAGTACAAATAAGAACTCATCCAAACATCCTAAATCAAGACTGACAGCATCTGAAGACATACCTTGAGACCTTAAAGTGAAACAAGTTTATTTTTGCCTGATTAGAGTTTTGGAGAGGTTTTTCAGCCCTTATTGTGGCCTTTAAAAAGCTGACGTTTCAGCCTGTCTCTGGGAAATAGAGGCCGCCTTAGTGTTTGGCCTGATTTCTCAGTGGGTTTAATTACAGCCTTAGGTCTGTTAGACCCAGCGTAATCTGTCCTGGCTCAGGGTAAATACTTCATCTAAAACTGCATCACACACGTACGCATCTTCAGCCTGAAGTGGTGAGCAAATTGAAATAAATTGGGGATTTTTCATTTTGCTTGGCACTGAAAACCATCCAGTAGCCAATGCCGGCTCTTTGTCAGTGAAAATCAATTTGTTAATGACGGCCGTCATCCATTCGTACGGATAGCTTAGTGAATGAGAGTTAGAAGGTTGCAAATGCATACGAGGTACATTAAGTGTTGCTTGAATAGCTTGCTCATATGCACTCTAAAAAACGCTGGGTTGAGACCACTGGGTAAGGACGTTGGGTTGTTTTAACCCAATTTTGGGTTGAAAATTGGTCCTGATCAATAACCCAGCGGTGCTGGGTTGGGAACGCGGACGTGAAAGAGAGCACACACGTAACATTAACATTGGACGTGTCTCGACGACACCAGTGCGAGAAGCCGCCATTTTCTCAGTGTCTTCAGATGGAAGCGAGTGCGAGTGAAAGACGGTTTATGGTAAGTAAAGATTAAAAATGTAAAGTCATCATTCATTGTTTGAGTCTGGTAGTATCTTGAGATTTCATGGAAGGCAAAAATATTCTGAAAAGAGCTTATATTGAAAAATACGCGGACTTCGCCTCAGAAATAGTCTTTTACTGAATGGAAGAGGTGCTTTTAATATAACGTCAGTGAGTGTCTTATGTCATATTTACATTATGTCATATTTATAGTGTCTTATATCATATTTTTTTTGCGGTTAAATTGAATGTAGTTTCCTAAAGGAAACGGCGTTATGTAATAAAGACTAGCCTAATTATTTTGAGGCTGATGAAGTGATAATTGTTAAAAGTAATGTTTTGCATGTTATATTTCAGACATGTTGAGCTTTGTGTCTTCATTGTGCCCGTGCCGGGAGTTAACCACACAGAACCCTGCTTGTGTGAGAAGGCGGTTTTCTCAGCTTCTTCAGAAGAGAGGGAAAGATGGTTAAGGCAAGTAAAGTTCATAATTCCATCATGTTATCAATTTTATTTTTTTACTAAGAGTAAAATAATGTTTGTTTTTGTAGATGTTGAAAGCCAGAGGCATAGGAGAGCATCATTCTTTTGAGATTGATGTGAGTTATTTTTAGAAAAATAAATGTTTCTGTTTTCACCTGCCTGTTTACCTCACATTTTGATACAACAACAGTATGATTACATATTTTATTTAAACCATTGATGTCCATGTTTTTCATTGCAGAACTCAAACCACCTTTGGAGTTGTCTGATTTGGAGAGTCATCATTCTTGATCTTCTTTTCTTAAAGGAATAGTTCACACACAAAAAATCATTTACTTGCCCTCATGTCATTCCAAACCTATAAGACTTTTGTCTATCTTTAGAACACAAATTAAGATATTTTAAATTTTCTCTCATAATTTTTTGTTAATCCATTGAAAGTCTAGATAATCATTATTTTCAAGCTTCAAAAATACAGAGATATTGTAGAAGTAATCCATGCCAATATATATATATGAATAAATCTTAAATTATATCATAGCGAACATATCTGTTCAGAAGAAAATACTGGTCTCCCAGACTTGCAATAGAGGACAAAAATTAAGAGAATATTAAATATATTTATTTTTGTTCCAAAAATTAGCAGAGTTTGTATGGGTTTGGAACAACATGGGGGTGAATATATTGACCATTTTCATTTTTTGGTGAACTAACCATTTAAAGAGCAGCCCTCCACGTACATTAAATTTTGTGAGGTATGTGAATGTTATGTCTGTTTTAATGTTTCAGTAAAGAAGTAGCTTTCTGAAAGCAATATATTTATTTAAACAATATTACATGCCCTCACACTAGTGCTGCCATTACAGAAACATTAAACAACCACACAAAGTGGTTGAAATGATAAAACAGACTATTTACCTATCCTTACTGATGTGGATGCACCTCTATCTGAAAATGGATAGATTTTAATTAAATGTTTAAATGTCTTTTTTCAAATGTTTTTCTCTTTTTAGGCCACTGATGAAGAACATTCATCTTCATTCATACCTTTTGATAGTCATTCTGTGTGTGTAAAAGTGATTTTAAAATGAACAAGATTTGTAGGGTTAATGTCTAGCTCGATTTGGTTTCATTTTAGCCAAGCAGTGTAGTAATTTTAAACCATAAAAAAGCAACCCAGCATGCTAGGTCAAACATAATAACCCAACTTGTTGGGTTGAAACAACCCAGCGCTGGGTTCGTCCTTTTTTGGCCCAGCGCTGGGTTGCCAAAATAACCCAAATTGGGTTGTTTTTAACCCAGCCATTTGTAGAGTGTGCATACAGGTGAATATGCTCTTTCTATATTCGCCCATATATATACGCCTGCACACTTCAACAAAAAAGCGTGTGAGGACATGCACACATGTGCACAGACATAAATGCTTCTTTCTTTTTTCTGACTGACCTTGTGGTTTTTCACAAGATTTTCATGGAGATTTCATGTGGGGAAAAATATTGATTCCTAAATCCTAAGACTGTTGTTTCAGTCTATGCTGTTTTCAGTTGATTTGTGAAGAAACTTCACTAAATATTGTTGCACATCTCCAATCCAATTATTGTAAAATCTATGCATTGCGTTATTTTTGATGAGCATAGCCTCATCTTTAAAATTACTTATTTACAGATATATTTTTTTTATTTGCTCCAGAAAAACTGACATAAACCAGCAATATTTCCAAATAAATGTATATCAAATTAAAAAGAGTTGAATCGAGAGCTTATGAATAGGAAACAAATAAAATTGAAATCAGAATTAAATTGAGAGTTTGGGAATTGAAATGGAATCTAATGTCATTTATATTTGAATCAGAACTGAATCAGAATCGGAATTTAATTTAATCAAATTGGAAACAGACTTGAATCGAGGGCTTGTGAAGTGAAATGAAATCTAACTGAATGAGATAAATTATTTTTAAAAAATTAAAAATTTTAGTTTACAGCATTAGTTGGGATATATTTTTTAATTTCTTAAAAAAAAATCTAAAGCTCTTGAATTGAAATATAATCAACTTGAAATCATAATCAGAACTGAATTAAGAGCTTGTGAATTATAATCGAATCAAAACAACCTGAAATCATAATCAAAACTGAATCGATTGTTTGTAAATGAGAATTAAAATGAATCAAATTGAAATCAAAATCAGAATTATACTGAGAGCTTGATAATCGGCAGCGAATCAAATTGAAATCATAAGAACTGAATTGAGAGCTTGTGAATCAGAATAATGTCTAACTGAAATCAGAATCAGAATTGAATCAAAATGCTTGAGAATCAGAATCAAAACAAATCACATTGGAATAAGAATCAGAACTGAATTGAGAGCTTGAGAATCAGAATTAAATCCAATTTAAATAATCAGAATTGAATTGAGCACTTGTGAATAAGAATCTAATCAAATCGAATTAAAATCTAAATCAAAATCAAATCAAGAACTTGTGAACTGGAATTGAATCAAATCTGTCCTATCAATACACATTCCAACTATTTATCACTGTATGGTTCCAAAAAACATCTAATTTGAAATCTAAGCAGCATCTGATTGTCCTTGGGGTAAATCATTTACAATGAGAAAGTCCAGAAACCTGACAACAACAAGTCAAATGATACCTCTGAGGAACAGGCTGGTGTTCACCCATGTCAGAAAAAGACGAACAGACACGTCGACCAATCAGCGTGATGAGGTGAAACGAGAGGCGCCACGAGACCAACAAAGTCATCACCTCCATGAAAGACGAGTCATTTACAAGAAGGAACATCAGTCACTGTCATGTGTGGGCAAGCTGGGCTGCATTGTAATGTCAAAGTGATGTCTGACTTCTGCTGGAAAGCCACACTGGCAGTGACAGAGCTCACATTGGAACTGACAGTGTGTGTTAGTCCATCAGAACGCCTGAGGATGTCTCGGTGCCTCTGCGGCTTCACCTGCTAGCGCTTAGATCAGTGTTAACAAAACTCCTTTGTTATTATGCTGTAGCCACACAGCATTTTGATGCAATTCCAGAAATATAAAATCTATACTGAAATTCTCCCTAAATATAATAAGCATATTATGAAGACAATATGTTGTTTGCAAAATTAAATGATCTACTCCAGTATTTGTCACTGTAACAAAGCCAAAAAATATTTATTTATATTTTAAATTAATATATTTGCCTATTTAAAATTACATTTATACTTTAATAAAGTTTTTTCTCTTGAACTTCTCTTCAAAATACAGTAATCACAGTTACACAAAAATATTTAAGAAAAAACAACTGTTTTCAACACTGATAAAAATCCAAGATAAATTAAATAAATTACATTTTAAGACATATTAAAACAGAAAACAGATATTTTAAATCTTAATAATATTTCACAATATTACTTTTTTAGCTTCACATATGCAGCTTGGGTGAATCTTCCTCTCAAACATTTTTTTTTTAAATCTTATTGATATACAGTGTGTGTGTGTGTATATATATATATATTCAATTTGAATTAAAAATCTACACTGATATACACTTTATCCATTTGGAATATGAGTTGGATTGCCTGAAACACCAAAGACTACACTAGAGCTGCACCCCAAGCCAAAAAACATACAGCCCTATTTGACACATTTGGCCAAAAAAAAAAAAAAGACAAGACTGGGCAGAACATTGCAAATAAAAACCTGAATAAAAATGTATAGATGACGGAACAATATAAAATTATTGACTTGTAGTTATTGATTATAAAACAATATAGTTTATTGCAAAATATTGAGCTAAACACAAATACATACGCAGTTTGAGAGTGTAGGTAGACCATACAACACTTAACAACCAGCGAGCTCATTTGAAACATTTATATCTATGAAGAAAACAAATGTGTTTTTTTTTTTTTTTACTAATGTCACACTCTATCGTGGAGAGCATACTACATTTGATTTCCCGTTCACTTAACGTTCAACAAGTCTAGCCAGTTCAAAATGCAACGGACAGAATTGCTAAAACATACATTACAGAGGCTGAAATATCCAAGCTAGCCCGAAGAATATGAATATATGTGGGATGCCTAGCCTTGAACACAAGTCTCCTTGGCAACTGCACACCTGTGGAGAGTCTAAAGAGAGAGAAAGACGGCGACTGAATCACTGCCAAGACAGTGAACAGTGATCTGGAAAGGGGGGATGCTATGCAGACAGAAACACAAAGACTGTCCTTTAGTTTATTGCATTTAGATGTAGATGAATTCAGAGGACAGAAAAATTAAAGGCTAAGCTCCATTTGACACGGAGGACGCATAAAAGAATGACTTTCACATATTGTCATTATCACAGTCATTATCCCCAAAGAGCGTATCAAGGTTTTACTGTTAATCCTGCTGTGTACAAAATACTCTAATTCAGAAAGCAATTTTTTAACTAAGAAGCCATCTTGTTTTAATTTACTAGTAGTTTTATTAGTTGAGAGTGAATTGAGAACACACTCTCAATAACAATCACAACATGTGCAGCGATTGGGGGTAAAATTACTTTTTAGACTTCAAAATGGTCTATAGTTACAAAAATAGTTACAAAAACAGCAAAGACACTGTGATGCACTGGTATTAGTGGTGCAACGGATCACAAAACTCACAGTGAGATTGAGTCACGGATCGGAGATCAGCCAAACAACCAAATTCAATAAATAAAATTTGTGAAAGCTTACTTTAAGTACTTCTATACCACTGCAAAACTACTAGCTTAACTAATAAAGTTAGTAATAAAACAAGAACAATACACAGATTACAAGAAGAGAATAAACCCTAAATACACAGTTACAAAACAAGTCCGTAACCGTAGCTTCGTTGCATGAAATTTAATTAATTAAGTGTAAAAAACACAATAGCTGACTCGCTGCACAAGGTACTATACAGATAATACTGTTGTTAGAAGCTGTGTGTATTTGCATTAGCAGACAGAGAAACAGGCTATTTATTGCGCCTGCGTACTCTTTTAATAACAAAAATGACGACACACAAAGGACCTAATATGACACAAAGCCATTTCTTTCTCCTCTGTTTACGTTCACTTAAGACATAACGACTGTGTTTACTAGAAGATTGCCAAAACGGAAGTATTTTAACAAGTAAATTTGTGGTTGTGAAAAGAGGAATCAATTCGCTGTTCACGCGGGGTAGTACTATTTCTGGGTGTGTGACGGCCAGGCGGCCTGAGCCCCACAGAAAACAGCCGCCTGCGCATTTAAAATTGCCTTGAATGTGTAAAAAGGACAAGACAAACGTCGCAAATGACATCAACTATTAACTATGATGTTTTAAACTATAATTAATCCGCAAATCACATGGCGTGACGCCGAACCGGGCAGCCTGCATCCGTAGCAGCCTCACGGATCATCTACGATCCTATGATATAACTACCAATATTATCATTAAGTATAAACTTCATTACTCAGCTACAAAAAATCTGCCTTCTAAAGACAATGACTTAGTATGACAGATCATGTCTTCAGAATGGACAGCAGGAGGCACTTTCATAATGTGCCGACCGTAGTTTTACGGGCCGTGGAAACTGTCCCCACACTGTTTTTCACAAAAAAAAAATCTGTGACATATACGGCTAAATACCGGCCAGACCCTGTGGATGGCCCAGAACTTCACCGTAAAAAACTGCGCTGTAGCAAATTTTACGGGCTTTTACGACGTTACTAAATTCACAATAAAATTACCGTATTTCATTAACTGATGTAATGGTAATAAACCAAAATATTGAAGTGTTAATATCTGTTTTGAACCATTGTAATGCACTGACAACCACCAAAAACTGGTGGTGATGAGAAAGTCACATGATGAACCAAAACTCATCACAAACAGCTTTTCTACAAGCTCAGGAGGGCAATACTTATATATAGAAGTTGCACAGTGTCATTCACACAAACACTAAACCCCATCATGGTGACACACATGATTCTGAAATAATGCAATAAACATTAATTTAACAACATTACATGTAAGATTAAACCCTAATGTACACAACTGATAAGCCACAACAACCAAGAATAAAAATATTTAAATGAAAAAACATCAAATATGAAGTGTCATGCAGGGAATTCTGGGAGTGTCAATTTACAGTTTGTCACTGTAAATTATACAATGACTTTTTCTTTTTCACTTCCAAAAACCATATTTGTAACAGTATTTTACTGTAAAATTACATTAAATGTAATTACATTTATTCACCGAATATAGTATGGAAACTTACTGTTAACCAGTTAACAGGTTTTTACTGTAGCATTTTTAGTCTTTTACTGTTAAAATCACAATCATTTTTACAGTGCACAATAACAGACCAGTGTGCAAAACTTTTGAATGTATTTTAAAGAGCCTATGATGCAAACTTTACATATTTCACATACTTTTTGAAAATCCAGCGTTTACGTGATTCTGAAAAGTGCTCATTGTCACAGTTGTAAACACGAGAGCTTTTTTCTTCCATGAGGGGGTTTGGCGTCACGGCATCTTTGTTTCAATGTTAAAGAATGCAACACACACATCTCCCGGAAATCCTGTAGAATTCAACCAATCCGATGACGACTTCGAAACTCCTGAAGTGTTTCCAATTTTGTGTGCCTTATGCATCAAATGTTCAGCCAACGGTCAACAAATCCACAGGCACACAAATAGTGTTCGTCAAGGGAATCACACGGGTGACTTGACTAACTATTGATTCCAATGGAGTTTTTGTTAGCATGGTGATATGCTAAAAACAGTGCTCTAGCAAGAATAAAAAATGCAAATCTGAGGTAAAATCATGAGGAATTCGTTCTAGAGGGTGAATAAAAGTGGTCGTATTATCGAATATGATACACACAGGTCCACTTTAGCCTTTATTAACAGTGTTTCTGAATGTAGGTTTGCTAATTCGATTGACCATTACCACTTGAACTAAATTAACAGTCAGTTTGGAAGGTCTTGCATTAGTTTCATTAGTTTATTGAATATGAAACTACACACCTGTACTGAACTGAAGTGCATGCCAAGAAGTCTCTTGAGAACTGCATTGCGTAATCACTGTGAATTTTTATAAGTGCAGCCAGGCTTGCACAATCTTTCATCAGGCAGTTCTCTAAAAAATGTTGAATTATATTACAATGACTTATCTAAGTGTGCTTTTCTCACTTAGCCAACCATTTTACTTCCAAACTAAGCTTTGAATAGAGAAACGACAAAGCCTGGAGGGACAAAAAGCATTAGAGAAAAGAAATGCATCAACAAGAACACATCTCGCTTTGCTTTGTAATAATGTGTCAAGTAATAAGAGTGGCAGTAAACAAATGTGGCCATTCACACAATGCTCTTTTCATTATTACAATTAATCGCTAATTACAAAACAAAAGGCTTTCGTTATTCATTAGATAACAGCAGCGGGACTGTATGAAAGGTGACATACGGGGTTAAAATGCCCTGATAAGAAATTACAGTCTGCGATACTAATTTTGAAAGCCCTGTGTGACGCCAACAGTCTAGCTGCGATGTTGCCATGACATTTAAAAGGCAAATTGAAGAACTAATTAATGAGCTCAACGGCCAAAAACCGTGATAAATTACAAAGATGAATTACACCCCCTGAGGAGAAGACACATATCAGCACTCAAGGCATGGAAGTGTACAGGGAAAAAACTCTGAAACTTGAGGATTGATTAATCCGAAAAGTGAGGAAAATCCAGTATAATTGAGTGAATTTAACAAATAAAATTCAAAGATTTTTTAATGCTTTATGCATAAATTGGCAGTAAATGATGATTTTTTTTCTCTACTGCTTTTTATCTTGGGAGAAATAAAAAAAAAAAAAAATATATATATATAAGATTTAAAAAAATCCCCTATGTTTCTTTTAATAAGCAGTAGTAAGATCAAACAAAACAGAAACTATCAACAAGCCAACCAAGCTCTGAGAGGAAATTTTCCACAAGACTCTTTTTATCCGCAAGTGTAAAGTGTCAGTCAAACAAACCAGGACTTCAAATCCCCCATAAAACGTTTCAATTAAAAGTTACTCTGTGCTAAATTAGGTGAGCCTCTTTCTGTGACATTTGCTGTAGGTGACAATAAATGCGTCAATCATGTTGTTTTTCTCCTCTTGTAATATTTAGGCTACAGCTGATGGAAAACAGGAAACATTTATCATTGTTTCGTCTTTACTTATTTCATCCATTTGGAAGATATAACAAAGGATTTGCTTAAAAAACAAAGACAAAGTTTTTAAGACCATTTCTTACATGACATCACAACCATAATTTAAAGGACAGTTGACCGAAAAAGTCAACTTTGTCATTTACTCTCCCTCATTTTGTTTGAAAACTTTTATTTGTCTGTAAAACACAAAAGGAGATGATCTGAGGAATGTTCATGCTGCTCTCTTTTAATGAAAGCGGATGGGGACTAGGTCTGTCAAGCTTCAAAATGGACAACAAAGCACCATAAAATTGCTTTATATTTGTTCTATATGATGTGCACTATGTAAAATGGTCATTATTTTAATTGTAAAAAGTTCCCTTACTCTGTATGGTGAAAAACTGTAATGGGACATTTCACGTTATTTTACAGTAAAATACTTGTAAATTATTAAGAGAAAAAAAGAGAAAAAGTCACCTTATAATTTACAGTGAAAAAAGAGAAATTGACATTCACACGCCGAAGGAAAGCTCACATTTGATTTTTTATTTTTTTTATTGAAATAACTACTGAAATAACTTCTTAACAGGTTGGTTAACAGGTACATTTTAATGTATAAACTTCTGACTGCTGACCCGGAGTGTTAAACTATAATATGCACACACTAAGTAGTGTCCTCACTTCAGCATGATGAGG
This sequence comes from Sinocyclocheilus anophthalmus, assembly GCA_018155175.1. NCBI lineage: Eukaryota > Metazoa > Chordata > Actinopteri > Cypriniformes > Cyprinidae > Sinocyclocheilus > Sinocyclocheilus anophthalmus. Next base: position 27,393 of record JADLZN010011156.1, on the reverse strand, counting down.
ACAGAACAGATGGAGTGGATGGGAAGCAGTACAGAATGACCCAAACCACAGGAAGCTAGTAGTCAAATAACAGCCTGCAGAGAGAGAGAGCTCGTGAAAGCAGATATGTGCTACACAGGGGCACTTAGGCTCTCTAAGATCATTCCTCTCAGGTGTTAGGTTTTACCGATCCTGGTTAAATTGGGTCTTTCAGCCACATGCTGGAGAGCAGTTCGATCTCTTGCAGTCTGATCTTAATTCAGCAACCAAAGAAAGCAACAACGGAAAGAGAAAGCAAGCAAGCGAGACCTCTGATATGGGCACCAGCTTCAGGGAAAGTGGAAGTTTAAATAATTGCTTGTTGCTATCACAATTGCCGGTTTTGATCTGGTTCAGTAGATTGCAAGTGAACTTTGCAAGAGCTGGGTTATATAGCGGTTATGTGTGATATTTTGCACACTTTATGTGACCCATGAACACAAGAGTTAAACCTCATTAAAATGTTGATTAATTGGAAGGTTTGCATTATCACTCTAAAATTTTCATGGAATTATTTATGTGAAATTTTGGATGCTTAAAATAAAACAATATGTAGGTAAATATTGCTGCTAATATACAGTGGTGTGAAAAAGTGTTGGCCCCCTTCCTGATTTCTTATTTTTTTGCGTGTTTGTCACACTTTAATGTTTCAGATCATCAAACAAAATTAAATATTAGTCAAAGATAATACAAGTAAACACAACATGCAGTTTGTAAATGAAGGTTTTTATTATTAAGGGAAAACAAAATCCAAAACTACATGGCCCTGTGTGAAGAAGTGTTTGCCCCCCTGTTAAAACTGTGGTTTATCACACCTGAGTTCAATTTCTCTAGCCACACCCAGGCCTGATTACTGCCACACCTGTTCGCAATCAAGAAATCTCTTAAATAGGACCTGCCTGACAAAGTGAAGTAGACCAAAAGATCCTCAAAAGCTAGACATCATGCCGAGATCCAAAGAAATTCAGAAACAAATGAGAAAGAAAGTAATTGAGATCTATCAGTCTGGAAAAGGTTATAAAGACATTTCCAAAGCTTTGGGACTCCAGCGAACCACAATGAGAGCCATTATTCACAAATGGCAAAAACATGGAACAGTGGAGAACCTTCCCAGGAGTGGCCGGCCGACCAAAATTACCCCAAGAGCACAGCGACGACTCATCCAGGAGGTCACAAAACCAACAACAACATCCAAAGAACTGCAGGCCTCACTTGCCTCAGTTAAGGTCAGTGTTCATGACTCCACCATAAGAAAGAGACTGGGCAAAAATGGTCTGAATGGCAGAGTTCCAAGACGAAAACCGCTGCTGAGCAAAAAGAACATAAAGGCTCGTCTCAGTTTTGCCAGAAAACATCTTGATTATCCCAAAGACTTTTGGGCAAATATTCTGTGGAATGATGTGACAAAAGTTTAACTTTTTGGAAGGTGTGTGTCCCATGACGTCTGGCGTAAAAGTAACACTGCATTTCAGAAAAAGAACATCATACCAACAGTAAAATATGGTGGTGGTAGTGTGATGGTCTGGGGCTGTTTTGCTGCTTCAGGACCTGGAAGACTTGCTGTGATAAATGGAACCATGAATTCTGCTGTTTACCAAAAAATCCTGAAGGAGAATGTCCGGCCATCTGTTCGTGACCTCAAGCTGAAGCGAACTTGGGTTCTGCAGCAGGACAATGATCCAAAACACACCAGCAAGTCCACCTCTGAATGGCTGAAGAAAAACAAAATGAAGACTTTGGAGTGGCCTAGTCAAAGTCCTGACCTGAATCCTATTGAGATGCTGTGGCATGACCTTAAAAAGGCGGTTCATGCTCGAAAACCCTCCAATGTGGCTGAATTACAACAATTCTGCATAGATGAGTGGACCAAAATTCCTCCACAGCGCTGTAACAGACTCATTGCAAGTTATCGCAAACGCTTGATTGCAGTTGTTGCTGCTAAGGGTGGCCCAACCAGTTATTAGGTTTAGGGGGCAAACACTTTTTCACACAGGGCCATGTAGTTTTGGATTTTGTTTTCCCTTAATAATAAAAACCTTCATTTAAAAAAACTGCATGTTGTGTTTACTTGTTATCTTTGACTAATATTTAAATTTGTTTGAAGATCTGAAACATTAAAGTGTGACAAACATGCCAAAAAAATAAGAAAAATCGGAAAAGGGGGCAACACTTTTTCACACCACTGTATGTGGTTCTACTGGTGCATAACTAAAAATAAAAATAACTATTTTCTATTTTAAAATGTAATTTATTCCTGTGATGCAAAGCTGTCAGCATCATTACTCCAGTCTTCAGTGTTACATGATCCTTCAGAAATCATTTTAATATTGAAAGGGATGCCTTCAAGATTTACGTATTCAATGTTGAAAACAGTTGTGCTGCTTTGTATTTTTGTAGTGTATCTTAGTATTGGTGTGGAATTTTTGAGAACATGTTAAAGGTATATAATTTAATAATACTCTGTCACTTTAATTTAATTTAAGTCAATTTCATGCATCCTTACTGAATAAAATGTTTACTTAAAAAAAAAAAATCTTATTGACCACAAACGTAATACATAAAAACTTTTTACCACAAACTCTCTAGACTAAGAAGTTTAGCAAGCTCTTTTCTTTCTTTCCTTTTTTATTTCCAGTAAAACTCACTTTTAGCAAAGCTCAAAAGACAATATGGCTCTGAGAATTGGGGTTAATAAAAGCTGGGTGGATGAGATATGAAGATATTTACCTTCCATCTGCTCTTGCTTCAACCATGAGGGGATTCAACCCAAGAATATTTGATTAAATTCAGGCCATTAATGGCATTACATCACATTACATATCCTGCAGTGCGGCACGTGGAATCCATTACATGTGAAAATGACTTATCTTTGAGTGCTCCAACCTGTTTGTGTCCATGTATCCTTTATATCCTTAATGAAGGATACAATTATGAAAGACCATTGAAAACAGCTTTAAAAAAAATAAAGTACACTGATCAATCATGCACAATAATACCAGGGACATTAACTGTAGTAACTTAAGAAAGAATTTATCTTTAGCCTTCAGACACACCATGTCTGACAGAAACCAGATCCTGGACTCAAAGAAATGGAGAATCACTGTAAAATAGTGTTATGAGTGCCTTGGTTTAAGACAAATCTGAAGTAATACATTTAATTAAATGTTAAGAGGTGAGGGAGATGTAAACAACATCAAACCAACAGTAACAGTGTTGAATATGCTAAACTACACCACTAAAAATTCACTTCGTGTCGTTATAGGCCTACTGCAGGTCAGCATTTAGAAGAAGAAATTCATCTGAAGGAGAAAAGATAAAGTTCACCATAACAAAATTGCTTAAATATTTTTTTTCCACCTACACCAAAACCAGTTATAATGCAGGTTCACCCTAAAACATGTATTTTTGCTGCTGTCCATTTAAAGGGTTAGTTCACACAAAAATGAAAATTAGCCTTTGTTTTACTCACCCCTCGAAGCATCCTAGGTGTATAAGACTTTCTTTTTTCAGACGAATCCAGTCGGAGTTGTATTAAAAATTTTCCTGGCTATTCCGAGCTCTATCATTACAGTCAGCAGGTGTTTCTGTTGAACAGTCCACAAGTCGTCAAATATGTCATCTGCAGGAAAAGCTTCCGTGTATGACAGAAACCGGAAGTGTGAGGAAAGTGTTTATTACGTTTGAAATATGTATATTTTTCTTACAAAAACGCATGGATTCGCTACAGGAGGCCATTATTCACCCCCCGGGGCCATGTGAGGCATGTTTTATTATGGATGCGCGCGCTTTATTTGACGACTTGTGGACTGTTCAACTGCAACACCCGCTAACTGCAATGACAGAGCTTGGAAGAGCCAGGACAATTTTTAATATAACTCCGACTGGATTCGTCTGAAAGAAGAAAGTCATATACACCTAGGATGCCTCGAGGGTGAGTTAAACACAGGCTAATTTTAATTTTTGAGTGAACATACTAAGGCTACGTCCACACGAAGCCAGAGCTTTCCCTATCCGATCTTTTTTTTCACCTCATCTCAAGAAATATCTGTGTCCACACGAAGCCGACACAAAACAATGTAGTATACATGCCAGACCAGTATGTGGCGCTGTAATTCTGCCACAGAGATACACTAAAAACGGAGAAGAAGACTTGGACTATGTGCATAAACCTTGCGTGCGGTATACAAACGAACATGGAACAATACATGTATAAATCTGTGTTAATGTTACTTAATAAAAAGACAATCGTTCAGTGTTTGTTCATGTTTTTGTTGCTGTTACGTGACGTAGCGGTGTCTGACTAGGGGCGAGACGTGGGCTGATGACGTCATCGTTTCAGAAAATATACGGATTTGCTGTCCACATGAAAACGCAAGGGCGCCGTTTTCATATTTATCCACTCGGGGACCCGGTTTCAAAAAATATCGGTTTCACTCTCCCAAAACGCCGGATCTGTCTGGACGAAACGCCTATATGATACAAAATGTATGCGTATACAGCTAAACGCATCTCCGTGTGGACGGGGCATACGGTTTTTAGCTATTAGAAACTAAATTATATGGAGTAATACGAGTATCTAATTTAATCCTGCTAATTTTACTTGAACAAAATGCATTCATTTTGGCTAACCTCTTTGACGCTGAAACTACAACGTTTACAACGTTTGACAAACGTCCTTCACATCTTACTCTTAGCGTAAAAAAAAAAAGTTAATAATAATAATAATAATGTTATTATTATCATTATTATTATTATAATTATTATTATATATCAGCTAACTCAAACAATTTTGAGATTATTGTATATTATGGTTACATAGTAACTTTAAAAGAGTTATTTCAAAAGCTCAAGGGAAAAGTCTTCAGATATACGCACACCTACACAGTCGCAGTGAAGAATGATGTAAGTTCAGGGAGTGAGGAGCATCAGCGCTCAGGTAAGGTGGGGGGATCTTGATGTCCTTCCTGGCTGGTGGGAGTCTGAGAACATAACCGTCTTGAATTCAAGGCTTAGTACATAAGGATTGAGTAAATGAAGATGTAATTACTTATTCAAAAGCTGCTTCAGCTAGATGTTTCCTCCATCCAGCAGCTCTGAGACCAGCTTCCCTTTATCTAAACATTCATGCACCTGAAAAAAAGTGGCAAATGCGAGTACTGAGTTTCCTGCTAGTGCCCATGGTCTTAGATGTGGACAGAAGCTCTGATGCCATTTAAATGGCTCTTTGCTCTGAGGGAACATCATGCTCCATTACATCCAGATTCATTATTTTAGTTCAATACTCTGTTTTTTCCCCCTCTCACTTTTTCTCTCATTTGTGGAACTGGATGTACTGTAGCAGACATCAATGCGAGGTAGACTGATGGGAAACGTCTGATACGATCAGGAGTACAGAGAGAGGAACTGCTGGCCGTGCTGTACAGGAGATATCAAGGCGAGGAAGAGAATTAGAGACGGAGAGAGTCAGAGAGACAGAGGGTGACCAGAATGAATTGAACAGCAGATAATGGTGACAGGACGGGAATGAGATATTGGAGTGTTGATATTTAGAAAATTGGAGAAGAGGAGTCAAAAAATGTCAAGTAAACAGGAATCAAAATTGGTCATATTTACTTCAATATATGTTCCTGATCTTATTGCGCATGATTCATTGGTTCACGTTATTTCAATGAAAAGTGCAATTCAATCAATTGTATATGAATAAGATGTCCCTGTCTATGGAATTTATTTTACTTATGTAAAATAGAATTAAAGGGTTTTTGTTTTGTTTTTTTACTTTAAAGTCTAGTGTTATTTTAGTATTATTTACAGAATATACTATAAGTATTTATATACCATATTTTAAACTGTTTTTAATATTTTAAATTTGTTAATGAAATTTAGTTTAAGTTGTAGTCATTTATTGTAATATTATATTATATATATATAGATAGATAATATATATATTAGATAGATATATAGATATAATAATATTAATTTACTTAAACTTTTTCATAACTTTTTTAATTTGATCTAAAATTTCAATTTAAGAAAACAATTTGTAGTAGTCTGTCTTAATAATAAAAAGCCTGCTAAAGTAAGCATAAATCAAATTAACTTCATTTACTGTTTAAAAGCACTTTCTGGTCCTAATGTGAATAATTTCATCAGTGCATGTTATTCTGACTAAAAATCTATTTTATCTTTATAATCTTTTATCAAAATTAAACAACCTTCCTGTTCTGCTGATGCCACTGTGGCCACCCAGACTACTGGATAAAAGTTAACCAATCACCAAAAAGCTATTTAGGCATTTGTTTTAACTCCATTCTCATATTTAATGCCCACTTTGTACAATCAAATCAGTTCCCACGCCACATTTTTGAATATAAAGTACATCACATAATAAAAAAATAGTTTGAAATATAGTTTCATAGTTTGTAAACATGCTCCTGTAAATTATTACGTCTATCAAAATAACATCATACTCTCAATTGCATCTTCCAAAATGACTTATTAATACCTAAACCAACTGTCTTCATGTCGTGTGAATAGAGATGTGCGTGAATTGCCCACATGCTGATCTTCTTTCCCACTCCGAACGACAATTTTGTCTTAATCCCCTCCGGCCTTCACACCCCAATCAAATCCACTGGCTGGCCATGAGTCTCTCTTTCTCTTTGTTTAATTAAAACTGTGACAAGAACCAGTGACAGAGGAGGGAGGGTGCAATTTATAAAAGTGACATCTTTCTGCATGTGGCTGAAGGTTGATGCGTTTAGCACTTAGCATAATTAAAAGCGTGAACGAGGACACACCAGCTGCTGGGGTTATAGATTGAGACCTCAGGTTTTCAGAAAGGCAGGAAGTGGACGAGAACATGCTTCACAAAAGGCCTTATGAGATGATTTGCGGCACAGAGCAAAACTACACAAAACTATGCTCCAAAAACTATAGTGAGCTGCCAAACAGATTGACATTAATGAATCAAGCTAACACAGCAAAACAATACTAGGTTTTTCATAGAAATAATTGGAAAAGTAATGTAATATAATTGCATTCAATGCATCTGAAATTACATCTTTTCTGCTTTTGTAACTAAAACTCGACATACTCAACTGATTTTTCAACTGTCTGACATTAGCATGTTGATAAGCTAATGCTGCATAAAATAAATAAATAAATAGGTTTTGAAACAGTAATGTAATGTGATGTGATTAGGTTAGCCTATGTGATGTATATTCTTCTTTGTTTTTGTAGCCAAAGCTCAACTTAGAACTCAGTTTCAACTGTCTGACATTAGCATGTTGCTAAGCTAATGCTGCAAAAAATGCACAGTATCGTAATTACATTATTTGCCTTTGAAATTAGTTTTCTGCTTATGTAACCTAAACATGACTTAAGACTGATTTTTAATAGTTTGATATTAGCATGTTGCTAAGCGAACACTGTAAAAAATGCTACATTTGAAAAAATAAATAAATAAAAAGGTTTTGGAACAGTAATTACGATCTTTGCCTCCAAAAATAGTTTTTTTTTTCTGCTTATGTAGCCAAAACTTGATTTACAGCTGATTTATCAATAATTTGATGTTAGCATGTTGCTAAGCTAATGCTGTAAAAAATGCTGCATTTAAAAAAATAAATAAAAAATGTTATTGGAACAGAAAGTCATTACGATCTTTGCCTCCAAAATAGTTTCTTTTTTCTGCTTATGTAGCCAAAACTTGATTTACAGCTGATTTATCAATATTTTGATGTTAGCATGTTGCTAAGCTAATGCTGCAAAAAAATTATAAATTTAATTATAAATTATATAATTTTGTATCAAATTTATTAGGATTTGGAACAGTAATGTAACAATGTCATTATTTACATCTGAAATTAGTTTTCTGTTCTGTTTATGTAACCAAAACTCGACTTAAAACTGATTTTAGTAGTTAGCATACAATCACATATCGCGAAATTAATGCTGCATATTGGGATTAAAAAAAAATCAACTTTTCTTTTTTTCTTTTGGAATTAATTTCAACTGAGCTTATTACAATGTGATCTACAAAGTTGTGAATGCCATTTGATGTTATCTTCAAGAAGCGAAACCATATAGATATTAAAATCACAATGAACTTTCCATATTATGCCAATTATTGAACTGCTCTCTTTTTTTATTCAAGTCCCAGTGTGTCTTGCAGACAGTTTCAATAAGCTATTATTATAATGTAATAATGGCAATTAATGATGCCAATCGACAATTTCAGTCAAGAAAACACTGTGCAACTGTACTGCTGGCTAAGACTGATTTTGCTTTTCAAGGATGGCATATCTGCAGTCGGCAACTCACTTTAATCATCTTCAAGACACAGTTTCTTAGTATTGATTTTGAGGGGGTGGCAGGAGGCAGATGTGGTGCAAACAAGCGAGACATTGAATAACTATCAAATAGAGCCGGACTGATAGAAGCGGAAACTAAAGAGGAGGAAGACTGCTTTTCTGGGGTGCTCTCTTGCGCTCAGGAGAGAGCATCTGTTGCGGTATCAAAGGTTGAGAATCCTACTATCATTGGCTTTTCATGCTGTTTTTAACAGATGGGATCACTATTTAGATATGGCTTCTTCTGTCTATCTTGACAAGTGTTTTTAATCTAAAATTCTGGTTATTATGGAGAATTCTTTTGACGTTCTAATAGTCAGAAATAACTTGAAAGCAGCATTAAGACAAAAGTTGTTAAATTCTACTCATTATACTTTAAATTAAAAAAAAGGTTATAGCGAGGCAATTACAATTAAAGTAAATGGTCCAATTTTTTAAGAAATTAAAAAGCAGAAAGGCAAAACTTAGGCTATTTTATAAAAGCCTTTACATAAATTTTTCTGTTAAAGTTCGTGTGTTATTTGAGCTGTAAAGCTGTTTAAATAATAATTTTAACAGTCGTTTTAGTATTTATGGTGTTACAGTGTCATGGCAACAAAGCAAAATTGGATAAAATATAATACAGGAAAGGTTAGTAAGCAATTTTTTACACTAAAATGATGTTATAATGTATTAATATTTTATTTGTTTTTATTTTTATATTTTCTGTTTTTAGTTAAAGTCTTTTTTTTGTCATTTTTAGTAGTTTTTTTTTTTTGCAGTTTTATTATTTTAGTACAAAGAAATTACATTAAAAATGAGTTTGACGTTTTTAATATTGTATTTTATTTCAGTTAAGATTTATTTTATTTCAAGTAATATTTTTTTTAATGGTTTTAGATTTAGTTAACTATAATAACCCTGGTTATATTGTTGAAAAAGTGAGTAATGTTTAAGCATTGGCCCCATTCACATCCATTGTCAGGTCCTCACTGTAACCTCAATCTTTCTTTTTTAAAGAAACTGAATGACAAGTGGAAATGTATTTTGTGCTAATCAACAGTATGCCACAAATCGTGTTCAATGAACTTAGCTTGCACTGAACCTGGAATATTCCTTTAAATGCATCTAAGAAGAACAACACAACAGTGGCTTAAGGACCCCATGACATTTATATTTGACCAACAGATTCAAAGTGATTGAGTACAAACTCCTCTCCCCGTACATAATCAGGAACCATATGACACATGTCACCCCCAACAGAGACGTCTCTAAAACATTCTGCCTGAGAGCAATATCCCTCTCAGCTCCTGCTGTCTGGCCCTGATGAGCTCTCAGCAGTGGGGCCAAATAAGACAGCATAAAATAAAGCACTGAGGAGGCATGTGTGCTTAAATATAACACTGCATGTGCTGGAGTGAGAAGAGATAATAGTTACCACTGACGATTTCTGTTCCTTTCACACTATAGTGCAGTCTGGATAACATTCATCACCATTTGCAGCATGCAAACAATAGACTGGATGATGTACAATGCATGCTTTAATGGAGTTATAATCCTCTGCTGCCTTCCCAGTAGCATATTATTACTGAGAACCACAAAAGACTAATGAGGCACAAGCGAATCAGTGGTTTACAGCCAAGATATTCATTTATTTTCTACTATTTTCATACAGTTTTTTTTTTCCATTTTTTTTTTTTTTTTAGCAAATCTCAAAAATAATATAAATTTTTCAGGGCACATAATCATTCAATTGTAGCCTTTTTTAAAGGGGGATTTTAGCTTTTAATCTTCTATTTTAGTCTTTTTTTAATCTTTTTATTTTTTTCTTTACAAAATGTTGTATAATTTTAATGTCATCCATTTGTTGGGTTAGCATTTATATTAATAATTTATTTAGAAAAAGTTGTAGAGAACTTTATATCATTCATTATTCAAGTATAGGCACAACATTTTATTAAAAAAAAAAAACCTGTATTAACCTTAATAATATCCAGGGGTCAGGCTATCGGCCATCATATTTATTGTTATTTTATTTACAAAAAATATATATCGTACAGAAATTGTATTTATTAATTTATTTATTTATTGGTAAAAATATAGAATTTTATTATTGTCCATGTTATCGCCATAACATCATTTTCAATTAAAATAATACAGAATTTTAATATCATCCATTTTTCAGTTAAAGGCCAACATGAAAATAAGTAAGTGCTTATTGATGGCCAGAATTTTAATATTGGTTCATCCTTCATTTAAACACTTTGAAAACTCTCAAAAAGATTAGAAATTAGTAATTATTTTCCCACAATATCAATAAATGTTTACACTTGAGTGGAGCATGCTAGATGGTTACTAGGTGGTTGCTTATTGGCCTAAGTCAAAAGAGCCCTAGATACGGCTCAATTCTCTCCCTTAATGTAAGTCTATGGAATTTTTTGAGCCAAATCGTAAGTCTTATCGATTGGAAGAGTTAAGCACACTTCTTCTCAACAGGCCACATGATTTTAGGTATCATTTACATCCTTTGCACACATCCATAAACCTATGTATGTGCATTAGTAAGAGAAACACTTACCTTAGCCTTAACAAGATCCAATTTAAACACTGAACGAGGTCTCAAGCAATAAATAAATAAATAAAAAACTTAAGTACAATAGTTTTTGGCAACAAATAAATAATACTTTTTTCCTGCAGTATTTCACACCCTGAGCTGTGAAAAAGTAAATCGACCTTTTCAGTAAAAAGCAGTTTACAAGCGCCACCACTTCTAACATATAAAGGTCTACTAACTTTAATGTCTATGCCATTTCATGAGAAACCTCTCGCAAACAGCGGAACACAGAGCCTGGAAATGTCTTCGCCTTAACGCTAATACATATTAATCCATTTTACGGCGTAGCGCTTACTCTCCGACATTAAGTTTCAGAGGCCTTGCAATCCGTGCCCTGCTCAATAGCTGTGGTTTATGACGGCACTTCATATAGATTTCTGAGGTGAAACTGGAGATTTAATTACAAAAAAATGCATTAAGAGTCTTTTTCCAATAACCTCCAATGCACTCTGGCCGTCAGAACGGCTGCCTTCCGTGGCCTTGTGTCGTTAACTATTATTGAGCTTATTACATCAATGTTTCCGGTCCATTCTGCCCTCTTCAGGAATACGCTATGACTGGTTTACAGTTGGAAAGTTTCTAATCAGCCCCATTCCAGAACTGACCTCCACGAGCTCTGCAGAGTCAGGAGCGCAAGGGCCATCTTTCTTCCTCTAAGCTATTAGTCAAAGTCACGTTAGCCCATATTTCACCTTGGCCTCCAGCAGCTGGCCTGAACAGCAGTCTTCTTTGGAAAAAGGAATGGATGAACGAGCGCAAATCAATTAGTTACTTACAGAGGGAGGTCGGGTTGGATGTGTATGAAACTGTAATTGTGTGGAATGTCAAATATGGTTGGGAATAACGCCTGCTAAAGCTGGCAATGTAGTAGCAGAGTAAACAAATCTTCTCAGGTGCGTCTTTACTAGATGTAATTATACTGTACATACTACTGTATATTACAATCATTTCTTAAAACACCTTTACTTAATGATATGATAACTGGAGTTTGTTTATTAGTTTTGACTTTTCAAATTGATCAAATTATTACATTTTTGTGATGAAATTAATAGAATGTATCCATTTCACCGAGTTCACACTTGTCAACGGTCCATGGTATTACTTAACTTATTTATTCATATGAATTACATTTTATTGTTATATTAGAATGCATACTTAATATATTTGCCTATGAAATTTATATAATAACATATTAATATTAATGTTTATTAATATACTTTAAATCAATAATAATAAATAATTGTTCTAATACATTTTTAAATGTTATATAATTTATTGAATGACAGATCACTTTTCAGATAAAATATTTTTATTATAAATACTTAACTATATAATATATATATATATATATATATATTATATATATAGATCTATAGTGTATATATACACCATTGTATTACTATAATGGAGGTCATTATGACCTCCATTATATGAAATAATGTTATTAAATGTAATATTATTATTCAATCAAAAAAAACGAATATGGGGACTGACTTTGTTACAATGCATTATGATAGTTTTGACCAGCAATTGTATCAAGTAGCAACTTTGTGATGAAATTATATATAATTATCAGTTTCACAGAAGTCACACGTGTCATCCATCCATGATAGTACTTAACTTTCTCTACTATTAATTATATTGTATTGTTTATTTTTAAAGAATAATCCTAATTAATTTAAAATGTTAATATTTATACTTATGTTATATGAATGTTATCATTTTATTTAATAATTACATGTATAAATATTATTAACTAGTATATAATGAGAAATGGGTGTTGTGTGGTTTTGTGTGGTAAAATGATGTCAAATAATAAATTATATGCTATTTGCTTTTTCATATTTTTACAATGAATATTTAAGTTAATGTTATAAACAAGACAACATCTCGCCTGGATGTAAATAGGAATAGGAGGGCTGGGTAAAAATTATCGATATCTCGATATTAATCGATTCTTTTTTTTATGGAACGATATCGATTCTTAAATCCAAGAATCGATTAGTCTAGCCTGTTTTTAGTTAATGGACGAAACATTGAAGGGTAATTCCCATCCAATAAATCGCAATAAGCATTGTCCTTGGTCTTTTAATATGAAACAAAGTCTCAGATTTCTAATTTTGTCCATTGTATTGCAGTATTCAAACGATAAATGCCGTTTTGGCGCTGTTTAAAGGGGTCATATGATGCTATTTTTTTTTTTCCTTTCTCTTTGGAGTGTTACAACTCTTGGTGCATAAAGAAGATCTGTAAAGTTGCAAAGACTAAAGTCTCAAAGCCGAAGAGATATTCTTTATGAAAGTTAAGACTGGTCCAAGCCCTCCTAAACACCTCGTTTAAACATGCCCCCAAACATGTCTACGTCACGATGTGGGAATATCTGCATAACGCCGCCCAAATATTCACGCAAAAAAAGAAGGCGTAACTTTAATTCTCGCTGTAGTATTGCTGCCGCCATGTCGTGAAGACGCTGTGTTTCGTTGCGAAGGCGAAAATACTTTGTTTGGTCTTCCAGAAGAGGACGATATTGCTTCGTCATGCTTGGAGTTGATCCGTGCTGGTCGCTGAGGAAAAACATAAACTTCGCGCTGTCAATCGCCGGATCGCTTTCACCGTGGACAAGCGGAGTCCAGCCCGGGGTCTTCACATATGGTTGCCGCAAGCCTCTTTGCGTCTGAAGCCGCGCGCCCTCCTCAGCCGCTGTGTTTTTGTTGTGAAAGCGAAACTGCTTTGTTTGGTTTTCCAAAAGAGGACATATTTTCTATAAAGTGGGGCAGTTCCAACTTGCAACTTTGGAAGGACAGTCTGGCGCTTCTGACTCAAAGACTGTAAGTAAGTTTTCATATTTAAAAAATTTGCCACTGACAATTCAAACGCGAGTTTGAGCATTGTAGAGTAGCGCTTGTTGTTTGTCATTTTTCCGATCACAAATGCAGACATGTTTTTGTTTACGCGGCGCGATGCAACGCAACTCGTAAAAGACAGTGTAAGTCATTATAATCCGTGATTATGTCCACACTGGATGCAACAAATGGCTCGTTTGTTTGTTTTATTGGTTTTGTCTCGTCGCGCATGGAACACATGGAAACCATAGACTGTATGATGGAAACCCAGTATGGTGAGGGGCGTAATATTTCCATCACACGCTTGAGGAATTCAACCAATCACAATGCACTGGATAGCTGACCAATCACAGCAAACCTCGCTTTTCAGACCGATGAGCTTTTGTAAAAATCAACACATTTCAGAAAGGCAGGGCATAGAGGAAAAATAATGGGCAGTGTGTGGAAAATAATGTGTTTTTTTAACCTTAAGCCGCATAAACACATTGCATTACACCAAATACACAAAATAATGTTCTTTTTAGCAACATCATATGACCTCTTTAATGTGTAGTGACAGATCGCTGTAGTGCCACAGTTCAACAGATGCGGCAGCGCGAGGCGCATGTGAACTGATCATCTCCTCCACATTAATAACAGTTTCAGCACAAAATAAACATGACTTAACATCCGAAGGTAAGTTAAAAGAAAGAGTACAACTTTACAATCTGTATCCTGTCTCATGTAATTGCTCAATCAGAGTTTCAGCCACGCAAAGACCTCAATATAACGGCTTGTAAGCCAGGTTTCTATCCAAAGTTGCAAATTTAACTTGTGCTCAAAACTGTAATATCGCATAAAACTTTTGCGAACAAGCATCGTTTCCATTCTACAAGTCAAAGAGAACAAAATCGTCACTTCCTGATAAACTAGCACTATAAATAAAATAGGAGTAGGAAAGTAGGAGAATATAATAATTTTCATATATAATAAACTATTTGTGCCTCAGAGCGAGCAGACGAAACAAAATTAATGCGGTCATTGCTTTCGGAGGTGGATGCAGCTGTTTGGGAACGCAGTCGTGTAAAACAATTTCTGGGTGGCATTATCCAGAAATACTTTGATGCAAGACTTTGCTTGTGCTTTCGAATACCAGACAACATTCAGATGCTGTGGATGGATCGTCCCTGTAGTCAGTTTTGCCGTCCCATACGCAAAGTCACTTAACGTTTTTTGAGGCGCTTGGAGATTTTATTCGGCAAATGCGTTTCCATCTCCCATTATTCGCATCAACCCTTTTTCGCATAAGTCAAAAACCACCTCAAGCGAGCGCAAAAATTTTTTTGTGAATTAAGGGATTTTTATTCTAAATTTGGTGTTTCCATCACTTGTTTCTCATGCAATACTTCAAAATGCACATTAAAATAAGGTGATGGAAACATAGCTAATGTCACGTAACGTCACATTTACCTCAGAAAAAACATATTCGGTAACTATAAACTCATAAATCAGCTAGAAAAATAAACTGTAGAGAGGGGTATTTTGTTAAATATATGCACCATATAACATATTCGTTATAATTTTTTACTGTTCTTCTGTTTAAGTTATGTTTGAATAAATCCATCAAGTTTTAATGACAGCCACCATTATGTTTATATTAAAAAAAAAAAAACTGAAGTAGAAATATTATTATGTAACTAACTTTATTATTGTAAAAACTTCATTATTTTAACCTTTAGCATTTTCTACAAATCAGCCAATTTTAACCTTCAATATTATAGTAATGTAATACCAACTGACTCTAATGTATATTTTACAGCATTAGTTGAGAGATTTGTTTTCCTTGAGAAAATTTGGCATGTACTGTACCTGATATGTATCTAAAATAATAGATATTGAATCGAATTGGTAATCGAATCGAAAGCTTGTGAATGAGAATCGAATCGAATCGTGAAATTTGTGTCAAAACCCAGCCCTAGTGTGCTAATGCGAAAAGAACGTGTGTTTTACATTACATAATGGCCATCCAATTTAGAGACAAAAAAAAAGAAAGAAAGAAAAACTGGTGGTCTCCCATACTGACTGTTCAATGACTAGGACAGATGCACAGTTGCTGTTGAAGGTCATACAGTATACCAAAAACGTAGCACATATATATAACCTATAACCTACATCAAACCAAGAGAAGGAGCAATTCAGCACACATCAAATCTTTTGGCAAGTCAAAAAAGAGGTAATGCGGCAGAGAAGCCTGAGCATTGGCTTTTCACTCCAAAAACAAGAACCTGAAGCAGTATGCAACTTTAATTTAATCTAAAACGCAATTAAGAGACTTTCTGTCCACAAAGATAATGCACTAATTAAATTCAATGCATTCAAAGTAATAACCAGTTTGAGATAATTCCATTGCCGAGGAAGACATTTGGAGTCCCAGCAAATGAAAAAAGGCAATAAATAAATTACCCACTATTAAAAACATTTTGCATATTGACTAGAAATTAGGAAGTGAGCAGCAATCAAGACGCATACTGCAGTATGAATGTGGATGTTCCTGCCTTCCCTCAACAGGTTACCCTAGCAACAATATGAGAGTCAGAGACAGCTGAATGAGGAGAGGGAACAGACAGTATAGATACACTCGTGCTTGACAAATACAACACTAATGATACATTAGAAAGTCCAAACACCACATGTGGATTGGAGCACAATCTATGATTTCAGTTTTTTACGAGAGATTTTGAGGGGGGGGGGGGGGGGTCCTTACACACATAAACACACACACACGGTTCTTTATTTATTTTTAGATTGTTTTATTTTCATTGCAATTATATTACAGGTTCTATTTCATTTAACTAAAAATGTAATGCATTAGCTAATAAACTGCAAGTATGTCAGATCTGAATATTTCTTATTAATTTGAATGTAATTTCAAAAAAATTCTAAAAATTTTACTCTACTCGACTCACGTTCAGGTTTAAATTAAATTATGAAACCAATATAATATAATATAATATAATATAATTAATATAACATAATATAAATATAATAAACTACTAATATAATCTAATATAAATCACTTAAACGTATTTTATAGCATGATACAAGAAAATATTACAAATATTAATATTATATTTTTGTATGTTAAAATATATATACAATATAATAAATTACTATAAAATCCCATAAACTAATGCTAATAAACCACACCGTAAATGTACCTTATATTAATTATATATAATTATTCAATATTGATTATATATTCCATTCACTCCTTGCTTCATTTGATCTCATACGACTAACCAGGCAACCGACTTGACTTAATTTACACACGCAATTGTGTTGCAGACAACATTATGGAAAAAAACTTTTATATCTCTGACCATTTCTTCATTACATTTAAACTACATTTTGCTACCTTTGTGCCACCAACCCCCTATACCGGTTACTTTTAGACGAAACATACGCTCCCTTTCACCCTCCCATCTTTCCTCCGTTGTATCCTCCGCTCTTCCCTCACCTACCCATTTCTCATCGCTGGATGTGAATGCAGCAACTGCACACTTATTCTCACTTTAACCTCTGTCTAGCACCGTGTTTCCCAACCTTTTTTTAGTCGCGGCACCCTTTGGAAATTTTTAACAAACTTGTGGCACCCTACAAAAATAATTTTGTCACAATATTTGAATTTCCAACTTCGATGTGATAATTTGAAAAGTAATAGATATACGGTACAACAGGGAAGAACTGCAGAAAATAATGTCATACAGATATTTTTTATATTATTACAAAATTTTGTCCATCAATGGTGGCAATCAGTAGGCTATTTCTAGTATTGGAAAATAGACAAATAAAGTACAGGATGAAGAGACCAATGTATATGACAGATTTTAATGTAGGCTTTTATACTTATGTAAACATTATTTAATTACCATTATAACTAGCTATTCTCACAATTTTTTTGCTCACTCAGTGTTTTTTTTTAATTTTACAGTTGGGTAATTGTGGTGCAGTAGCATGAGATGGTTTGATTTCAAACTTTGAATTGAATAAAAATGAAGTAAGCAGTCAGTAATAAAATAAGAACAAATATAGAAATTAATAATGATAGCACAAATAAAAAATAACGACAGGCCTTCAGATTAAATAAATTGCTTTTTAGTTTTTCCAGTAGGTCTAACTCAGGTAGGGTTAAGATATTTAAAAAATATATATATTTTTAACCAATTATCCAAATAATGTTTAGTCCTAGAATGCTATTATTATCAGAACACGTGAGCATAGTGGTTAGCAGATCAATGAATGAGAGGGTAGCGTTACCAGAGTTGCTCATATACCACACCATGTTACAACACAGTAGGGCTATGACAGACAGACAATACTGTACTACATCGCTTTTCCTGTAGAGCTCAATTTTTGAGTGGTGGACTTTGCTGTTCCGTTGATGAACTATACAGTGGCAGCGCCGGGAGCGAGGCGCCCACTCTAGAGCGGGTTAACGGATACAAGGCAGGCTCACACGTCACACCACTTTATATGAAACCGATTCGTGACAATTTCGGCAGCCAGAATCCCGGGCAGCTCAATTAGTGGCACATCAGACAATGGATATTATAGCTTTTTGAACAGTTTAGCAATTTAAAATTATAAAAAATGATTTTTTTACAAGCAACCCCTGCGCTCGACAGACGCACCCCGTTGGGAAAACATGGGCTAAGACTATTGGTCCTCTCTCCTCCAGGCCAGCGGGCTGCCCTTCTAACCCCGGGTTATCCTTCTCTTCGTGAGCATCGACCAAACTCAGGGCAGCGAGAGAAATGGCGCAATCAAAAGATCTGTCAGACCGAGTATGGGGCAGTTCATTTGCTTTCACTTCACTGCTAGAAGGCCATACGTCCAATCTTCATATTTCCACAGCAGATCAACAGCGCTCCATACACACGTAATCTCTTCAAAACTTTCTATTCTCTCCTCTGTCCCCCTCCACCAACTCCCACCACTTCTATAACAGCTGATGATTTCGCCACATTCTTCACAGACAAAACTAAAACAATCAGTAGTCAATTCTCAGCCCCAAACACACAGGACCTCAAACCATCCACACCCACTGCCTTTAAAAAAAAAAAATTCCATCTTCCTCCTGCTGTCCCCGCCTGAGCAGAGTAATCACACTTCTCCCTCTCCACCACCTACCACATCCCGCTAGACGCATTATTATTCGTTAGCTTGGGTTAAACAAATCAATTTATCTTGGTTGGAACAGCAGCTACGCTAAATATGTCTCTCTATTGGTTTCGATGTTTTTGCTGATTTACACAAGCTTCAGTCTGGATCCGAACACCTGAGAAGAGATGATGCCAACCCTGAAACATACAGAACTACCAAATTTTGCTATAAGTTTGATTGCATCGTATAATAATTGCTGTTAATAGTGTTTATCGTCTGTTTGATTACGTCTTTAATGGATTTTTCCGTACATTTGTGCCATATGTACATAAACTGACAGTCACCAATGATAAGCTACCACTAAATATTGTAGAAACTTATTTTGCTCCAAAGTTGCTTTGCAATGATTTGTATCGTAAAAAGCGCTATACAAGAACTTGAATTAAATTCACTTACAGATAGCCACAGACCTGTCTCTCTCCTTCCATTTAGCGTTTAGCGAAAACCCTCGAAAGAGTTGTTTTCAACCAGATATCATTTTCTTTCACAGAACAACAAACTGGATGTTAACCAGTCAGGTTTCAGGAGTGGCCGTTCAACTGAGACTGTGCTACAGTCAGTCACTGAAGCCTTGCGATTGCAAAAGCTTATTCAAAATCATCAGTTCTTATTCTGCTAGATCTATCAGCCACTTTTGACACTGTGAATCATCAGATCCTCCTGTACACCCTCTCATCACTGGGCATCACAGGGATTCCACTTCGCTGGTTTGAATCCTGTCTCACTGGTAGGTCTTTCAGGGTGGCCTGGGGTGGGGATTTATCCAAAGCACATCAACTGGTCACTGTGGTTCCTCAGTGATCAGTTCTTGGACCCCTCCTCTTCGCCATATACACTACATCATGGGTCCCGATCATACACATGGCTTCTCCTACATTGCTATCTACTGACACACAGCTCTATGCTCTCATGTTCAACCAATGATCCAATTGGTGCTGCCTTGATCTCAGGCTGCCTGCGGACATCTCGGTAATGATAAAGAACATCACCTACAGCTCACCTGCAAAGACTGAGCTTCTTGTCTTCCCAGCCACTCCAACTCTACAGAATGATTTCACCATCCAGCTAGGTTCTTCTACAATTACCCCATCAACTTCGGTCAGAAATCTTATTGTAACCTTTGATGACCACCTTCAAAGACCACATTGCAAAGACCGCTCGATCTTGCAGGTTTGCATTGCACAATATCAGAATGATCAGGCCCTTACTAACGTAGCATGCTGCACAACTTCTTGTCCAGGCCCTTGTTATTTCTAGGCTGGACTACTGCTATGCTCTTCTTGCTGGACTTCCATTAAGCACTATCAAACCTCTACAAATGATTCAGAACGCAGCAGCTTGACTGGTCTTCAATGAGCCCAAAAGAGTCCATGTTACACCTCTCTTTATCTCATTGCACTGGCTACCGGTTGCGGCCCGATTCAAGTTCAAGACATTGATGCTTGCATTTAGAACAGCCACAGGCTTAGCACCCGCCTACTTCCACTCACTACTAAGAATCTACATCCCCAGAGTCATCCCCCATCACAGAGAGGCTCAAAATCACTTTCCAGAACATTCTCGTTCAACGTTCCTGGCTACTGGAATGATCTTCCCACCCCTATCCAAAATGCTGAATCCCTGACAATTTTCAAACAACAGCTGAAAACTCATCTCTTTTTTCGATGCTACTTTACTCATCCTAAATTAAAAATATATAATTATGTACTTATATTTTTTAAATTTTATATTCTCTACAAATATTTGTTTATATTTTAAATATATGTAAATAAGATAAATTTTAGTAGTTAAATGCAAGTTAATTACATAAAAGTTTATATTTTACATATTTAATATTACTTAATATATTAATATAAAAATAAAAATACATAAAAATAATAAATGTTAAATAATAATATAATTACTATAACAAGGTAAATAATATATGGATCAATGCACAGAAAAAGCATTTATTTATATGGCATCTGCAATACTAAAATTTGGACCCCCACTGTCATAAGGACGATGATGGCAACCATCATCTCTGCTAAAATGCATGATCGCTCATTTAGCTTTCCAAATTTGGACTCTCCTCCCAGGCTTGAGCTGAATATGGAAATAGGTTAACTCTACCTGGGGGGCCATTGTCACTGCTTCAGGCATCCAAATTACGATGGCAAGTTGGCTAAACGTTCAGTGACACTTGATTCGATTTCGGTCATGATTGCATAATGGAGCAGGTGGAATCTGTGGGTTCATTTGTTTCCATGGGGATCTTCACCACTGCAAACAACAGCATGGGCGCCATGAGCCACTGACACAGTGCATCTTTAGTGTGGAGCCTCATGAGGCAAAACTGGAATCACTGGCGCTGAGAAATGACACCTGCCACTGCTTTAGCCCTAAGCAGAGACCACCTATAGACATAAGGAAAGCCAGAGCCCACAGGTGTGTATCAGCTAATAACAGTTTATAAATATCTAGGGTCTTGAAGGCAAGACTGCATTCTTAAGATAGCTTGAGTGTTGTATAGTTCATCTCTCTCTCGTACACACATTCTTTTCAGTCAGGCCAGGACTGAAAAAAAAGGCTCTAAGCTATATATTTTAGTGCAGAGAAAAATGTCTTTGGAAGTAAAAGAAACATCAATCTTTATCCGATTCTCTGGCTAGGGGAGTTTTTTTTTTTCTGAGATAGCTGTGAGGTAATGACAGAAGAAGAGGGTGCAAACTCACACAGATAGAAAGTCTGCTGATGCACAAGAAAGACTCAATAACAAGCACTCAGTGGCTGGACTTCTGAGATTAATACTTTTTTCTCAGATGCTGAATGCCTGATGAAGGCCACATGACCAAAACGTCATTTCAAGTTACACCACTGAGCAAAGTTTTTCTTCAGGGCTCAACAACTTTTTCTGCTGGTTCAGTCAGGCCAACAGGCCAAGATGTAATTTTATGTATGTAATTTTATACCTATACCCTGTCAATATTTTCACTCTCCCCTTTACAAAAAAAAGTTAAAAATAAAAAAGAGTAAAATTAATGTAATTTATACAGTGGTGTGAAAAAGTGTTGGCCCCCTTCCTGTTTTAAAAAATTTTTTTTTTGCATATTTGTCACACTTAAAAGATTCAGATCATCAAACTAATTTTAATATTACACAAAGATAATGCAAGTAAATACAAAATGCAGTTTTTAAATGATTATTTATTTTATTAAGGGAAAAAAGTTGTCCAAACCTGCCTGGCCCTACGTGAAAAAGTAATTGCCCCCTAAATCTAATTACTGGTTGTGCCACACTTTGCAGCAACAACTGCAATCAAGCATTTGCGATAACTTGCAATGAGTCTGTTACAGCGCTGTGGAGGATTTTTGGTCCACTCATCTATGCAGAATTGTTCAAGCCACATTGGAGGGTTTTCGAGCATGAATGGACTGTTTAAGCGTCTCAATAGGATTTAAGTCCGGACTTTGTTTTGGCCTCTCCAAAACCTTAATTTAGTTTTTCTTGAGCCATTCAGAGGTGGACTTGCTGGTGTGTTTGGGATCATTGTCCTGCTGCATAACCCAAGTGCGCTTGAGCTTGAGGTCACAAACTGATGGCCGGACATTCTCCTTCAGGATTTTTTGATAGAGTGCATAATTCATGGTTCTATCAATTATGGCAAGTCATCCAGGTCTTGAAGTTGCAAAGCAGCCCCAGATCATCACACTACCACCACCATGTTTGACTGTTGGTATGATGTTCTTTTTATGAAATGCTGTGTTGGTTTTACGCCAGATGTAACGAGACACACACCTTCCAAAAAGTTAAACATTTGTCTCATCAGTCCACAGAATATTTACCCCCCCAACCCCCCCACCCACCCGCCCAAAAGTCTTGGGGATAATCAAGATATTTTTTGGCAAATGAGAGACGAGCCTTTGTGTTCTTTTTGGTCAGCAGTGGCTTTTGCCTTGGAACTCTCCCATGGATGCCGTTTTTGCCCAGTCTCTTTCTTATTGTTGAATCATGAACACTGACCGTAATTGAGGCAAGTGAGGCCTGCAGTTTTTTAGATGTTGTTCTGGGTTCTTTATGACCTCTTGGATGAGTCGTCGTTGTGCTCTTGGATTAATTTTGGTTGGCTGGTAACTCCTGGGAAGGTTCACCTCTGTTCCAAGTTTTCTCCATTTGTGGGTAATGGCTCTGACCATGGTTCGCTGGAGTCCCCAAAGCCTTAGAATTGGCTTTATAACCCTTTCCAGAATGATACATGTCAACTATTTTGATTCTAATCTGTTCTTGAATTTCTTTAGATCAAGGCATGATGTGTTGCTATTTAAGCATACTTCACTTTGTCAGACAGGTTCTATTTAAGTTATTTCTTGATTCAACATGTCTGGCAGTAATCAGGCCTGCGTGTAGCTAGTGAAATTTAACTCAGCTTTCTAAAAAAATGTGGTTAATCACAATTCTTTCATGATTTAACAGGAGGGGGCAAATCATTTTTCACGTAGGGCCACGTAGGTTTGGACAGCTTTTTCCCTTAATAAATAAATCATCATTTAAAAACTGCATGTTGTATTTACTTGCATTATCTTTGTGTAATATTTAAATTTTTTTGATGATCTGAAACATTAAAATGTGTAAAAAATAAGAAATCAGGAAGGGGGCAAACAATTTTTCACACCACTGTATATATATATAGATATAGATATAGATATAAATACAAATCTAGATAAAAATAACTATTCTGTTGGTGTGTGTGTGGTTGTGTGTATATTATCACCATTTAAATGCATTAGAAATAACAAATATTTTATCTTACATGATAATATTAGATCATAATATATATAGACTATATATTATATATATATATATATATAGTATATATTGATCATTATATGGACTCATTAATATCATGACTCATACTTTGGTTGCATGGATACAATTGTAATCTATTGACACCCTAATTATATATAAGATATATCTCTATATAAATGAGCACATCCATCTATTAAAAGCCTCACCCGCTTCCGGGGTGAACCAAGTCTCCTCTAGCACCACGCAGACATACGTCATTCGCCCGGAGCTGCTTCCGTGTACAACGGTTGGCGCAAGCTAGAATATCGAAGTGATTATTATGTTTTGAATATGGATATTTTTCTTACAAAAACGTATCGATTCACTACAGGAGGCTTTTGTTCACCCTCCCCGAGCCATGTGAGACACTTTTTATGCTTTTTAGTTATACTGCACACCCGCTACTTCCTTAACAACTTGGAAGATCAAGTCAATTTTACTATAACTCCGATTGAATTCCTCGAAGAAGAATTCATAAATGCCTATGATGGCTTGGAGGGTGAGTAAATAATAGGCTATTTCATTTTGTGAACTATCCCTTTAATGATTTTTTATTAATTGCATGCTTAACGCATTAACATTGACAGCCATATATTTAGATCTATATATATATCTATATATATATTATATATAAAAATATATATATATATAAATATAAAATGGTATGAATTCTATTATATTGCTATTGTCTTATATTATATTGTTTATATTTTCAGTGTTTTATTAATGTAAACAAAATGTAAGAACTTTCCAAGCCTTATTTTTATTTAAACAATATGATATGACGACAATAATTATAGCCATTATATCTAGGCCTATTATTTTTGATGTTTAAGTTTAACCAATATGTTTTTAATAATTTTAAATATAAATGTAAACTAGTACAAATTGTATTTATTTTTGTAAGATTTCTTTTTTATTATTTTTGTACACACACACCCACACCATACATGTAATAGGTTTCTTATTATTAATACATGAAAGAAGAAAACAAAAAAAGAAAAAATATGAATGCAAAAAATGTAAAACATTTACAATAATAATTGCAATACAATTTTGATTATACTTAATTATAATTAAATATACTTCATAATTAACTGTAAAATAATTTCATTCAGAATTCTGGCACATCAGTGTAAACATTTCAAAACGATACTGACTTGTTTGGTTCTTTCAAGAGGATTTCAACTAAACGTTATCCTGTTGGACGATGTTACTGTGACAATAAATGCATAAGCATTATTCATTACAAAAATGTTCAATACACAAAAAGTAAAAATTGTTACGTTGTAAGGCATCAGAACACATGTATGTGATCACTGATTGTAAGATGGGGGAAGCGTCAGATTGTGTCACACTGGACACCCTGCACCATCCCACCATCCTTACTGTCGAGCCCTGTTCTTCTTTCTTTGTATTAATCTCAAGTGCTTATTAATATATGAATTTTCTCTAAACGTCCCAAATTTTCCAAACCAAAAGGTCTGAAAAGCACGGAAATGAATTTTGGAATTTATTAAAATCCCCACTATCTCTTGGCCTTAACCTCTATTGTGGACGTCTAAGACCAGCCGGTAATTCCCCTAAAGAATATCTTTCTTATTAGGAGCTTAGCATGTTGACACGTTGTCTTAATCTGCCATGGCCAGCTCCCGTCTCCCTCGCGCTCATTAGCATGGCTCCTCTAAAGCGCTGACCTCCCGAGTGTGACAGGGAATTTAATACCAGCCGCCATTGGGGAAATGAATTGTAACACTCCTGATACTGATAATAAAATGAACAGTAGGTGAGCAGAGGAGTGCAAACGGCTGGACCGGATGAATTGGTCTGACCTGACTGTAATGAGTCTTCTCTAACTGCTGAGGGACAGAAATATGTTGCTGTCATGGTGACAGCTGCATTGCATTGTGATGACACAGATGTTTGTGTGTTCCAAAGCAAATGTGACTCGAGAAATACTTTCACCAATAGCAATGACTCGGCAGCGCTGACAAGCCAGACTGTTTTGGCTTGTCGTTTTTTTCATCCGAGCTTTGATATGCAAACTATAGAATAACAAAAAGGTGAAATCCTTACAAAGCTGAACAAATCGTAAAATAACCTAGGATGTACATATTTTGCAACTTAAAAAAAGTTAAGTATTGAACTGTATTCAATTTACGATCAATTTAATTTTAATCTAAATTAGATTATTAAAACTCTAATAAGAATAAATATTCAGTAAAATAAAGAAAAATACTATAGAATAAAATATAATTTGTCAATCGATTAAACGGAACCCTTTATTTTTACTTATTATTCATAAAAATGCATTCAATGACTTTACATCCAAGTTTTATAGTAAAAATCTAATGTTAATAAATAGTAAACCTAAATAGATATATTACAAATATATATTTTAATCTACATACACATGGGACAGTTTTATTTCATTTAATATTATTGATACAAGAGATGTCAGCTTAGACTGCTGCTCACTGTATTATTCACAAACATCTGCCCTACCAGATAAAGAGAGATTCTTCCTACCTGCATAACACATAATCATAATTCTACAACAAGGAGCATTGATGAAGGAACAACACTCCAAACCCACTGGCTCTTAATGCACTGGTTATTTTCTGGTGTTAATGCAGATTTGACCCCTTTATTAAGCCTTTTATTATTATAAGTGTAGTACATGTAATTTTACCTCCTGTCAAAACAGCCTCTTTTCACGGCTTTGATGTAGAACAGGTATATCTGTGCAAAAATTCTGTGATGCTAAGCATACAAATTGGAAACCAGTTTACTTCTAGTAAATTCTATAATATTTCCCCTCTTAAAATTTGACAAACCTGGAGCGACCAGGAATCAGAAGGAAATCCGTACATTAAAAATTTTGTAATCCGTACGTATAAAACAGCACAAGACTGTCTCAGAATCAAACATGTTCAAAGACAAAAGAAATTCACCCTAATCCACTCAATTCCTTGTAATCTCAGTAGCATAGTAAAAGACAATCATTTATGTCTTACCTTTCAAACGAAATAGGGAAAATATGGGTGCTTGCCTGTATTCCGCTGAGCTTATAAATTGCTTGTCATAGATTTAAAGCTAACCATAAAATGGATGGCCTCTTTTCTTTTCTCACCCCAGTTCTGCTAACGAATATTTGCATACAAAACTAACCACACTTTCCTCCCTCAAAGGAATTTCCTGATCATTTCCTTCCTTAGAACTGGTTTGGCGAACCAGGACAGGAAAGCCATTTCCTGTTTTCTTGGTGTTGGCTCCTATCAAAGTATTAATAGAAAGCTGAAAGCATAACGGTTAGATTCAACACATTTGAAAAAATGCAACCTTGTTTTAAGGAGTATGGTGACATTAATATTCAAGTTAATGTTCCAACAAAACTGTTCTGTGTGGTTTTGCATTACAATAGAGAGGATGTGTGCATTCATGTACATTTTTCGTACTTTAATGCAAATGAGTCACATTCAACACACAAGTATTGATAATTGTTCACTTTATTAAACATTTTTTTGCAACTGATACAAGGGGGGGGAAAATTAGAAACTTGCAG
>JADLZN010011155.1:0-38899 GCA_018155175.1 Sinocyclocheilus anophthalmus | reverse complement strand
ACCACCCATTTAACGCCATCCCATCCCTGTTCACTCAAACTCCCGGCCCACCATGGCTAACCCCCGTTAACATCACCAAAATCACCTATAACGACCCATCCCCACTACATCCATCCCAACAGCACCCCGCTCCCGCAGGAGCTTTACCCGTATGGCCACACTGCCGCAGCAGTGCCCGCTCCCGCAGGAGCTTTCCACATTTCCCCACTGCCGCAGCAATTCCCGCTCCCGCAGGAGCTTTTCCATATTTCCCCACTGCCGCAGCAGTTCCCGCTCCCGCAGGAGCTTTTCTATATTTCCTCACTGCCGCAGAAGTGCCCGCTCCCGCAGGAGCTTCCCATATTTCCCCACTGCCGCAGCATTTTCCGCTCCCGCAGGAGCTTTCCATAATTCCCCACTGCCGCAGCAGTTTCCGCCCCCGCAGGAGCTTTCCATATTTCCCCACTCCCGCAGCAGTTCCCGCTCCCGCTGGAGCCATTATCTGTATTTTACACCGCCGCAGCAGCGCTTGCTTCGACGAAGCTTCTAGTTCTCTCTCCTAACATAAGTTTCCGCCGTGCCGCTACTTCAGCGATGAGGCCAGCACCCACCAATTTAAAGAAATCGCATATTTGGGGGGTATCAACGCTCCTCTTGGATGCGTCCCATAACTAATTGAATTTGGGCGGAGCATTTGGGTCCGGGCTTATCACGAGCTCGGAGCCTATCCCGGACAGCACGGCCACAATACGCATAAAATTTACTAGGTTCATTATAAGTACAGTGTGAACTCGTAAGTGATGTTTTATAAACAAATTTCGGGAGGAGCACGCACTGATAATTAATACGGCCAGTTCATCATCAGTAATTACAACATCTATCCAATCAGCTCAAGAGAGAACCTTTATAAATAATCAAAGCAGCCTTACCTCAATTATCTCCTGTCTTTAGCATCCCTCCACCACCCCAACTCCTCACCTTCAGCCCGTTCCTACCACAGGGAGGAGCACTCGGGGGGAGCGCTCTGGGTCCTGGCTAAATGCCAAGCTCGGACCCCTCTCCCCGGACAGGGGGAGTACCCCGGGCTCGAGAGTAATTACCGAGCTCGGAGCCCTCTCCCTGGACAGCACGCCAAATACGCATAAACTTTACTCGGTTCATTATAAGTAAGTGTGAACTCGTGAAATTATATTATGCCCTTCAAACAAACTCATGAGCATATAACCTGTCCTGTCAGGTTCTTTGACATATTTGTTGTTCTTTAAAGCATTTGCATTTTACAGTTATATCTTTATCTGTAATGATGTTACAAATTCATATAATTATCAAGAATAGATAAAGGATAAAGGAATGACAGCTGCATGTTACTGTTTAGAGGAGAGAGAATGTGTCTTCTTACCTGTTAACACTGAGTTTGTGCTTTTTCCTTATTATCCCTTTTAATTTAACAATTTAATCTTTTAGCTGTAAAACATGCCATGCCAAAATTAACTTTTGTTCATTTTTAACTAAAAAATATTTAAATAAATAGTTGTTTTGATTATTTTGAAAATTGGTTGTTCTGTTTAGACTGGCAATCTGTAATCTCACTGATCAATCCTGCAAAGGCTTGGCCTCAGTGCTTCAATCATCAAACTCATCACTGAGAGAGCTGGACCTGAGTAACAATGACCTGCAGAATTCAGGAGTGAAATTTCTCTGTGCTGGACTGAAGACTTCAAACTGTACACTGAAGACACTGAGGTATTTCATTACATTACTTAGATAATCTCTTTCTTCTTCTACAACTCTTGAAGTCTTTGTCTGGCCACAGAACAGTGAAAAGAAATCTTGGCACACAGGTAGAAGACAATATGATCATATACTGCAAATTTCACTTATGTTTTGAACTTTTGAACCATATGGCCTAGAAACATGCCACTTTGAATTTTCTGAAAAACCTACCTTTTCATCCTAGACAGCTGATCAGATATTCATTGTATTTAGTTCAGATCATCATTAGCCCATGCTAGGAATTTTTTTATAAAACCTTTATGATAGGCAAAACCAGTATCTTATAATAATTTATTAAAAATAAATAAATTAAAAATGTATTAATAATAAGTTGTTAAAAATTCTAAAATCAAGAGACTGGTCTTTTATTCGGTAGGGCATATTGAGCTGAATTATATCCAATGTTCCTATTTTGGCATCTGCCATTTTGAATTTTGTCATAAAAATTCTATATTTTACAAACACGTGAGACTGGTCTTGTAAGATATCTTGAGCTATACTGAGTACAATGATATCATATTTGCCATGGTCCATCATAGTGCCTGTCTGCAATTTAGAATTTTATTTAAAGTGTATTTTTTAAAACTTTCCTTACAGAATTCATCAGATCTTTGCCGAATTTGGCTCCATTCTAAAGTATGTGGAAAGAACTTCTCAGGTTACGTATGTAACCACGGTTCTCTGAGAAGGGAACGAGACACTGTGTCCTCTAGGGGTTGCTATGGGGAACACCTTCAGTGTGACCGGTGTCTGAAGCATACATCTAAAAACGACAATAACATTCACCGGCGACAGCCTATGACGTCATTACCCTGCGTGATCACAGTATACAAGGGCGCCGGAATAACACGTCATCGGCTTCTTCGTCTGAAGCTTGCATCTGAAGCATGGCAAGGAAACTAGAGGATGCAGTGTCTTGTTCCCTTCTCAGGGAACCATGGTTACATATGTAACTTGAGACATTCCCTTTCGAGGGAACGAGACACTGCTTTCTCTAGGGGTCGCTTATGGGGAACGGTATACCCATGCCACCATGCTGAGGGGAGTGCATGCCAGAAAACCACGGTGAGCACTAAGTACCAACTCTACCAAGCCATGGGAGTTGCCCCTATAGGACGCCTTGGCAGCTGTTAGTGACATTATCCCCTTCGGCCAAGGGCCTGAGCTGCATATCCTAAACAACTTACCTGATACTGGCTGGGAAGCCCAAGCCTAGGGCAGAGCTCAAGGCTTGGAATCAGAAGAAAGAGATTCCTTTGAGGGGATACGGCCAGGTGTCTAAAAAAAAACAGACCCTGGCCTGTCACCCAGGGGGTTACCACCAGTTCTGAATAAACCTGCTCAAAGAACTGTGTAATGTCAGATCACTTTTCTTAGGGAATTAATTCGAAGTCAACCTGATTAGAACTTATTTCAAATTTCAATAGTTTGCACCTTATCAACGGTCGTCCAGCGAGACATTAACGTCCGTGTATATTACCGATTCTGTTCATAATACTTTGTAGCCAACGACACAAACAAAATGGTAATCTTATTAATTTTGAGCAAGGTAACAAGGATCTAGGCAGAGTTTTAACTTTAAAATTACAGCGCAAGACAATGATTCTTTATAAATGAAACAAGAATTTATTGGCCATTCTAGATTACATTAAACTAAGCTAAAACACAATACACACTCGTTATTGCTGTCATAGTGCTGGCCGACCCTGGAGGGTGCGTTTGGTAAATATCTATCTCTTTGTGTTCTTGTAAAGATAAAGACGAGAGGGACAGGAAAAACTTATTTGAGACGATTGGGCATGGGTTGACCATGGTTCGCTTTACACCTCTCATATGGTTGAGGAGGAGATGTAGTTTTCGGGGAATTGGGAGATTCCATCATTCATTTGTGTGATGTTCGCAAATGCCTTACAACTGACTCGACAGATCTTTGGTAGCAACGCCCTGCTCAGAAATGTATCAACAGAGATACATTAGTTGAGTGGAGCCCAAGGCGAGAACCGGGGCCTAAGTCAACTCAGAGAAAGGAAACGAGGCTAACAACGCATAACCCTTACCATACAGGATTCAGTGCGCAGAGTGCTTAGCGTGCACACTTAACACAATGTGGATTTTAGAAAGTGCACAGAGGCTTAGCGTGTGCACTTACCAAACCTTCATACTACATCAGCTCTTACTATAGCATTGATTTAGAAACACCTTTGCTTAAGGGGTAACCGAGGCTGTGTTAAGCCAGCCTAGGGGCCCTATATGACTGTGGCTATATGACAGGGAAGCAGAAAGCGGCCCAACTACCTGATGTCACTGCCACGGAGCTCAAGAGCAGAGGGTTCAACCCCTAACGAGGAGAGAGAGGAACCCAGCTCAACCGAAATGACCAATAGCCCAGGGAAGATGACCTAACTCTCGAGTTGAGAGGAGGACTCACCCAGTCTGCCCAGGACCGGCGAGCTTAAAGGGATCCTCCCGCAGTGAGGGGAGCACAGATAGAACGCAAATGGGACATCAGAAATGGGATCCTGCTAGTAGGGGATCATACATTTCTAAGGGAACAACAGGGACCCAACATAAAGGCAACTGACCAAGGAGGCAACAGAGACGGGCCTAACATAGTTGTGCAAATGGGGTACTTCGGGAAGCAGCGCTCTAGGCCTCTCAAGCTGAAGCGGGCCCTTACAGCACATACTGGGAGTCACTCATAGCTAACCCTCACAGAGAGGGGAGCACTTATCAGCAGAAGGGGGCACTAGATTAGAAGGGGTAACCCAGCAGGGCCCAATAAGAGACAGTCCACTGGAGCAGCTGGACACGGTCTCATGCTCGCTATCTTGATAGAGAGCGTGGGTCCCGTATAACCAGACCCAATAGAATCTGAAGAAATAGCGGAATTAACAATAACCATTCATGCGAATAGAGCTTACTGCTCCTCAGAGCAGAAAGCACAAAAGAGGGGTTTCCACAGAAACACAAATCCCTCATACCTCAGGGAACGCAGTGTACCCACGCAGAGGGGTGA
Organism: Sinocyclocheilus anophthalmus; assembly: GCA_018155175.1. Classification (NCBI taxonomy): domain Eukaryota; kingdom Metazoa; phylum Chordata; class Actinopteri; order Cypriniformes; family Cyprinidae; genus Sinocyclocheilus; species Sinocyclocheilus anophthalmus. The sequence goes on along the minus strand of JADLZN010011155.1, from coordinate 34,131 downwards.
TTACTGGTTCAACCATAAGAGCAGTGTGACAGTGAGAACCCACGGGCCCAACCGTCTATGGAGCGTTGAGCTCCACAACCGAGTAGTGCTGCAGAGAAACGCTAGCATCGAATACACAAGAACTAGCAGTAGAGTAGATGAAAATGGATTGTAGATGAATCGTGGATTGTAGGCTCCCGCACATGACTCAGGCTCATGGATATAGGCTGGAGGTGAAGTCCGAAGCCCGGACCTTTGTGGAATGAAGGATTTAAAGACAGCCGAGCGCGTCTTGACCTCCTTAAACTTCACGACCACCATCTTGACGGAAGTGCCGAAAAGCTCCGAAGGGGAAACCAGCGCATCAAAAAGAATGCCCTTCTCTTTCGAACCGATATCCGCCAGACTCACCCACAGATGTCTCTCTGTAACCACCATGGCTGCCATGGATCTGGCAGCCTGCTTAGTGGCATGGAGAGCAAGATCCATGGTGTGACGCAACTCAGCCACCTCAACAGGGGATAGACCCTGGCCTTTATCCAGGTCTTTCAGTAGATCAGCCTGGTAAGCCTGAAGCACCGCCATGGTGTGCAATGAGGCTGCAGCCTGACCTGCTGCCGTGTATGACCTGCCATTCAAACGAGATGTATCCTGAAAGGGTTTGGTGTTTTAGTGTTGCGGTCTTTACTATTGATGTGTGTGTGTCTTAGATTATCTGGCTGTATGGTGACAGAGGAAGGCTGTTGTTATCTGGCTTCAGCTCTGAGGTCAAACCCCTCACACCTGAGAGAACTGGATCTGAGCTACAATCACCCAGGCGACTCTGGAGTGAAGCTGCTCTCTGATCTATTGGAGGATCCACACTGTAAACTGGAGAAACTCAAGTATGTTGGGCATTACGATTAACTTTTTTCTGTTTATTTGGAGTTCAAAGTGTAAAGGAGCTAAAGTGTATTGGAGCTGTCAAGGCATGTTCACTGGATAGAGGACCCAGAGAGGTGAGGAATAAATTCAGGTTTATTAAAGGGGTCATGAATTGAGAAATCAACTTTTACTTTTGATATATGAAAAGAACCGAAAACGTCCTTGTTATTGGAATCAAAGCTTTTATTGACACCAGGCCAAGCCAACACTAGATCCTGGAATGCGCCTATCTATAATAGATAGGTTAAACACCGCCTCCACAGAATAATATCAATGCCTAATTCCCCGCCCACTGATTCACGTATGACATAGTAGGGAAACAACATAAGTGGCACCAAACCGGATTGAGCAACCAAGCAATAAACATGCTGTTGAAGATCGCAAAATATTGTGCAGTGCCTGGTTGTGGAAGAACACAGTAGCTGCATAAACTTCCTTCGGATTCAGATATTAGGAATGCGTGGTTGAACTTTATTTTTAATGAAGTTTAAGCTCACGTGAGTTAAACATTAAATGTTTGTTCGCTTCATTTCACCGCGGATTCCTTTGTAAAGAAGATACACGGTCGACGCTGAATTTGCAGAAAGATTGAGATTAAAAAGCAATGCTCTGCTGTCTATATTGGATCCGACAGGAATGGCACAGCCCACACAGCAACATCCAATAGGGTCTGTATAGGAAACAGTAGAGTCGTTCATTCATCACGTGACAGCCCCATAGACTAGAGCAGGGTTCCTCAAATCTTGCCCTGGAGGGCCAATGCGCTGCAGAGTTTGGATCCAGCCCTGATCAAACTCACCTACCAGTGATTTTCTAAAGATCCTGAAGACACTGATTAGTATACTCAGGTGTGTTTGATTAGGGTTAGAGCTAAACTCTGCAGGAAAGTGGATCTTGTGGGCCAGATTTGAGGATCCCTGGACTAGAGGCTATGCAGTCTGTACCGGAAAGAGAAATTATTAGTTCAACTCCTCAGTCTTTGGGTACGAGTCATTCGTTCATCACGTGACAGCCCCATAGACTAGAGCAGGGCTGCCCAAACTCGGTCCTGGAGGGCCGGTGTCTGAAAAGTTTAGTCCAACCCAATAAAACCACACCTGAAACCGCTAATCAAGCACTTCTTACTAGGCATACTAGAAACTAAAGGAAGGTGTGTTGAGGCAAGTTGGAGCTAAACTCTGCAGGACACCGGCCCTCCATGACCAAGTTTGGGCAGCCCTGGGCTAGAGGCTATGCAGTCTGTACATTTTATTTGAGCTTTATAGCTTTTTATTTCTTATAATTTCTAAATTTGTGAATTTCTGTGATGGTTCTTTTCCATAATGAATGTGATAATAAAGCTTTGGTTAATGCTTTAAACTTTATCTGTATGATGGGGAAAATCACTTTGGTAATTCCTAAATATAAGACAAGATACTGATCTGGAAAGCAGTCACGTGATAAAAGAACAAACGACTCGTATCCGAAGACTCGAGAGGTGAACTAATCAATTCTGTTCCCTTTAAAAATGCATAGCATTCAATTAACCTTATGGGGATATGACATAACAAAAGAATGAACGCCCAGAAGACTTGGGAGAAAAAAGGATTTGTTCATTTTTCTGAATGTGATTCAAAGATCCGAGTCAGTAAAATGATCCGAACTTCCCATCACTAGTTCAGAGAGGGATAGAGGAGGAGATAAGAGCAAGCGGATCAGAGGAATAATGAGAGAGAATTTTATAGGAAACAAAGCCATGTGCTAAGACAAACAAACTCACACCAGACAGAAGAAAGAGGGCATACTTCCAATGAATAGGAAAGTTTTTCTGCAGAAAAGTATATTTTATTTACTTTTCACATTTCACTTATTTTATGTTCTTATTGAATTAGAAAAGCAGAAAGTGGCCTTATTTATTTTTACAGTGTGGATCATGCTGGAGAGGTCATGACTACAGCAGGACTACGCAAGTGTAAGTTTACACACACACAAACACACCTTTTGTCCCTGTTGTGATCTCATTCTCCCCTCTGTTTTTTCTCTTGTGTTCAGATGCCTGTGATCTCACACTGGATCCAAACACAGTAAACATCCATCTCTGTCTGTCTGAGCAGAACAGAAAGGTTACACGTTTGGAGGAGCTGCAGTCATATCCTGATCATCCAGAGAGATTTGATTACTTTCCTCAGGTTGTGTGTAGAGAGAGTATTTCGGGACGGTACTACTGGGAGGTCGAATGGAGCGGGTGGAGGGGGGCTGTTATATCAGTGGCACATAAAGGAATGAACAGGAAAGGAGGAAGTGATGATTGTAGATTTGGATTCAATGAAAAGTCCTGGAGCCTTGATTGCTCTGATGAGATTTTCACTGTCTGGCACAATAAAAAAAGCAGTGACATACACATCCCATTCTCCTCTAAGAGAGTAGGAGTGTTTTTGGACTGGCAGGATGGCACTCTGTCCTTCTACAGCGTCTCCGACACACACACATACTCACACATTACAAACATTTTACTCCACATTCACTGAACCCTCTGTGCTTGGAATGTCGGGTTTGTATGACTCTCAGTGTCTTTGTGTCCGATCAACGCTACCACACTGCTAATCTTGTAGGGAAGTTCATGAAAGACAGAAAGAAATGAAAATTATTGACAACAATTAAACAGTTGTAATTATAATATATATATATAATATATCTATATATATTATATATAAAATAATAGAATACAGTGGGTATGGAAAGTATTTAGACCCCCTTAAATTTTTCACTCTTTTATATTGCAGCCATTTGCTAAAATCATTTAAGTAATTTTTTTTCCTCATTAATGTACACACAGCACCCATATTGACAGAAAAACACATAATTCTTGACATTTTTGTAAATCTATTAAAAAAGAAAAACTGAAATATACATGGTCCTAAGTATTCAGACCCTTTACTCAGTATTTAGTAGAAGCACCTTTTGATCTAATACAGCCATGAGAATCTTTTTGGGAAAGATGCAACAAATTTTTCACACCTGGATTTGAGCATCCTCTGCCATTCCTTCTTGCAGATCCTCCAGTTCTGTCAGGTTGGATGGTAAACATGGTGGACAGCCATTTTTAGGTCTCTCAGAGATGCTCAATTGGGTTTAAGTCAGGGCTCTTGCTGGGCCATTCAAGAACAGTCACAGAGTTGTTGTGAAGCCACTCCTTCGTTATTTTAGATGTGTGCTTAGGGTCATTGTCTTGTGGGAAGGTAAACCTTCGGCCCAGTCTGTGGTCCTGAGCACTCTGGAGAAGGTTTCCGTCCAGGATATCCCTGTACTTGACCGCATTCATCTTCCCTCGATTGCAACCAGTCGTCCTGTCCCTGCAGCTGAAAACACCCCCACAGCATGATGCTGCAACCACCATGCTTCACTGTTGGGACTGTATTGGACAGGTGAAGAGCAGTGCCTGGTTTTCTCCACACATAGCGCTTAGAATCAAGGCCAAAAAGTTCTATCTTGGTCTCATCAGACCAGAGAATCTTATTTCTCACCATCTTGGAGTCCTTCAGGTGTTTTTTAGAAAACTCCATGTGGGCTTTCATGTGTCTTGCACTGAGGAGAGGCTTCCGTCGGGCCACTCTGCCATAAAGCCCCGACTGGTGGAGGGCTGCAGTGATGGTTGACTTTATACACCTTTCTCCCATCTCCCGACTGCATCTATGGAGCTCAGCCACAGTGATCTTTGGGGTTCTTCTTTACCTCTCTCACCAAGGCTATTCTACCCGATAGCTCAGTTTGGCCGGACGGCCAGCTCTAGGAAGGGTTCTGGTCGTCCCAAACGTCTTCCATTTAAGGATTATGGAGGCCACTGTGCTCTTAGGAACCTTAAGTGCAGCAGAAATTTTTTGTAACCTGGGCCAGATCTGTGCCTTGCCACAATTATGTCTCTGAGCTCATCAGGCAGTTCCTTTGACCTCATGATTCTCATTTGCTTGACATGCACTGTGAGCTGTAAGGTCTTATATAGACAGGTGTGTGGCTTTGCAAGTCCAATCAGTATAATCAAACACAGCTGGACTCAAATGAAGGTGTAGAACCATCTCAAGGATGATCAAAGAAATGGACAGCACCTGAGTTAAAGATATGAGTGTCACAGCAAAGGGTCTGAATACTTAGGACCATGTGATATTTCAGTTTTTCCTTTTTAATAAATCTGCAAAAATGTCAACAATTCTGTGTTTTTCTGTCAATATGGGGTGCTGTGTGTACATTAATGAGGAAAAAACATTAACTTAAATGATTTTAGCAAATGGCTGCAATGTAAAAGAGTGAAAAATTTAAGGGCGTCTGAATACTTTCCGTACCCACTGTATATATAAATTCCCCAAGCTGTTTTAAAGTGAAGAATCAGTGAACACCAATAACTCCCCTAAACATCATCAGATATGGTATTTTAATTACATTTCAGTTTTTAATTGCTTTTGTAAAATTAATTAATTTTGTAATTTCTATTTTGCTGGACAAGAAAAATAATCAGATGTAATTTGTAATTAAATATTTTGAGAGACTTCATCAAATACTATGTCATTTTAGTCTAAAAAAATACAGTAACTTAACCAACTTAACCAAATATAGCTTATAACCTTTTTTGACACATCCTGTTGGATCCATAGACGAATTAACCATATGAGTCTTAATTCGTCTTGGGTTGGACCCAACTGGAAAGCTGCTTTGGTGCTCAGTGCAAACTGCCCTAAAATGAAGTGTTTACTGGATTATCAGTTTATCAGATATTGCTCACTGAATGTCATTATAGGATGGACAAATAAAGCAATTAGCAAATAGCGGTGATGCTCTAGAACTTGTGAATTTACCTGCTATTGACTAGTGATGTTAGCCTGCTAGGTAACGTATCTACTTTTTTTTTTTCTACATTTTTTTATTTTTTTTTTATTTGCCTCAGGCACCTTATTCATTATTCAGTTCTCTTTAGAGGTGTATTGCACTTGAACTGTCTAAATAAATGTCTTGGCAAGTATTCACATAATTACAGTTGGTTGGTCTTAAGTGAACAGAAACATTTGGGAGAAATATGGATCAATATATTGGAACCTTGTGTCCATCTTAAAGTGACAGCAGGCTAATAAACCTGCTGATTGTCTGTGTCATTAACATTAACTAAATTTTCATATTTGTTCTTATTGTTAATTGGCACTATCCTGGCTAATGCTTGCATATAATTTGTTTTAGTGTCTAGAGTTACAGAATATGTTGTTTTGTAAAATGAAGTATGAAGTAAAAAAAAGTGCAAAAAAATTAGTATTGGAAGGAATGTTTAAGGTGTCCTTTTGAGGGCACTGCCCCAGTGACAAGCTGTTGTTCTACTAAAGGTACAATGTTTGCACATTTGTTTTCTGACACTGTTAGGGAAAGCACTTCTCTTTCTCTTACGTGTGTACAGTATCTAACTCCACTGTTACTAAACGTCTATCTAACACTACTGTAATAACACTGTCTTGCACTTGGTCGAATAATTACTAGTACATTTTGTACACGCAATGTATTTTTGAATTTTCAAATAAAAAATTGCTTGTATTTAGTTACATTTCCTCACACATTTGTATTTTATTTTGATAGATTTGATGAGCAAGTAACAAAATGCTTTTAACAAAATACATTTGTAACAAAATACTTTGTGTATTTGCAATCATCTCTGAACATCATATTTGAGATTAATCAATTACACAATATAAATCTGCACAAAAGGGCGCACGTGCACACGTAAACCTGAACTGTTACAATCACAACTAGTAATTCACTATGTTCTATTACAACAGAGTACTCATCATTTTATTTTATTTATAGGACATAAAATATTTACTGAATTTAAGTAATTCGGTATCTTGTGCTTAAGCCCATAATGCTTTGTATTGAAGCCCTGAACGTGTTCATTACCTTATATTTTGGCTTGTTGGATTTTATTTTTGTCATTACCGTTTAATATTATTTACAATTTTTGTTACGATACCGAACAATACTAATGTGTATTGAAAGGAACTTTTAAGCAAAGATAATCAAAGTGCAGCTCTTCATTCAAAAATGGGCTTGTATCAAGATAAACACATTTAAAAATACACATAAAAAGGTGTTGAGGAATTTTTTTAAGCTATGAACAGCACTAAAGGTTAAATATAAAACACTGATATGAATGCTGAAAAGAAACAAAGGGTAACTAACAAAATAAAACACCAAAACTGTAATGATAGCAAAGGTCTGTGAAATGACCAAGAGAGTGTAATCAGAGATTGAGCCAAATCTACAATAACAGGAGGATTCACCATGGTAATGCTTTTCAAAAGTGAAATGATAAATGGAGAGAAAAAACAGAGCCTAACCTGGGTGGATCTTTCTTTCTCCCGAGTACTCATTCATTTCAGTGGCATGAGCTCAGAGGAGGAGTGTGTCTAGCTGGGCCATGCTCTGGATTTAGAAACTTCGAAATGTATATAGCTCACACATTAATGCTATTAGTTAATACTATTATTACTAGATTTAGTAGGATCTTAGGGCTGTATTGAGTGCTGTAACCACATCTGGTCAGTGCTGGTCTTGTGCTGTCACAAGTTGAATGAGACAGCCAGGGTCACCCATCAGTAAGTCTGACACCTCAGACCTGGTGGTCTAAGACTTTTCTGGGCAGATGAAGAGTCCTTACAAGAGTCCCTGTTAGAATGCCTTTCATGATGGCTGTACAATGCAGTAGTATACATAGTATTTCTCTTAAATCTTTTGTCTTGTCCTCCCAGCGTATTCACCAGTTAAAACATCTGGAATTGAGACACGAATAAACAGTTATCAAAAAATTCTAATTCCATATATGTTTGTCAGTCACAAAGATGGATGGCCAAGATAATGAAAAAGAACCATCTAGTTCACAATGCCTGTGTTAGCGTTCTTAGATTATTTAAAAAAAAAAAAAAACTAATAATAATAATAATAAAAAAGATATGATTAAGTGTCATTAGGGGAGTTCTGGAAGCAAGGTTGACTACCTCTTCGTAGATTCCATTCAGTCAGATGATATCAGACAATTTTATATTTTGAGCCGATTTTAAAACATACTGTATGCAGGACCAAACCTGCAGTAAGTAAATGAATAAATAAGTAAATGAATGAATGAATAAGAATGAACAAATTATAATTGTAATGATGATAAAACAAATATAATTAATTTGTAATAACATTTAATCCTGCATTTATTTTATTACTTTTTCTGTATTTATTATTTTCTGTATTGATTTTTACATTTATGTTTGTTCTTTTTTACATTTTTAATTACTTATTCTATCATTTATTATTTTATTATTTGTATTTTTAAATGTATTTATGTGTTCATTTATATTTTATATTGATTTATTCCCACATGTATTGATTTCTGGATTTATTTACTTCTTTTAATTTTTTTACGTGTACAACGTGGAAATGAGGGCGGCAGTGCTTGCAGAGCTCCAGTGCATCACTGGTTGAGAGCTCAATTTCAGGGCATTTTTCAGCATCTTTACCTGATTTGATCAAATTGAGTGGGCCATAACCTGAAAAACACTGAGAGAGATTGCATGTATATGAACAATGTTTATGAAGCGGATTATGGTAAACTACCAGTTGTTTAACGATTTTGATTAAATTGTGTGAATTTTCTCTCAAGCTAACCAGTTAGTTATAAAATGCTCCAAGCAAACTACTTCGACTTAAGGCCCTTGCACACTGAGTCCGAAATTTTCGCATGTTAAAAAATAAATACGACCTCACATTGTGTCAATCACATTTACACACTGCCTCCGAAACTTTAGTCCGTCATAAAAAATTGGGATCAGGTTCGATTTTCTGCATTTTCTGCATCCGTAGCAAGCATTTTGAGAGGTGTTTTGACAACTCAGAGTCACCGTGCAAGCGAAAGCCAAATCTAGAATGGCGTCTGACAAGTTGATCCACTTCTTCTCGCAGCACAAAGCAATGTATAGGTCCTTGCACACTGAGTTCACAGAAATTGGTGGTCTTCTTTTTTAATATGTGGCTCCAGTATCGCTAGCAATGCATCAAACTGAGCCACTGACATCCTAAAGTAAACTTTGAATCGCCCAGGATAATCCCGCAGCTCCTTGATAAGGAAGTGGAACTCTCCTTGGTTTGTATGGACCCAATATTTCATCTTTCTTTTTTCTTTTTAAGAAGAGAGAGGACAACAAAATCATCCTCACAGCTTGAAGACTCCATTTTGTATTATTTTGTGAATTTTTTTGACAACGGATTAATTAATACGCATCAGACTCCATGTGCAAGGTTTCTGTGCATGATGAAATTTTTAGGATGACGAAAATGAAAAACCGTATACGGAAATTTCAGACTCAGTGTTCAAGGAACTTTAGGGTGCGAGAACGTCAAAACATAGACCATAGAAATTAGTCTCGTAATATAAAGCTACCTGCAATATGAAGATAGATTTCTAGCTCTTACTGATTTTAAATCATAATTCTGGAATGGGTCATACCTCTAACATTACCTGAGCAGTTGAATTAAATACTGCGCTTACTCTGTGACTTTCATTTATTGCATGGTTGGAGAAAGAACATCATGGATTGAAATGCTGTTTGTTTGAAATGTACACAGTTTGGTAAAATGATAACATTTGCCCTCTTTAATGCTGATACACTGAATGTATGAACCAAACTGTCCGGGCACGTTTTCTTTCAGAATTGGACGGCAGAAAAAACAAACAAAAAAAAAGATAGCATTTAGGTACTATAACATACAAACACTCGCTATTCTGTTTGTTGGATCACCAGTCAGTTGATTTGTTTTAGTTTTGTCATCAAGTTGTGACTACTGTGTCTATATGATCAAAAAGTGATCCCATCTTTTAAAGTTTTCAGAGTGCCATTATGTTCTGTGTTATTAAGTAGCACATCAACTATTATAAAAAACCTGTAGCTTAGGGTCACGAGAAGACAAAATATGATTTATGAAAGATTTCTATAATAAAGATTGCTACTGTTTGTAGTCTGTATTTTACATACACATTTGTCATTTGCCTGACCTTATCCTTACAGTAATTACAATCGCTGACATAAGTCAGTAACTGATTTTAGGTTGGGCTGGGCCACAAGAATTATCGTCTGTCAAAAAAATTCTTAAGGCTATGTATTCACAAAATGTATACATGATTAATATGTTTGTGTATTCGTCTATGCCTATTCACTCGGAAAAAAAGTTTTTCCCAGTTTTACAGGAGTCCTAAAGCACGCAGCATTATTTCTTTATTTCTCGATTTCTCATGATCTTGACATAACTAATTGGGTAACACTTTACAATAAGGTTCATTAGTTAACATGAATGAACTACTTTAGTTAAAGGCACAATATGTACGTTTTTGACGCTAGTGGTCGCATTTTCTAAGCAATAATAAAGGCGTAGCTTGATGACGCTATGAAGGAGAGTTGAACGATGGGAGATGTGGTTTTATACATATCTATGGTTTTCACCATCCAGAGACGTATGGAATTCACAAATCATGTTCACGGATGTAATGAATTAATTTTTTTATTACCTGTACCTTCCAAAGTTATTTAAACAGTGAATAAATTATACAGAGAAAACGAGCAAAGAAAATGTACATTGTCAAGGAACGTACCTAGCACTCTCCAAAAACCTCCCTTAGAATCAGTAAAGTGTCATACAATGTTGGTGAATGAATCTCCTAATAACTCTAAAATCTGCACTTGTTTTGTTATGATGAGAGCATCCTCGAGAAAGCAGATTCGTCCAGGCGAGAACACACACTGAACAAAACTCCGGTGTTTCAGCGAGTGATCATCTGACGCCTCCTGTTCCACTTATCATTTGCATTTTATCTGACAAAGGCCGTAATTAAGTCAGCAAAACTAAATCAGCAGCCTTTTGTCAACGTGTGTTGCCTGTTTAAAGACGCGCAACGATATACGGAATATTACGCATTGCTAGGCAGCAATGAACGGGACTGAGCCTAATTCTTAAACTGGTAATTTCGTCGGATTTACAAATCTTGGGAACTTATTGGGACAAGCAAGTACAATCAATGCCAAGAAATATCGAACAAGGGTTTGGGATATTTTATTAGGAAAATCTTAAATATTGTGCCTTTAACATGAACTAAGCATGAACAATACTTCTACAGCATTTAAATGTTAATTTCAACATTTACAAGTGTAACAGAGGCCAGCGAGTAGATGCTGTGCAGGTAAACCTCACCCCTGTATCAAGAGTATTGCACTAGCAACTGCTGCTTTAGCTCCGTGTTAGGCAGCCACCTCCCATGCCGGAGAACTGGGTTGAGACCCACTCGCGACAGAATGACGTGGGCGGTAGAGGATGGTGTGAGTTGTTAACATTTGTTAATGTACTGTGAATTAACATGAACTAACAGTGAACAACTGTATTTTCATTAACGAACATTAACAAAGATTAATAAATACTGTAATAAATGTATTGTTCATAGTTCGTTCATGTTAGTTAATACATTAACTAACATTAACTAATGGAACCTTATTGTAAAGGGTACCCACAATTGTTTTATCGTGATCTAGACACAACAAAACAGTTGCCATCATGAGAAAAACAAGAAAGAAAAAGGGAATTTTATTCTGAATGGCCTCTTAGGGCTTTCCATACTTTTAAGTACTTTAACTGTTTTGATAGTTAAAAAAATGCCTATCCTTGTTTGAAAACACCCAATCATTGGAAAACGCCCCCTTTTTTCATTAGAGACCTATACTTGTGGAGACTGGAGTTTGCTATGGGATGTGTCCGATCAACTGGAGAGTTCCAAGATATTTTCACAGATTCACATTATTATGTTTAATTATTTTATAGTGACTGAATTCAGCTATTTGATCCTGATCCTTACTGTTTCATCATTAAGTCAGGAACCATCAACGTTAATGATGAGATTCTAGGTTGATAACGTCTCTAGACACACCTGGTGGAGGTTTTCAAGGTTTGTGTTTATTTTGTAATCACAGAGAAAATCTTGACTCCCAAAAGCACTGCAAGCCTAGGTTTATAGTAAACCAATTGCACCAAAGGTCTCCACAGTCTACTCAGGCTCACAATGCTTTTGGAAAACACGGCCCTGGATTGTTCTGTTCTTCATAGAAGTCATTGGTTGGTTGGGGAACGTAACTCAAATAATTTCAGTTATTGCAGAGATTTTTGAGATTTTAGAGAGTACAAAATCTGGCATTAGTGTAGAAACCTACCATCAACTGGGTGTCATCAACATGAACAGAACATCAACAGAATCTGTTGATGTTGGTGATGATTCTGGGCTTGATGATGATGCTGTGAGGAAGGATCACAATTGACTGGATTCAGCTTTGTGCTTCTATTTGTGGAAAACCATGGTCGGTTTAATAATAATAATTCAACATGAGAAAAGATAAAAATAACTCTCCAGTTGATCTGCCTCATCCCATAGAAACTCCAATTTCTATTTCTACAGAGCTGACTATTGACACTTCTATACGTGAGCTTTTAACCATAATGCACCGGCGCTCAGCAAGGACTGCCTTCCTCATTTCCATGTTGCACATAGAAAAGTATATATACGGTCTAGATCTTCCAGTGAGGAACTATCTAGCCGATGCAATGGCTTTGGGAACAAAGGTAGCTCTCCTCCTCCGAGTTCTGCAGGCGGGGCCACTCAAATGCTGGGTGGAGAGCATGTGAGGGGTTTAGTGTATGATGTTCAGTTTTTCTCTGTAACCATTTACAAAGTTGGCAAGTGTACAATGTCAAGTGCTTTAAAATCTTTTCAGATTTTAAATGTTACATAGTGTATTCCAGCCTTTTAATAATGAAAAGATGCAATCTATTGGCTGTCTAATATCTCTTGAACAATGGACCGAAATAAGTTTGCTGCCAATACAATAAATGTATTCACTGTACCATATGACTGAATCTGTACTGCAGCTGAACTTTTCAGATGAAGGGTCAGTTAAAGTAATTTGGCAGTCTCTACCATGGTAAGGCCAGTTACATGTCAACCAGTTCTATAGAATCTATATCTATATAAAGCTATAGAGGCACCAAATTATTAAATGATTAACCATTAAGACCATTTGGATTAAAAGACAGAAAAATATTAAACTGAATGAAGAGAGATGCAAATGAATAGTAAAAGCGTTATGAAAGGTTGTTGCTGTGAATGAACTGTTGATATAGATTAAAAACTTATCTGTAGTGAAAAGATATGTTTGTGATTTGCTGAATTGTGCTAACACAATTCAAAATGTGCTGAAATGTTTTTTTTAAAAAGTGCATTTTTGATGATCTGTTGTGTGGAGTTTTGTGAAAATAGTACCAAAGCAATTTAAAAAAGGTGCAAGCTCATTTGGATAACGTGTCTATTAAATAAATGTAAACATAAAATGACACTCACTGTAGTTTACAGCGTGGAACGTTTTTCAGAGAATTGAGCAGCATCACTCCAGAATCTCCTGGTTTATTCTTACTTAGATTCAGGTCTCTCAGGTGTGATGGGTTTGATCTCAGAGCTGAAGCAAGGGCAACACAATCTTCCTCTGTGCTAGTGCGTTAGAAACTGCATTGGGTTGATAAAAGAACATCTCAGGTTTACCATGATAAAATTTATGTGTTCTGTGGTCCTGTATGTTTATAATTTTTACGTAATGATTTACAAGCTTAAACACGACTAACCAACACAAGGGAGAAAAATTGTAAATATTGTAAATTGAATTGTAAATATAGTCACAAGCACAGCGTTAACCAAATAGAGGCAAAAGAGATGCGCCTCATTAGTCGCAATCGGTTCACTGTTGTCGACAGTCTTACATCTAGAAAATAGTGATTTAACATTATTTGATGCCTTCAATTTTCATGTTGTAGTGTTGCCAATTTCAAGGTTTTACCAAAAAAAAAAAAAACAAGATACTGCCGCTTTGCCTACTGGATAAAATGCGTGTGCTTCTCAGAAATATTACCATATTTTCACACTAATATAACAAACACCCCCTGTTTTTACAGTTTACAGAGTGGATTCGCAGATAGAGCAGAGATTAAACGCTTCACTCCTGAGTGCCCTAGGTATTATTGTCCAAATTGAGGAAAATCCTAAGGTGAGGGTTTGAACATCAGAGCTGAAGCCAGACAATACACCATTTCTTCTCCAATACTGCATTGCAGTCAACTTGCATGAGAGACTTCAAACAATAATCATTCATTCCAGGGACTATGTCTTTCGTAATTGCACAATAATATACATTACAGAACAGGAGATATGTGTTATTTGTAACTAGTCCCTGAAAGGAAACCAGTTGTATGTCGTTTTCAAGCATATTGTCATAACCAACATCAACAATTGTAAACCTTTGTAGTTTAGTCTTTTCACAACCAAAGTCCGCGGTCTTATGAAGAACCCAAACGGGAGCTATTTAGCTACTAAGGTATCTGTCGTTGTTCGTCCGAGTACAATTTAAGTTACCAGGGTCATAATTGTTGTTTGACATCTTTCAACTTGTTCTTAATACATTAATAGTAAGAATAAGCTTACCGGTAGTGTCCCCCAATTTACAGAGTGTGGATCCTGCGTAGACCAGAGTAGCGCTCCCTCCTGAATCAACGAGCGTGTTAGATCTCCGGTTGAGTTTTCTCAGGGGTGAGGGAGAGTTGATCTCGATGAAACCAGAGTAGCACAGCCTTGTTCTCCAATTCTGCATTTCCAAAGCCTCAAGAAAGAAGAAATATACTTTCCACTGCATTCTGACCCAGCAAGACCCATACAGCCCCTAAATGATGAACATTTAGGCTGTCAAGTGTGGAGGTGTTAATGGCCCAACTGTGAATACCATGTCACGAGGATAGAGAAATGGGAATGGATTGGTGTGTGGTAGTGGAAGCCAGTGCCTACTTGTGTTGAATGTGCACCCACATCACTCAGCAGGGAATAGCGGAACAAGGTTAGATGGGGTGTGTGTGTAAGTGCTGTGCTAACCAACACAGAAGTCATGAAATTACAAGAGTTCTCACTTTTATGCCCTTCAGCTGCAGTTTGTTGCAAGTGCAAGAGTGCACACAAGCAGCACATCTATTTGATAATTCTGCAAAATATTTACACTCACTTGAGCTTCTCCAATTTACAGTGTGGATCCTTCAGCAGAGCAGAAAGCTGCTTCACACCGGTGTCTGCTGGTTTATTACAGCTCAGATCCAGTTCTGTCAGGTGTGAGGGGTTTGAACTCAGAGCTGATGCCAGAGCAGCACAACCTTCTGCTGTAATACTGAATTAGACAACTACAGCAAGATTGAAGAAAAATATCACACATACAGCCTAACAAACGCAAACGTACCACAACATTTTAAGTCATTTAGTTTCACTAATGACTATGTCCATTTAAGTAGCAATTTTTGATTTAACATTCCAAAACTTCCCATAGAATAAAAATAGTCCAAATTGTATGCTTACAATTATGTTAAAAATGATCTGTCCAATATTATATAATTCCAGCATGTGACATCAAACATCTATCCATACTTTTTTGCATACTTATGTAGCATCTCATATGCAGATACCCAGGTTTTTAGTATAAAAACGTTTGTCACTTTTCTCATGTGTATCTCTCATTTACAGGGACTTATTGCAGTGTGAGAAATAGAGTCTTTGGGTGTTTTCACACTTGGTCCTTTTCAAGGGTCTGAGCGCGGTTTGCTTGATTTTTGGGCCATACATAAACACTCCAAACAATTTCAGACCCCTCAGAAGATTCCTGGCCAATTTGTGTTCACAATGCACGTTTTTAATGAACCGCAGCTTTAGCCGAAAGCAAACCGCACTTAGACCACCTGCTGAGATGGTCTCGGTTCGGTTTGCATTCGGCTAAAGCTACGGTTCATTAAAAACGTGCATTGTGAACACAAATCGTCCAGGGCTCACTTGATTTTTCCATTTGCGAATTCCGATGTAGTTTGGTCATCAGATGTCTCCGTACAAATCAGCTGTTCATAATGGCTGTTTCTTCTGGCAGATCTCTACAAATTATTCGCTCACAGTGTACACTCGTTCATTTTAATTTAAACCGCTTCCAAACTGTGTAAAAGAGTTACACAGTGTGTGTGCCTTGCCAGTTTAAACATTTTGATATATGGTTTTACGGGCACGCACATCCCAGCGGGGGTATAAAACTGCACTCTTTTTAACATCTATTTGGTATTAAACTGTCCAAACGCCCGGGGCTGGTTTCACAATAAACACAACTGGTTTTGTCTCAATCAAATGAAAATATCTGGGGAAGAAATCGCATGTGTATCAATTTCTGTATTATTTGTACTGTGCATTAGTTCTAGAATGGCAGCCTAATATGAGAATCAGAAGAATCTGTATTATTCATACAATGAATAATATGCAGTTTTATTTTTTTACATTTGATTATTCCATTCCTTACTTGAATGCTGCTTTTAAGGATACCTACTGTACCTTATCTGAAAATTGAAAGTAGTTTATTATATTTTATATTGACGTGTATAACTTGTTTTCTATCTAAGTCATCAATGCTTGTGCTATAAATAAACATGATGATATAAACAAGAAAACTACTGACAAGAAATTGGTACAACGGGGTACAAAACTTTTATTTTTTTTTGGGCAAAAGAGAACTAGAATATTTTTCCATGTAAGTCATCAACAGTATTGAGCACGTTGTTTTACAAAATAATAATAATAATAATCTTTACAAACAAATCTCTTGGTTAGTGAGGCACATACACTGTAAGTGAATAGGATCGAATTTTGGAGGCCATAGGGTCAGCCATCAAAAACTGAACTGGACGAGATACAAAAAGCAACAGTCTGAACACAAAGAGGTCTGAGACACCATTACTGCTTAAGCGGACCGAAAAAGGATCCGAGTCCTTTTTCAGGAAGTGTGATAGTGTGAACACAAAGAAAACTGGGTCCATTTTCACTTGGTCCACCTTTTGGTCCACTTAAAGGGGTCTGGGTTTGGTTCTTTTAAAAGAGGACTCAAGTGTGAAAACACCCTTTATCTTTGTACAAGTATGGCTTTCAGGGCTTTAGTTATACAAAAAATATACAGAAAAAAAGCAATCATTGTCCCAAAGTTTGTTTGTGTTATTCTCCAAAAATAAGAAAAGGAAATTATGAATACTGACTTGAGTTTCTCCAGTTTACATTGTGGATCCTTCAGTAGAGCGGAGAGCAGTTTCACCCCTGACTCTCCAGGTTCATTGTAGTTCAGATTAAATTCTATCAGGTGTGAGGGGTTTGATCTCAGAACTGAAGCCAGAGCAGCACATCTTCCTCTCCAATCTGCAGTCAAACAGCCTGTAACAAATCTCCTGTCACTTATAACAATTCTTATTAATCAACAGGAATAAGAGCAAAGTCATAAATATTAATAAGCAGTTGTTGAAGTAGAAACAGTGTGTGGCTATGTATCTGTGACATGTATAAAGCAGATAATTGGTACACTTGTGTTATTGAAAAAAAAGAAGATAAATTACATCTCACAGGGTTTGAGAGTTAAAAAAGCACTTTGAGGTAAATAAATGAAAACTAGCATATTAACTTAGATTTAAATGAGAAAATATAATAAACCATCTACACTCACATTAATTTCATCAATTTACAACGCTGATCCTTCAGTAGAGCAGCAAGTTGTTTAATTCCTGAACATCCTGGTTTATTATAGTTCAGATTGAGTTCTCTCAGGTGTGAGGGGTTTGACCTAAGAGCTGAAGCCAGAGCAGCACAGCCTTCCTCTCCAATATTACAGTCCCACAGTCTACAAAAAGAAGAATAAAAGTTTCACACAATTATGTGACAATTTCCCTCACTACTTGCGGTTTCTGCACTCCCGCGACACAGCAAGGTAAACAAAGCATCTTAGCATATCTGCTGCTCAGGTGGGTCTGAATGTGTGCTCACATACTGTCACTAAACAAGCTGCTATTTAGGTGAATGTTCATCATTTGTTCACCTGTTGCTTTTAAGGGCATCAAATATAGTATTTGTTGCAGAATTGAATTACAGTTACACTATGTTGGACCCACCCACATTTTTGTTGCTTCCGACGCCCATAACACACAAATGAACTGATGTGGCTGTAACAATATTGCAAAATATTTATCAGATTCACCTCTGATAAAGCATTCATGTTCATTTTTGTTACATTTTTGTTGAATTTTGGTGTTGTGTAACAAAATGTCTTTCTTTGTGTTCAGGTTTGACTGTAGTAAAATTAATGCAAAAACTGACATTTCAAACCAACATTTCAAACAAAAAAATCTAAACTTTTATAAAAAGTTGTTTTTGAGAATGTCTAAATATATATCCAATCCCACTTAATAAAGTAAGTATTTATGCCACTACAGACTTTATAATCCTGTTTATGTAGCGCCGATAGGATTCTGCTAACATGGAATGCAGATGGTTAGCTTTATTTACTCCCACCAGATGGCACTAATCTTCCCTTCAAAAATTTGATTTAAAGGCCTTGGTCTCTATTTTAAACTGAAATACATATTGTCATGAATAAATTTCGATGTAAACAATTCTTATAATCATTGCTAAATATTCGTAGTATCATGAATTCTCTCAAGACAAATTAAAAAAGAAAAATATTTTGAACCAAATATATTACATTGATTTTACGAAATAAAAAAAGTTACATTTCATTTGTTGGGTCACTTTGACCGCGACAGCAACAAGTTGTACCCCAATAAACCTTATACCAGAGGGTTAATTATTTTCTTCGTCTTTCTCCTGTCTATTGCATGCTAAAAAATAAGATGGATATTTCAAGATGAACACTACTGTTCAAAAGTTTTGGGATCGATAAGATTTTTAAATGTTTTTTACGAAAAGTCTCTAGTTGCCCAAGCTGCACTTTATATTGATCAAAATGCAGTAAAACTATAATGCAATTCAGCTTACATAGTTAAATTCTATTTTAATATATTTTCAACTTTATTTATTCTATGATGGCACAGCTGAATTTTCAGCATCATCACATGATCCTTCAGAAATCATTCTAATATGCTGATTTGGTTCTAAAGAAACATTTTGATTTTTCAGTGTTTACAACAGTTTCATATTTTTGTGAATTCTTTTAAATTCCCTCAGGTGTTCGATGATAAAGTTCAAAAGAACTGCATTTTATTTGAAATCTTACAATAGAAACCGAATGGAATAGAAACATAAATGCCTTTATCACTTTTGATAAATCATTAATTTCTTTAAAAACAAAAACAAAATCTTATTGAACCCAGACCTTTGATGATAGTGTATGTTTTGGCTATATGTTGCAAAATATGATTCATGATCCTTTTTTGTTGTCTTTTCTTGCTGAGGGCTTGTCTTGACTCTAGAGCAACAACACTGCTGATGGTGGTTGTACTGGTTAGCCGCTGCTGTTTGATGTCATAAATGCATTTTGTGACTGCAAAAATCATTTTTCTTAACTGACATACATTGAAAAGAAGTTGTGTCTTCTGACAAAATTCAATTCTTTGGAGGCAACATTGTATTTTGACTCCAGAGTGATTAATCACACAATATTTGCAGTTCAGGTGATTGGCTACAGAGCTGAGCATCTGTGAGTAAAAAAGGTCCTGTGCCAGCAGAGCAGCTGAATTTGAGATGAATGGTAATGCTAACACAGCTTTCTCCAGGTATTATAAAGCTCCTGGGTCACAGATGTGTTTCAGCCCCTCACTGATGATCTGGTAGATTGATCCAAAGGCCACCAGCTGTCTTCAGGTGAAATCGAAATGGGAGCCACGGGTGCTTTAGTATTATAAAAATATGCAGAATGGATACGTTTATTTATAAGATATGTGTTCATGTAGTTAAGCTTAGAGACGTTCTTCATTTAATTTAAGAGTAGATGCCTTTGGCATGTAATCTCACTCTTTCAGAAATATTATTATATGATATCAGCTAACAGCACTTAATACTGCAAGTGCTCTCTAATGCAAGACAGTATTCCAGCAAAAGTGTCTGCTTTTCATATGAACACTGAGCTGTGTGTAGAGAATATCCTTTCTGCCTGAGAGGATTCAGATTAAATCCAGCCAATAGCAGATTCCCTATAATGGAGAGACGGGTAATGAGATAACAAAAAATACAATAATCAATAATCACAATAATCTGCAGTGTAGCTCTTCAACAAGGGTTTTTTTTTTTTTTGCTAAGCAGCTGCACGGTGTATTGTGAGAAAATCTGTATCATTAACTAGCTGTAGTTACTAGTGGGGTACGTTGCAGCATTCAACTTAATATTTATCATCTATATATATGGCAGTGGGAGGTACAATCCTGCTTTGTTTTCTAACAAAGGTTGTTTATTCGGAAGTTAATGCTCATAATTGCTTAGTAGTTATAGTTTTTTTAAAGAACACTACATGTTTAGTCGGGCAGTGGTATTTTAGAATTATTTGTACACTTATAGTTTTTACTAGTATTTTGGGTTAACTATTTGTATTTTTCATTTTAATCTGTTTAATTTGTAGTGATTGTGTGTTTTTGTTTTTTTAAGAATCTAATTAGGTGAATTCATTTTCTTTCAGTTGTTCTAGTTTTATAGATCAGTTTAGTTTATCTATTATAGTAGTACTTTTATTCTCAGATTTGAAACTGGTTCAGTTAGTTCCTAAAGCAGTATTTGTATATTTGTTAGTTTATTTTTTCTAATATTTATATTTTATTTCATTTAAACTTTAAGTTAACATAAATGTTTTTAATAATTTAATTAACAATAATAACCCTCTAAGTTGGTTACATTTTTAAAGGAATAATAGTTCACCCAAAAATAAACTTTTTAATCATTTTAGTAAATAGGAACTGTCATGCCTGACGTCTTTTATGTCCAAATGAAGACATGAACAACATGAGGGGGAGGAACGATGGCCGAATGAATTAATTTGATGTATAGGGGCAGGTTACAAGCTTTTGTTGTTCAAACCACTGACAACCAACCGTCGCACTATTCAGCGCCATTGGAGAGCCGCTGGAGGACCGTCAAGGTGTTAACAAACGACTGCCGGAATGTGGACTCAATTTTTGTCTGCCCAAAGAGTGAGCACTACCAAATCATCCTAAAGAAAACACAACATCGTAAACACTAATTTGGATCTAGATAGTAGCCTAAATTCCGCTATGGTTATGCATCTTTAACACAAGCGCACGAGTCTCGGTGATTGGTGTACTGTGATATGATTCTTCTTTTTAGGAAGCCACGTTGGACGCTTGAACTTGGCCTGAGCAGCGCAATATAGGGATAACACACAATGCATGGAGCTGATTATTTTAACACAGTTTGTTGCTCGTTTTATGGTTAATTGGTCTCTTTTTTTTTTTTTTTTGGCTACTATCAGGTTTTTTCAGCTTTTCTTAATTAAAATTTAATGCAATTTCTTTTCCGAGAGCATGTATAATATAATGGAGGGGGAAAACAGTATATGATGGTTTCTGGTCTATTGGTGTTTAAAAGGTCCATTTAGGCACTCTCAATTGGTCGTTTGGGGGACTCAATGGTCAAGTTTTGTTATTTTATTTGATTTATTTATTTGATAATGTATTTTATTTCAATAATTAGCCTACTTTTTCATTTTATAGCTTTAAACTTCAAATTTGCATTTATTTATTTATTATTATGCTTTTTTATTTATAATAAATCTTTGTATTTTTCATGTTATTTTTTTTCTATTAGTTTTATTTATTATTTTTTACAATACTCTGTTTTTATTTTTTTTTATTTAGGCCCCGGGATAGTTTAAAGCAGCTTTATCTTTGTGTGCTTTTGTAAAGACCTGGGTCAGAATGTGCTTTTCATGATTTTGTATGTAGATGTTAGCGCTGTCTAAACAGTGTTAATCCAACTCACTCACATCCAGCCAAGGCAGGTGTGTCAATATTGAATGAATAGTGAGCTGCAGAGGAATTTGCTTTAGCTGTTTTCTCCTTGTATCACAGGAACTGCAGACAATAGATTTCCACTCAACAAATACCTTTTTTTTTTCTCTAGTTCTGCGACGTCATTTGCAAGCAAAAATACTATGCATTCACAAACACATTAAACCTTTAAGATGTGATATAAGTAGACGAGTGTCTACAAATAGCCTCGATGAAGCTCATGTTGCTGAATCAGTCCGTTAAAAGCTGCTTGACTGATAATGGCTCCTCGGTTGACTAGACCTTGAGTAAACAGAGTGGAGGTGTGTGTACTCTGTGGTCAGTCATCATTTACTTCTGCTCAGCACATCACTATGTGGGAGCTTAAGAGAGACGAGACGATCCTCCATTTTAAATGGGATTCTTCCTTACCAGAAGAAAGAAAAGATGCACATGCACATTTCCTTGCTTTCCATAATATATTTGGGTTAAAATGTATATGTGATATGATTTTTGTTTATATGCATATCTCTGTGCCACTCTCTGTGTGTTTATTTTGTCTCTCAGCCAGTGAAAAGAAGATAGGACGTGCTTCACATGCTGTATGCGGTTGTGTGGGAGTGTGTGAATATGTGATGTGAGTGTGTTTTTACTGCCTTATTTCCCTGGCTGATTTGATTTGATATTGGAGGGTTTGTGCTGTGTGAGCAGAGTGCTTGGGGGAGGATAGGGTTTGTAATGAGAAAGTGGTAAGGGTCGGCTCTGTAAAACTGCTTCTGATGGGTCTCCTCAACACATTTAATGAGGCCTGGGCTCCCTGCGTTCCCTAGACGACACGACTCCCTGCAAAACCTGGAGAGGAACAGTGTCCTGCTGTGCCACAATCCTCCCTGCCTCACTGTTTCTCAGTGCCCATTAGCGCCCATTCATCCAGATGCATAGTTATGGTCCTGCCTGTAGAGGGACATGGGTTTTATGATTTGTTTTTGGTCAGTGCACAGGGATGTTTCACTAAGATTTGGCTATATAAATATATGTGGGATGAGGATCTGGTTTTGTGTTTTCTCTATATAAACAAATAGGCAGTGTTGCTTTTGGGCCATTGGCTAATGGCAGATTATTTTTTATTATGTGTTTTTATTTTGTTTTCAGACTTTTGATACATGCGCTCGCTCCCTGTGAGACTACTGAGGCCCCCATATCCCACTAACCCTATCTGGCGCCTTCTCATTCTCCTGCCTTCGAATTCAGTGCACCGGTTTGTCCTGACCAGCCTGCAGTCCCTGCACGGTACAACAGTTGCTGAACACAATGTGAGTTGTTCTGCAAGATCTCGTGAGATTACGTGTGGTACATCGGATGCCCAAGACCTCGGCCGGCCCGTATGACCATCCCCGTCCTTTTTTCCCCCCCCCTCCAGCTTATTTTCTTTTTTCCCCACTCACTTTTTTTTACTTTTGGGCTCCTGGTACCATTTCATTCGGACGCTGTTGTACTGGTTCACGTCCCATTTTATTACCCCACCTCCACCACCAGCATGTTGCTTACCTTGACACCCTCGCTACACTGTACCACACAATTTTCGAACCGGCCAATTTCTAAAACGTTTCACCCCAATTACCCCAACCTCTATTTTACAGGCCCCTTGCATCGTCACGCTACACACCCCTATTCCGCTTCTTTACACGTCTACTGGCTTTTCCATCATTTTCTGAGTTCCATCTTTAATAGGCCTTCCCCCCCCCTACAAGTTTTAATAACAGTCCTACGGTACAACCCAAAGATATTTGCACACAAACAAAATACAGCGAGCTCTTTACCGCTTTTTTCTAGTACTTTTAACTTACCCAGAAATACACGGTTGCGTTTGTCATTTAAACAAACCCTTACGATACAATAAACTTGTAATTTTCCACCTGGTAACGTATTCCTTCTCCTGAGGAACGGGTTTTCTACTAAGTTATTAGTAGGTAGGAGTTACTTCTTAGTTAGTAATACTTTCTGTACAGTGTCGTTAAGAAACCGAACTTTTTATAAGGGTTGGTGTGAGCCTAGTTTGTTTGTGTAGGATATGCGATCGTTTTCTGCAAGCCTGAATGCCATGCAGTGACTTCAGAGCACAGGTCAGTGATTATTTTCATGTGCCTCCTAGTGCGCCCGTGAGCTGAACCCCACGTCCTGCTGCCCTCACTCAAGCGACGCGAAATGCAGGACTTCTATTTCATAGTCTTTTTGCGTACTCCCGGTGTCTATGATTTTCTTCATCGCCACTTATGCTAGACCCGCAGTTGGTACTCGAATTTGGTTCGTCCCTTCTTTTTTTCGCTGATTCCGCGCGTAGTGTTTTACCCGGTTATTTTTTTCCCGGCCCCTACAGAAGCGACTACCTTCGTTCCATTGGGTTCGCCCTTCCCCACACTGCTAGCCACGCCATCTATCTGTCATGCCGTTTGACGCGCCGTGGAAGACCATCCTGACACCCGCGCACACCGTGAACGCGAACCTGCACTCCCTGGCGCCCAGACCTGGTCTCGAGCTGACAGCGGCCATGTGCCAACAGTTACCAACCCCGGTGTCTCTGCCGATTACCAGTCCCAAAAAGATCCTACAGTTCACCCCCCCTGTGGACCCACTACAAAAC
Organism: Sinocyclocheilus anophthalmus; assembly: GCA_018155175.1. NCBI lineage: Eukaryota > Metazoa > Chordata > Actinopteri > Cypriniformes > Cyprinidae > Sinocyclocheilus > Sinocyclocheilus anophthalmus. Next base: position 9,677 of record JADLZN010011155.1, on the reverse strand, counting down.
CCCACCCGGGCGAGAGCTCCACCCCTATCGCTCGTCGAGCTTTCAACCACGCCCCACCCACATCGTGTGTATGTGGTGTCATCCTGAAACTGGAGTTCTATGCCGGTTCAAGGTTAAACAATACACTTCTTTCCAATATGCCCTTATGGGTCTCATCTATGAACCAGCAGCTTTCTGAAGTGTTCTGGCCCTCTTATATCTGCTGCTAAGGAGGCATTCTACTGGGCGACAAGGCTTAGGCTGTGCTTTGTGGACGCAGAAGCCGGCTCCGCTAGTGGACCACTCCCCGTATTTATACGATAACACAGGTCGTGAAGGCGGATTCGATGAAGCGACGCCGGCCAGGGCCCCGGTCTGTGTGCCCCCACGCGTGACGAACCGGGTCGTGACTGATGCGTTGTCCCAGGTGAAAGCGCTCGGACCCCCACAGCCTGACAGCTTTGATGATATCTTTCTCCGCCACCATGTACGGCCGCTAAGAATGCCGGAACAAGGATATGCCTCTTTGGAAGGCAAATCCACCACGAGTCACGTTTGACTTTCAGTCGCACACCCTCCCCCCGTTTGTCTCCACACCGCTGCCCCGCTACAGGCCAGCGCGCCCAGTGGGCACACAATAACATACTGCGCAGACAACAGTTACGCTTCTTTCCGTTGCTGTAACATCGTTGGGCCCGGCCTCAGGGCAAATCTTCCCACATGTGACTTACCGACAGTGGGGGCGTCAAGTCTCGCCGCGCGGCCACTTTTCACCCCGCCCTCTAGACAGTCCTGTGTACACTCTCTAACTTTTATAAAGAACCAATCTCTCTTGCGCATCTGAGCTTTAGTTGTTTTTACTTTTTTATCCCCAATTACAGACCCACATACTTCTTTACCTGCCCCACCGCAGCCTTGCACCAGCCCAACGACCGACCGGACATTTCCCCTCGCATCACCCCCACCCGCAACCCCACTTTACCATCCACCACCCACCCCCTCCACAACCCCAACCTGTGCCCAGAGACTGGAGTCATGCGCATGTGTTCCGCTCCGATCCAGAGCGACTCGCATGCAATAGCTGCCCCTCCCCAGACCCCAGTGGGCCAGCATTGATTGGAGCTGCGTTGTAACGCCACACGTGGACTTGTGGAGCACGTGGCACCCGTCTGTTCTGTGGCGCGTGAGCAACTCCCGCTTCTGTGGGACTCCATGGAGCGAGTTTTTGTTAAAGATACAGGAGTTCATTGAAATGCCGACCTCATTTGTGCCAACCTGCATACTCCAAGACCACATTTGGACCAATGCCCGCCTTCAATTCCTTGAACGACTCCGAAGGCCTTCTCTACTCCCGCATGACTGTGCCCCAGTCACACAATAAAGAGATCATGAATCGACCGTGGAGCATCTCCGCGGTGAGGAAGACACTTAAACTGGTCTAGTACAACAGCGCTCTACCAACCCTGTCACACACTTTTTTGGGGATGAACTGGCACATTGAGATGTGAGAGCCTTTCCTTGTCCCATCACAGTAACTGATCATTCACATACCCCAGCGCACTCACACGGGATAGTTCCCCTCTAATGCGATCTTATGTACCTAAGGACCAACACCAAACTATCAATTGTTCTTAAATAAAACCTTGCACAAAAAGAACCACAGATTACCAAAAGTACTGTCAAAAGTGGAACCTGGGTTTTTTTTTTTCATTTTTTTGGAAATAAGCTCTCTTATGCCCAAAACGAGACAGCACTTTATTTGATATCAACAGCACCAACACTTGACTCAAACGAACATCCTTCCTTGAGAGAGGAGAAGATAATTATGACACCCAAAACAAACGACAACAAACACAAAAAAACTGAATATTGCACTATTGAGCAGTAGTGTATATAATTTTATCAAAATTATATTAATTTCATAATATTTGAGTATTTCTGTGCCAAATATACTCTTAGGTTTCGTATAACTTTCATGGGTCCTCGCAGGGCGGACTACCTTGTGGGGCTTTCTACCGGAAAGAGCGCCACGCACAAACAGAGCGAGGCAGAGCAGCACATCAATCAGACAATGTGTTACACGGCAGTGTGCCACGCCTGCTCGAGAATAATGTCTCCAAAGAAGAGTGTTTTTGGGAAAGATAACCTTGTTCAGCTTACCAAAGAACCAAGCGTTACGTGAACAGTGGATGCAGTTTGTATTTCTGGGGTTTCGCACCTGTATTTGTTCCTCTCATTTCAGTGACAAATGATTTCTAAACAAGGCCTAGGTCGACGCTGGATTTACAGATCATTTGATACTGAAAGATGAAGAGGTCCCAGCGATAAAAGATCCCGGTCATGAGCTGGAACCGCAGGCCGTAAGCACGGCACGCCTCCGGAGATCGGCTGTTTTCGGAGAGAATCGTAAAGCTGTGTCTTTCTTTTGTAAATATGATAAAACTAAAGACTCTTCGGAGATGCATCGAAAGATGCAAAACTATTTCATAGGTACTCAACATTAACATGAGATTGGCCGAAACTGTGTGTGTTCAAATAGATAGTTTTTTCTTACTGTAAAAAACGGGCTCAGTAGAATTAAATAATATGGTAAAACGAATATCAAATATAGTAAATTACGTTAAACAACTCCCGCCCGGAATTACACAATTATGTAATATATTAGATTTAATAGAAGAATACTATTTCAAAATAACTGCCTAGCTTTTAAAAAGCTTTTATTGTGGCGTTTTTGATCAGCTAGGTCCTCTGTCGGCCAGGTTTCTTCGTGCTGTGTGGATTTGTAGGACAGAGTTCACCAAATCTGAACTTTGGAAGTGAAGGACAAAATTCTTTGTATAAGCTCTTGTGTGTTCTTTCCCAATCTGCTGTGTTCACACGCTTATGAATAGAATTGAAGGGAGCATAAGGTCCACCGTGTTTTGTATTTCATTTGTATACCTATATGGTATTGTTTGTTGAAAAAATTTGTCATCTTTTCATAGCAACCCGTCTTTTCTTTCAAAGTCGCATTTGATGTTTTTTTTGTTCTGCAAGTAGGTTGTCTTCCAGTTTTGTCTTTCTGTTATGCCCCAGTACGGCCACCAGAAGGCATCATATCCAAAGAGTAGCAGAGGAAATATCTATCAGAGGTGTTCGCCACACTTCATGCACCAGCCACCCACACAGAGATGCAACTTCTGATCAACACAGACTGCTGCTGTTTTCATCTGCACTCTGACCTGCACTCACACTCCGCTTCCTCTCGCTTCTCTTACCGAGAGCAAAATGTCTAGTGCATGTGGAGTACAGTGTAGGTCAGTACTGTTAATTATTACTTCTTATATTACTTTTTATCCTTACTTTCAGTGTAACAATATTTTTTTTTTATCAAGAAGAGGCAACCATCCTTTTCTCACTTTTAATAAAAAATATTTTTTTAATGCAACATGATTTTATGTGGGTAGATACATTTTGTTTGAGAAATGTCTAACATGTTTGCCAAACTTATTTTTTACGACCGTTTTGCTGTTCTATCTCACATTTAGCCTTCCTTGACTTTGAATATTTCCTATCTTTATCACTAGGTGGTACTAGAGACGCATGCAGCGTCTGCCAGTCTAGAGTGGGCTTCATCAATGTGACTGACATCATTATGAATGGCACACATCAGTGTCTAAATGATGCTGGCTCTCTTTTCTCTGATTGCAACAGTTAGTGCTCATTTAACTCATTACAGCTGACAATTTGCTAGACATCAGTACAGTCATTATGTTGCCATTAACTGTTATGTTCATGCAGGAATAGTTCTAGCAATGCTGATATAGTCTCAGCCTCAGACGTCACGCCCAATGAACCGTGGCTGAACATCTAATGCATATGGCACACAAAATTGGAAACACTATCGGATTAGTTGAATTATACAGGATTTCCAGGAGAAGTGTGTGTCGCGTTCTTTAACGTTCCGCCTGGAAACAAAGATGCCGTGATGCCAAACCCCCTCAATTAAGAAGAAAGCTGTCGTGTTTACAAGTGTGACGATGAGTGCTTATCAGGATCAACTAAATGCTGGATTTTCAAAAGTATATGAAATATTTAAAGTTTTGCGGGATATCATCTTTAAAATAAGAGTTTTACACACCTGTTTGTTATTGCGGGGACATTTCCACGGCCCTAAGCATGACGTGGCACAAAACAAACGTGATTGGTTGCTTTACCTGTCAATCATATGACCTCTTGGGTGGTCCTTGAATATTCAAAGTGGAGGTGAGAGGTGAGCGTATAGAGGTGGGGAGGACTCATTCGTCACTCCACTGCCCAAAAGGTGCACGTACTGGCATATGTAAATAATGACAGCTGAGGTACTAGTTCGGTTTGATCTAGTTGAAACGTTGCGATGTGACCAGTAAGCAGGGTGTTGAAATTTTGGTGATCAAAATGAGCAATAATGATATAACATAATACAATATTGAGTGTAATAATACTACGGACAAGTACAACAAATAAGTGAAAAGTTTATTAGGAAATATACAAAAACTCCAAGGTCGCTCTTTGCGTAAGAGGGCACCATTAACTCAAATTTCAATAGATAGCTTTATTAAATAAATACATTTGTAATCCATCATCAACGATTAGGATTATTATTATTGGAGCAGTAATAATAATTTTTTAAAAATTTGTATTAAAAAAACTTGAGATCAAACGTTTATGCAGATTATTAAAAAGCAAATACATTTGCTGAATAAGTAATAAACACTTGTTTTATTATTGAGTAATGATAATTTAAGGCATGCAGGTCAAATGTTATGATCCAGGTTCATTAAACTCAATACTTCCGATAATTTTAATAACGATTATTATTATTTTGGACCATCTGCTCCTGCATATGCGTTTTTTTTATGAACCTGTTGTGTGTACTCAAATCTCCAGTATGAATTTTGCAGCCAGAAAGTTTGAGAAACCCTCAACTCAATCACCTAAACATCATATCATTACTAAATAGTTATTAAATGATGTTGTTCTGATGAGGATCTATGAATTTTTGAAAATAACCTGACTTTCGTTTGATGTTTGATGAACCTGGCCGGCTCTGCAAATGATCTGATTTCCCTAAGTTTAGAGTTGAAGGCCTGATGAAGATGAGTAAAAAAAACACAGGAAGGGAGGATGGCATTTGGCAAATAAACGAGTGTTTTGGTTGGTGTGTGTGTGTGTGGGTAGGCTGGATAAATGAGGGCTGGAACACAGGTGTGGGGGTGTGATTAGGCTCCCAGGGCAGATTGTCTCTCCCTCTCTCTCTCTCTATCTTCTTCTCTCTCTTTTTAACTTTTCTCTCCTCCCAAACGCTCGTGTTGTTGTTCTTTTCGCTTGTGTGGAAGTTGTGAGGGCACCCTCTGGATTGCCTCACTGCCGGAGCATGCCGGACCCTGTTATCTGGTTATCCATCTGTGCTATTGATTTTAGGTTTTTTCATCTTTCCCCTCCCTGGGCTGGTGTTTGAGCGCCGAGATAGGGAGCCGGAGGAGGCGGGGGGAGATCTGAGCATGTTTGCAGGGGTTCGGGGGGGCTGAGGCTCGTAAGGTCTGCATGCCTGGGCCAGTCTCTTGAGCAAGTATGTGTGTGCACGTAAAGGCTATGTCTATCTATCTCTTTCTCTCTTACTCCTCTACCTCAGGGATCGTTTCACCTCGCCTTTCAGAAGTGCCCAAACCGAACAGCCTCTGGCCGGCGCTTCATACTACCCACGCCCCTACGCTCTTTCCCGCCCGCCGCCTGCAGTCTCTTCCGGGGGCATCAGCAGCTCTGCCGATCGCCAACAGTGATTTGCAGAGATTTGTCTAAGGGAGAAGCAAGGAGTTGTGGAAGGCCATTAATGTATGCACATCAGGCCGACCTCCGGCTGGTCAGGGAGAACTGGGTGGCATGACGCAGGGCTCCGTGATGCTCTCCCTTCGTTTTGTTGGCAGTAACCTACAGGACCTTGGCGTTCCCCACAGCCACCGTCCCTTTGATTTCAATTAATGGTAACCGCAGCGTTCTAACGTCTAAACTGTCATGTTTCTTCTGCATTCACATGAGTCCTTTTGGTGAAGTATTGACAATGCATTTGTGCAGGCTTTAGTGTGGGTGTTTCAGGTTAGACTACCTGGCACAAGTAGGTTTGAAGGCTGCCTGGCAAGCCCCCACACACGTTCTTGCAGATGATGATCAGCAGTTGAAAAGTCAAAGTTACGAGGTGTGGCATGTGTAGGGCGTGGAGGGTTCCCTCTGAGGTTGCTGTGGGGTATGGGCCAGGGGCATTTTATCAGAGGAGCAGGCTTACTTAACAATAGTAAGATTAGGAAAGTCATAGGCCCAGTACAAGATAAAACATAGCAAATAATACAAAAAACTCATGCTTAATATTGGTATGAATATGGTATGGTACATAGTGAAACCAAGGGATAAAGCATCAAAGGAGTTGTGCCACAATGAGCTCATTGGTTTTTCAGCGGTGTGGTATTAAGGTGGAATGCCTCCCCCGTACACTGTGTTTGGCCTGATTACCTTTCATGCGTTGATATTCGCGATAATACTTGCACCACTCACAAATTAACAGAATGACTAAAATGGTGAAAAGTTTGGATTTGACTCATTCAAAGTTACTAAGGAGTAAGCCAAACTGAACTTCGGTCATGTACTCACTAAATTGGGTATGGGCAGTTGAGCTCTGTTGTGGTTCAGTTGGAGGTGTGCACAGGGATAAATGCAGTAATAGTAAAGTTTACAGCATACTCTATGCTCGCCTCTAGATATACCAGCTTTACATATTGCTACTCTAGCATAATTTTTGGTCACTGTAAAGTTGATGTTGAAACCACAATGCTGATGCGATATTTACCTGTTGTAGCTTGCTGTGCGCACAAAATTGACGCCGACAGTCAAAACGATTCATCGTCTGAGAAACACTGTTTTCGACCCTCCAAAAACAATTTTGGCTGAAACTGATTTTTGAAACTGATTTTTTTATTTTTTAGACATATTTTAGATTGCTGAAATTTTGGTGAATCACTAATGGGAACCAAAACTGTTTGCCTACCAACAAACTTCAAAATATTTTCTTTTGTGCAGAAGAAACACATACAGGTTTGGAAAGACCTGAAGGTGATTTTTGGGTGAACTGTCCTTTTAAAATATGAAATTAAGCTATGTATGAATGAACCAGAAGTCTACAGCTGTTTTTCCGGTCGCTTTTTTTAGTTATTATGTGATTCTCAGCAGAATTAGAGGCTTAAATAAATACAGAAATAACACGCTTTCTATTATATCTGGTGAATTGAATGCCTCCTCCTGAAGTCAGGCACTGTATCTGTGAGGAGCCGGCAGTTCCTGGGTGGCTGGGCTGAGGTGTTGGTTAATTAAAGATATAGTAATTAGAGATGGTTCTTACAGTAGCTTTTAGGAGCTTGATAAGAGACTAATCCTCTGAAGTGAGGCTGAGATCGAACCGGTCCCTGGTGAGGCTGTTCTCCGTATGCTCCGCTGAAGTACAATCTCTCCTCCAAAAGAGCAGGATTTAAAGAAATGGCACAGAGGTAGTCTTTACAAACCTGGAATAATATGAGAGGAGAGCGAATGTGTTCTTAAAGGTTTACTGTGTATTTATTGTCCTTGTTAACAAAAAGTACACATTGAAATTATTAATACTTTTTAAAAACACATTCAAAATCATGTACACTCACGTGAGATTAAGACTCCAGTTATATCAAATCAATTTCCAAACAAACCCAAATAAAACAATTTATCCACCATCCCTCCACCACACCAATTCTATCATCTTGCTTTACCATCACATATTAACTTACGTATGATGATCTAATTAAGTATTATGGCGGATAAATTAAGCTTATTGAGTCAAGTCTCATACTCAAGCCCCTCCATTACCAGTAAGCCTTACCGGTTTACTTGAATCACTCTTAAGAATGATAACTTGCAGAGACTGTCAAAGAATATTTTTTTATTAATCAGAACTTATATCAGAAAGTTCTGAATTTAAGATTATTATATAATATTCTTTAAGGATAATGATGTAACCGTTATATCTATACACTTTTACCTCCATTTAAATTCCATTTTCTGGAAATCTAAAGACAAATGTATTTATCAGAATTTTGGGACATATTTGTTGAATTTCCTGTAACTGAACATTCTTGTACTCACCCTCTTGTCATTCCAAACATGTATGACTTACTTACTTCTGTGGAAACAAAGAAGATATTTGAAGAACAGTCATTTGGGTCCAGTTGTTGTTTTGGCCATCTACTGCGTGTAGTATAGGGACAACAATCATGACACTCTCTTTAAAATTACTTTCGTTGTGTTCTTCAGAAGATACGTCATACAGGTTTGGAACAACATAAGGAAGTGTAAATAATGACAGAATTGTTATTTTGGGGTGAACTGAAAGACATATGATGTTTATTTATAACAGTTTCATGACCTTCATGTTTTAATTCATGGCACTGTATGTGTTTTTGTTAAAGTCACATCAGATTAAAGCCTTACCAGGTATATGGAATTGGAAAATTATGTGCATATAAACATGGTCAGTAAGTCTCCTCTAAGTGCCATAACAAGCAGCATTTTGTACCTCTAACTCAAGGGGGTCTGTGCCCATATGTTTGACGTAGGCTAATCTATAATTCAGTAGTGGCAGATGTCTCTGTTAATCATTCATACGTGTACATGTTATTTGCCAGTCTATGCCATCATTTGTTGTTATTCTGTCATTACTTGCAGTGGCTCTTGTCTGCCAGTGACTCCAAAGTTGAATGTACACTTACACATCCTTTTACATACAGTAGTAAGCCAGTAGGCTACTCCAAAGTCAGTACTAATACTTACTGTTAACATGAATTTAATATTAATTCTACATTGTAATTGTAGCGCTTAAATTAAATCGCAACTTTTTTGCCCCAAAGGTGCAGATTTTCTTATTCTGTTAGTGAAATCTGTGGTGAGGCTGCAATGTGAACTCACGCATACACAGTAGTATTTCCTTGCACTTTTTTATTTTATTTTTTTTTTACTAATTCCGAGGGATCATAGGCAAAGCAACACACGTGGTCCAACAAACAATACGTTACAGTTGTTGACCATAATCTAAGTGTTGTTAATGGGGTGAGAAATGAGAGGTGACAGAAGACAGGTTAGACCCGTAATGACTTGTAATTGCCCTAGAGGTGTCTATCACAGGTGGTTCTGCACCTCGCTGGGCTTTTAAATGCTGCTGAACCTGAGGTTGCTCATTGCTGGGCATGGTAGGGGATGACACATTCCTCAGCATGCAGATAATGCCGTCGCTCCTCACCGCCAGTCTGCTCCGACACCAGCTATAAAGCAGCAGCCGCAACATGACACCTCCACTGCTAGAGGGATTTAATATAGTCCGCCACACACACGGGAGAAACCAGAGATATAAGTATATGCTGCCAGGGCCGTGCCTGTACATGTTCACCCTTACCAAGTTTACCTCAAACACACACACACGTGTGAAATTCACACATGCTAGTTCATGTATCATTTAAGACAAGGAATCATCATTACACCATGCACAGTCCCATAAACACCAACCTTTAAAGTTTAGGATGGGTACGATTAAAAAATATATATATTTGAAAGAAGCCTTATATGGTCACCAAGGCTGCATTATTTGATAAAAAAAATACAGTAACAACTAG
>JADLZN010011154.1:25000-240983 GCA_018155175.1 Sinocyclocheilus anophthalmus | reverse complement strand
TCTATATATATATAATTTGCAGTATTTGTTTGAAACATGTGCAATAAACTTTTGCAATACATGTATATGTGTATTTATTTATATTGTATTGCATTTTATATTGCATGAGTTTATTGTAAAATATTTAGACACATTACAAATAAATGTTCAAGAGTTTAAGAAGAATGGCACAATTGCATCGTTTGCAGTGCTGAGATCTTTTAGTGTGATTACTGTTTCTATAGTAACAGTATCTTTTCTGATTCCCTTTGTTCTGGTGAATCTTTATGATTAAATGTAATTTGCATATACTTTTGTATTTAGGCATTTTGCAGATGCTTCTATCCAAAACGACGACTTGCAAACGAGGAGGAACAAAGCAGCACTACATGTAGTTCTTCTGCAGGAGTTGGTTGATGATTTAACTGTATATCTGGCTAAACAAGTGACTAAACCATCTTGATTTAGTCTTGACCTGCAGTGTGAAGAACAGCCCTCTAGTGGAGAACAGGATGAATGATGGCTTTAGACTGGATGCGTGAAGAGATAAACCTTAAATACCTCCATCAGATACCAGAGGCATTTCCTGTGTGCTATGTTTTTATGTTTGTGTTGTGTGGTGTGTGGTGTGTGTGTGCGCAGTGTCATTATAGTGCTTTTCTCATTGCATTTACATTTTTGCATTTGACAGATGCTTTTATCCAAATCGACTTACAAGTGCCGTTACAGTAGGGCTGAATGATAGACAAACAATCATAATTGCGATATTCCCTTGAAATATAATGCGATAGAATTACGATTATCCCATTACATCGGAAATTGAATGTTTATACCATTGTTTTATGCAACTGCATGCTGTATTTTTATATGAAAATAAACGAGCTGAAAACTCTCTAACTGAAAAACCTTTAGTGCTTTTATTTAGTATTAAGCCTTAAATGTCAAATATACATCGGATTGGGTTCTTCTTTAAATTATAAAAATGTAAAAATATGAATGGTATTATAATGCTATACTAAAACTAAAATTAAAATAATGGGAAAACCTTAAAGTACAGTACAGGTGCTTCTCAATAAATTAGAATGTCGTGGAAGTTCATTTATTTCAGTAATTCAACTCAAATTGTGAACTCGTGTATTAAATAAATTCAATGAACACAGACTGAAATAGTTTAAGTCTTTGGCTCTTTTAATTGTGATGATTTTGGCTCAATTTAACAAAAACCCACCAATTCACAAAAAATTCTCAACAAATTAGAATACTTCATAAAGACCAATAAAAAAACATTTTTTGAATTGTTGGCCTTCTGGAAAGTATGTTGATTTTTTATTGTACATGTACTCAATACTTGTAGGGGCTCCTTTTGCTTTAATTACAAACTCAATTCGGCGTGGCATGGAGGTGAACAGTTTGTGACACTGCTGAGGTGGTATGGAAGCCCAGGTTTCTTTAACAGTGGCCTTCAGCTCATCTGCATTTTTTGGTTTCTTGTTTCTCGTTTTCCTCTTGACAATACCCTATAGATTATCTATGGGGTTCAGGTCTGGTGAGCTTGCTGGCCAGTCAAGCACACCAACACATGGTCATTTAACCAACTTGTGGTGCTTTTGGCAGTGAGGGCAGGTACCAAATCCTGCTGGAAAAATGAAATCATCATCTTCAAAAAGCTGATCAGCAGAAAGAAGCATGAAGTGCTCAAATTTCTTGGTAAACAGGTGCAGTGACGTTGGTTTTCAGAAGACACAATGGACCAACACCAGCAGACGACATTGCACCCCAAATCATCACGACTGTGGAAACTTAACACTGGACTTCATGCTACTTGGGCTATGAGCTTCTCCACCTTCCTCCAGACTCTAGGACCTTGGCTTCCAAAAAAAATACAAAACTTGCTCTTATCTGAAAATAGGACTTTGGACCACTTGGCAACAGTCCAGTTCTTCTTCTCCTTAGCCAGGTAAGACGCCTCTGACATTGTCTATGGTTCAGGAGTGGCTTAAAAAGAGGAATACAACAACTGTAGCCAAACTCCTTGACACGTCTGTGTGTGGTGGCTCTTGATGCCTTGACCCCAGCCTCAGTCATTCCTTGTGAAGTTCACTCAAATACTTCAATCGATTTTGCTTGACAATCCTCATAAAACTGCGGTTCTCTCAGTTGGTTGTGCATCTTTTTCTTCCACACCTTTTCCTTCCACTCAACTTTCTGTTAATATGCTTGGATACAGCACTCTGTGAACAGCCAGTTTATTTGGCAATGAATGTTTGTGGCTTATCTTGTGAAGGGAGTCATTGTTTGTCTTCTGGACAACTGTCAGATCAGCGTCTTCCCCATGATTGTGTAGCCTAGTGACCCAAAAAACAACAAACAAAACTGAGAACCATTTGAAGGCAGAAACCTTTGCAGGTGGGTTGTGATTAGCGGATGGCATGTCACCATGATTTATGTGTGAGATAGTTGAATTGGTGGGTTTTGTTAAATGTGAGCCAAAATCATCACAATTAAAAGAACCAAAGACTTAAACTACTTCAGTCTGTGTGCATTGAATTTATTTAATACATGAGTTTCACAATTTGAGTTGAATTACTGAAATAAATGAACTTTTCCACGACATTCTAATTTATTGAGATGCACTGTAGAAAGAAAAAACTAAAAAATTCATCTTAAGCATGCAAAATAACATAAGTGGACTTTGAACGATTAATTGCCGCTTTGAGCAGTTACGTAATTGTGGCATCCATTATTGTAATCGCGATTAGAAATTCGATATTTGTCAGCCAGTCACAGTCGAATTTTATCAGTTCATGCATTCCATGGGAATCGAACCCATGACCTACTCTTTGAACTGGCCATTGCTTAAAGGAATAGTTCAGCATTATTTACTCATCCTCAAATCTGTAAGAGTCTTCATGCAGGTCCTGTAGCTCAAACAGTGGTGCAAGGTTGTGGGTTCGATACCCAAGCAATGCATGAACTGATCAAATGCATGCATTGAATGCAATGTAAGTTGCTTTGGATGAAAGCATCTGCCAAATGCATGAATGTGAATGTTTCTAAACTGTTGCTTAAATGGGTCATCCGCTTGTTTCGATTCAAATGACGACACAATGAAGAACCATGGCAAATATTTACAAAACACATTATGATATCAGCTAAATCCTTGTTAATCTCACTTGTGAATGAGACACAATGATGTCATGTGACCAATGCTGTGTGTCAAGAATCCAGCTCTTCTAAATATAGTCCAACATGATTAGTCACAGCACACTTGCTCCTCTGTTTAACGTGGTTTTCTGGGGTTAATGGGATCTGGTGGAGGTCTGGCGGATCTTTAGGGTGGTAATGGACGACTCTGACATGTTTGGAGTTACACATTCCATGGCAGTGTGTGGACATGTTCACGCTTTCCACACGCTCGGCGCAGGTGTGCCACACGCAGACAAGCATGCAAACACTCATCAACTCTAGTTGATTGAGTTAACTTGCTCAGTGGTTGCTCAGTTAAGTGTGATTAATGTGTGTGTGCAAGGAAATCAAAATCTTGATTTCTACTAACTTGAAAAAAGTTAACAAACTCCGTAATTAGGTTAGTGAGACTGAGTGTTATGAGTTCTGCTGGCTTGTTAGGGTGTGTGTAACTAGCAGATAACCTATTACTGTAGATATTTCTATGAAAACCCAGTTTTTATAGCTCTGGAGACTCAATGGAGCTTTCACTTATATCAACTTTTATGTCAGATAATCAAATATCTTACTGATACATTAAAAGAAATTGGAAAGAGATAATTTGATGACAAGTATTTGAGCTCAGAATGAGATCTTCAAATTTTGAGTACACTTCTGAGAAGATTTATTTTTCCTGAAAGAAACATTTAAGATTTAAGAGTTTCCGTTTGCTCTCCAATGCTGTCGAGGAGAATCAGTCGAGATATAAAAGAGATTTGTTTTGATTTCTCTGTATGTTAATATTAAGGCACTTAAGAGTCTCAGTTTGCTCTTCATTTAAAGCTCAATGCTGTCAAAGAGAATTCATCAAGATAAATTGATTCTCCTTGACAGCATTGAGATTAAATGGAGACTTAGGGCTTAAATGCTTCTTACAAGAATCTAAATATTATCAAATGGAAATAAAAAAGATTTTAGATTTTTGTTTTGTATGTTAATATTTAGATTCTAATTAGGAATATTTAAGATTTAAGAGTCTCTGTTTGTTCTCCGTTTAATCTCACTGAAGTCAAGGAGAATCAATTCAGATAGAAAATAATTTTGTTTTGATTTCTCTGTATGTTAATATTTTAATTCTTATGAGAAATATTTAAGACTCTCCATCTGCTCTCAATTTTATGGAAGCTTGTTTCCTCCACTACCAAAAAAAGGTAAAAAAGAAAAAAGCCTTTTTATTTCACAATTCTGAATTTTTTCGAAGAATAGTAAGATATAAACTCACAATTCTGACTCTTTTCTCACAGTAGTGAGTTTACATCTTACAAAAAAAAATTTAATGATAAAAATTATATAAGACTTAAGAGTCTAAAAATAGAAAATAAAATAGAATTTGTTCTTTCATGTGTACAATTTTATATTGATTCTTATGTGAAATATTTAAGACTTAAGAGTCGCTGTTTGTTGTCCATTTAATTTCACTGCTGTCATTGGGGGAAAAAATATTGCCGTATTTATGATGTAAAGGAGCATCAATTGAGATATAAAATAGATCTGTTCGGCATTTTCGTTCAAATGTTTGACTTTTTTTAGTTTTTTGACAATTTTAGAGTTTCTGTTTGCTCTCCATTTAATCTCAGTGATGTCTGGAAGAATCAATCGAGATATAAACGTTTTACAGTGACACCTGAAGCCTTTATGTGTAATGCATTATAAAGATTTTCATAATGCACACTTTCCCCAGGCGCCACAGCAAAAAAAATGGCTGCCCACTGTTCCGGGTGTGGGTTCACGGTGTGTGTGTGTTCACTGCACTTTGGATGGGATAAATGCAGAACACTAATTCCAAGTATGGGACACCATACTTGGCTGGTGCATGTGTTTAATGCAAAATGCTCTCTAAATATGTAACAGTGAATATGCATTATAAGGTGCATTAAAATACCTTTTAATAGCAATGCATATATAAGTATTGTAATGTATTCATAAAATGCATTAAAAGGTACATTAAAATACTTTTTAATGCATTATATTTAAAGGCTTCAAGTAAAGCGTTACCTTGAATCCCAAGCACTTTTGTTTGTTTGTTAGTTACTCTGCTAGTGTGTGTCAGCTCTAGTTTTTGGATTAGCGAGATTGAGCGCAGCACTATTGTAGTTGAGTGACCCGAGCTGCCGATGGCATGCTGCTGTCTTCTTTTTTTCTTTTCTCCCCCAAAAGCGACAGCATAAGCTGAAACCCTAGTGCATTTGTTTTGTCGGGACAAAGAGGGGGAGGCTCCGGTCGCTCGAGAGAGGAGGGGGTAGTAAAGGTTTGTTCCCCTGCAGGGCACTTGTGGACGGGGGTGTTGTTGTGCCTGTGTACAGCTCAGATGTGTGTTTTCTCAGCGCTAAAGGAAATTGCATCAGTATGCATTATCCAGCAGGGAGAGGCCACAGGAGGAGGGCCGTCTCTCTCTCAGTCCTCCCACTAGAGCCGACTCAGTCATGGGCGCAGAGGAGCCCAGTCGCTCTCCCTGATGGACTTACACTGGATTAATCAACTCACCTCACTTTATTTATTTGCATATTTATGGTTTTTCTACTATCTTGAGCCCTGAATGCGGACGTGGAGCACTATGCACTCCAGAGTGAAGTCACGGAGCTGCGATAATTACCTGAGTATAAAGGTAAGCGCAGGTATTGTGACTGTCCGGTTAACAGGAAAATGTCTTTGCTTACTGCCGGGTTATTATAATAATGCAGACGGACCATAAATAAAAAACACTTTTTCGTTACTTAAATAAAATTAAATGTAAGTAAAATAATTTAAAAAAGGTTGCACGTTTTTATTTCCAGTGATTTACCATAGTCACGTTCTCATGGTGTTATTTTAATTTTAATTGATGTATGAAATACCTCAAACAAAACCAAATAAAACTTAAATTAAAACATTTTTACTAGAACTTTAACTAAAATTAACATGAAAGTAGAACATTCAACATATTAACAAAAACTATGATAACACTGGTCAAATTTTGTTCACTTACAAAAAATACTGTGACTGTTCTGTAGTATATTTACATTAATTCATTAGTAGATGCTTCTATCCAAACTGACTTGCAAATGAGCAAATGTTATGGTGCCTTTACAGTATATACACCATCATAATCATATTTAGATGATATTTTGGTTGTTTTTTTGTTAGTTTTGGGGTTTAAAAGACTCTTAATATTCAGTAATATTATGAGTCTGACTACTGTTGGATGAGAACACAACATGAACTGAATTGGTCTGAATGATGACACCACTGTCTTTAATTGAACTTGTTTCTAATCGTTCAGCTTAGTTACTGAACTGAATTGAGTCGGATAATAGCACTGCTTTCTTTTTAGAGCTGTTTTATAGCAGAGTTTGAATTAGTCTCTTATTCAGAGGAGTTTGCATGATTGATTCTGTTATTTTCCTGGTTTTTCTCAGAATCTGTGTCGTAACAGTCTGTCTTGACTTGACTTTTCAGGTATTTCTGTGCTAATTCTAATGACACAGTGTTACCATCTTTTAACTCAACCTGTTTGGTAATGAGTGGCATTAGGGCTCGCTTTAGTCTTTTCTGCTGTAATCCAGACATCATGGGAGCGGCGTCTTGAATTGATCCCTCAATTACAGCACTTTAACTCGTCTCGTAATCACCCATCATTTGCTCACGGTGTCTGTGTGAGCTCTGAGTTTGCTCTGTGTTGTTGTGTCATCGCTCAGAGATTCACTACAGAACCTGTTTGAGAGCAGCTGCGTGTGGCTTTTGTCCTCAGTGAGTCGATGGACATTCCTTCTGTAGACGTCAACTTGTTCGACAGCTGCCAGCCACATCAGGTGCGCCGCTCACAGACTGCTTTCAAAATGATGGATTTAGCCAGAGACGTCACCACTATTCAGACATTCAGCTGATGATATGCAAATAATTACAGTTAATAATTCTAAGCTTAACACACAGACACAATTATAATAATTAACTAATATTAAGATAAATTTTAATAATAAAATTGTAATATAAATAAAATAATAAAACACGGTATATAATATAATATTTATTTGAAAAGAAAAATACAATTACAAATATCTATATATATATATTTAAATTATAAACTAAAATATTAAAAAATTATTTAAAAAATGTTTTTTTTTCTTAGACTTGTTCCTAATTCACACTTTCAGGAACATCTGAAAACCTGAATACTGGGTATAATAAATAAAGATTTTTATATATCATCATATTATTATACTATTCTAACGAGTATTCTTTAAATACATCATAATAAATATAAAGTATACTGTTATGAATGTATAAATAAATAAAAAAAGAATAGTTATTACGTGTGTGTATTATATATATATATTAGATATATATAATGCGTTATATATATATATATATATGACATGATTTTGATTGTATTATTATGAAGATTATATTTATTATTAACCTTCGCGTAAGTATAAAAAAAAAAAAAAAATAAGCCTTAAATGTTGTTTAATGAATCTGTGCAACGGATTTTATTAAATATGGATTATTTTCATTTGGATACCACCGAAATGTTAACCCAATTAGCATGCAGGGATAATATGTGTAAATGAATTATACAAACAAAAAGACAGACAAACAACAAAAAATAAAAAAATAAAGTTTTATTAAAAAAAATAAATGGAAAAAAAAAAAACTCTTAACTTACTTGGTTGTATTTGTAAATTGTTTTGGATAAAACCATCTGCCAAGTGAATAAATGTAAATATATTTTTGTTTATTTTTAGAAAAGCAAAGCAAGCCTGTAAACAGTTCAGGAAGTTTTCTGATGTCTTCACAGATGTTTTTTAAATAGCCGGTTCAGTTCAGCATCACGTATCTGAGTCGTCAGACCCCTGCTGTGTTTCTCCTCCTCTATAATCCTGCATTTGTCCTCAGACGCTCTGGAGAGGTGTTAACGCTGCTTTGACACCTGCATGTATGAGGCGGCTCTCAGTAACCTGTGCTCTCGCTCCTGTTTCACTCCCTTCATGCTCCGCTGGAGAGCCTTTGTCTTCCTGACCCACTAAACACATCAGAGAAAGACCTTCCCGTCAGACTGTCAGGAGTTCACACGCGGTTTATTTAGAGCGGCTTCGTTTGGTGAATCACAGCTTATAGTTACTGTATGCTTGCATTGCAGTAAAAGGCGTTTAAGTGCAGCTCAGGTCAATTAGAGCATCAATTATGGCAGCGATTTGTTAAAATTTGTGCATTTTTAGTGATCTGTTCAGGGTTCCCACAGTCTTGGAAAACTTTAAATTGTGGGTCCCAGGCCTGTAAAAGTCATAGAAGTCAATGAAACCTTAAAAAGTCATACTAATAATTTCCATAGTGAATATCAGTATTTTGTTTTTTTGTTTCATTTTACATTTAGTAAAAAAAAAAACAAACAACATATATAATTCCCAATTGTAAACGCTTTGGATTAAAGCATTTGCAAATGACTAAAAGTAAACGCTGTGGATAATATATACTCTATATAATATATATTCTATTACCAGTATATTAAAGATTGATGGAGATTTTTAAAATTGTCCTGCAAACAGTTATATATGATATATCAGCATATTAGAATAATTCATGATTATAGAATCTAGAATCATGTGGCACTGTAGACTGGAGTAATGATGCTGAAAAATTCAGCTTTGCATAACAGAAATAAATTACCAGATATAAAATATAGAGAAAGCAGCTATGTTAAATTGTAATACTAGTTTACAATATTCCTGTTTTTACTGTATTTTGATCAAATAAATGCAGCTTTTGATAGCATAAAACACTTAATTAAAATGTCATCTTTCAAACTTTTGTATTATTGCGTTTGTCTAAAAAAGTCTAAAAAAGCAAACTGTTCCTCAACGAGCTGCATGATTTTGGTGCAAATGATGTGTTGCGGTTCAGGATAGATATGAGAGAGAATCTGTTTGAGTCTGTAGGTCGTGTGGTTTTGTAGCAGATGTCCGTCTGTTTTAATAAAGCAGCAGTGAGCCATCTGGAATCCATGTCGTTTAGATATAATTACGGGTCCGGGTCTGATCCGTCACCATAAACACCATCAAAGAGGGCAGATCCTCCCAGATCCCACACACATCTCCTCTGAGCCACACTTGTGCTTTGGCTGCTATTATAAGCTCCTTTACTGGCTTCAGCCAGGTGAAATAACTTCTTCAAGGTTATGGAAATGCATCAGAAGCTCTCCTTCTGCCCAGTCTTATTTAATCTTTCATCTTCAAAGCCACACGTATCTCCAGTTCTCTTGAAGTCGTCCATCCAGCGCTGTATGTTTAGACTTCTCAGGCTTTAAAAGTGTTGTTTTGGGTGGGCGCACTGAGACTGATATGCAGGCCGTCCTGAATGCAGCTTGTAGTTTATACCATCGCCAAAGTTTTCAGGTTAAAACATGTTGTTGAAAAGATCTTCAGACTCCGCATGTGCCAGAACCCTCAAACCCCATTCATTAAAATTATATATTATTGTTAACTTGCATTTATATTTACTAACACACAAAAACGAAATAATATATGATAATAAAATAAATTCTATCTATCTATCTGTATATACTGTATAGGGCCCTATTATTTGGTTTACTTTGGCAGTCTTGAGTCATGTGGCCTGAGGCTTCGGAGGCTCTTGACTGTCCGCAGGCCCCGAGGCCCAAGCAGCTATTTTGTAGCCTGCCACAGTAACCTAAAAAAGTACCGTTAAACGATGGTAGAAATCATGTTGCCTTTCCTCCCATTGTTAGCCTTTCCTCCAAACGGCGGTTCTCTAGATCGAGTTTCCTAGAGCACCAGTAAAGACTTTCTGCAGGAGAACCAAACAATGGCTGCCTGTGGAGGAGTGACCGTCTAATACAAGGCCAACAGAGCAGAAAGAACAGGGACAGTTAAAGTCAGAGCTTTGCTGGGGAATTTTCCTGGGCTTTTCCCATCTGCAGCTCAACTCAAACAAGTTCATTTCCATTTTCTCCACTCCCCTGCCTATTTAAAGGGATAGTTCACCCAAAAGGACACTTTGTGTTATTTACTCACCTATCAAGATAAGGCTTTGGGCTTTCAGTTAGCAAGTAATAGATTTTGCTGGGAAACCGTTGGTACTTGGTGATCATTAAAAATGCAAGTCAATGGGCTACCGGCCTTAGATCAAAAAAAGCACATCAGACAACACAAAAAGGAATACAAGGCTACTGATGATATATTGAGGTCTTATGAAGCGAAACGATTGGCCTGTGCAAGAAATTGAACATTATTTGCATGGTTTATGTAAAAAGGTGAGCTGATGAAGACTAGTTTATTCACTTTATATGCTTTAGAGACATAAAACATCCACATTTCACATCATTATTTGGTGCTTTAACCATATAAATGCGTATATGTTATGTCATTGCATGATTGCATAAACAAATTGCGAATCAGTTATTTGAACCAGAAACAAACTGTTCGAAAGAGTCTCTGGATTACAGGTAATAATGTTGTAAATAATGTTTATTTTCTTGCACAGACCGATCGTTTCACTTCGTAAAACCTCAATATATCTTAAGGAGTCACGGGGATTAAAACCCATTTAATCCCACCGGTCACAATAGTGACCGTAAAAACGGTTTTCATTGATAAAGCTCTAAAAACCTTACTGACTGATGTTTCAGTGCACTTCCTGCGAATATGGAATAAATAAAGGGTCTCAATTAAATATGTGCATTTTCACATGGTTAGTGCAAATTATCACATGACCAGAGCAGTTTATTTCCTGTTTGCACCTTGAGAAGATGATGGCTGCATCAAAGCTCAAAAACGAAAGGCTAGTAAAGTATGTTAACATAAAGATATAGGTTCACATTATCCTTAAGGTGTCTAGTATTAATATATGAATTCACATATATTTATTTTTGTTGAGTGTGGTCATAGAATGAGTAAACATGTTGATGGTCACAATAGGTATACAATATAAATCCAGTTGCATTTGTTAGTGAAAATTACACTAAAATTTTGCAATGACAAAATATTGCACTAAATTAAAAGTTCAAATGTTACAAAAAAATTTACAATATTGATGTTGAAATACTGGTAGCACTAATATAAAAATATGATGATATATTTTACAAAAAGTAACAATTTTGAAAAATGTTGAAGGTTGTATTTTGTCGTCTTTTATCTCAGTATTCCTATCAATGTTGTATTAGGGTTTTTATGCATAATAGTAACCCTAGAATGTGATCAAGCAGTTTAAAATAGCTGGGCTAAGATATATAACAATTTTTTGACTGCAGAAATATGTTAATTCAGTAAACACATTATCCCACTGGTTACAGTTGTGACCGACCATAAAACACAAAGATTTATTTCCAAAAAAAAAAAAAAAAAAAAAATGGTGATTTTTCAAAGGGTTACTAATGACACATCATTTGGATATTTCATGTCTGGGAAAAATTTGGGATTAAAACGGTGGGTTAATTTTGTAGCCTGATGTGTGTTTTTGCTCGGAGCCATTGTTGCATTTTATGAATACAAAGAGCCTGGTTTCAGCTTAAAACATCTTCTTTACCGTTCTACTGAGAAAAACCACCTACATATGGATTAAAATTAACAGCAACTATGCATAGGTTGAAACGTCCTTAACTAAAACTGAGCGTCCCAGGTAGCGGTTGGGTGTTAGTCTAGGATACTGTGAACATATCCGGCTGGAAAGTACTCTGCTCCAAGATATGATGTAGTCGATTAGGGACAGGATTTTCCATCCCGCTGTTATTGTCCAGTCGGTGAAGTTACATGACAGGTGTTTCCTGTTACCAACAGTGTTTCCCAGCGGGAACTCCTGACTTCATTGCTGTTTGTGTTTGGAACTGGGAATGTGCGATGAATTGTGACCATCAAACGTCTAAATAACCAAACAACACAAATGCTGCCATTGTTTGCTGATCGCACTGTTGCTCAATCATGGGTGTTGATTCTATCTATCTATCGTCTATCTATCTGTCTGTCTATCTATAATCTATCTATCTATCTATCTGTCTGTCTGTCTGTCTATCTGTCTGTCTGTCTGTCTGTCTGTCAAATGTATATCTGTCTGTCTGTCTGTCTATCTATCTGTCTATCTGTCTATCTGTTGGCCGTCTGTCCATCTATCTATCTATCTATCTATCTGTCTGTCTGTCGTCCGTCTGTCTGTCTGTCTATCATCTATCAACATTTCTTTCTATCTATCTATCTATACATTTCTATCTATCTATCTATCTATCTATATTATCTGTCTGTCTGTCTGTCTGTCGTTATATCTATCTATCTGTCTGTCTGTCAACTGTATCTATCTATCTATCTATCTATATATCTATCGTCTGTCTGCCTGTCTGTCTGTCTGATGTCTGTCTGTCTGTCTATTTATCTATCTATCTATCTATCATCTATTCATCTATCTATCTATCATCTATCTATAGTTCTGTCGGTCTGTCTATCTGGCTGTCTGTCTGTCTGTCGTTCTGTCGTTCTGTCGTTCTGTCGTTCTGTCTGTCGTCGCTCTCTCGCTTAGACTATCTGAGATATATATCTCTCTGGGTGTTGAGTGTATTATGGAGTATTTGTATTATTCTAACCGTGTCCAGCGACCCGACTCCTGGTTGTGTTGGAACTGGGAAACTGTGGGATGAAACTTGTGACCATCAAACCGTCTCATAACCAACCAAACAAACATGCTGCCAGTGTTGCCATGATCGCACTGTGCTCAACCATTGGGTGTGTGATTCTATCTATCTATCTATCTATCTTGTCTGTAGTCGGTCTGTCTGTCTGTCTATCTGTCTGTCTGTCTGTCTGTAACTCTCTCGCTCTTATCTGTCTCGATATGTCTTTCTGTCTGTCTGTCTGTCTGTCCGTCCCTCTATCTATCTATCTATCTATCTATCTATCTATCTATCTATCTATCTATTTATCTATCTGTCTGTCTATCTATCATCGATCTGTCTATCTATCTGTTTGTCTGTCTGTCTGATCTGTCTGTCTGTCTTTCTGTCTATTTATCTAACTATCTATCCATCCATCTATCCATCTAGAATCTATCATCTATCCATCTATCATATGTTCTGTCCGTCTGTCCGTCTGTCTGTCTGTCTGTCTATTAATCATCTATCCGTCTGTCTGTCTGTCTATCTGTCTATCATCTATCTATCTATCATCTATCTGTCTGTCTGTCTGGCTGTCTGTCTGGCTGTCTGTAAATCTATCTGTCTGTCTGTCTGTCTATCTATCTACGTTTATTGTTTGTTGGTCGCTCTCCGGTCATATATCTGTCTGTCGGTCTGTCTGTCGGTCTGACTGTCTATCTGTCTGTCTTTATATCGTCTATCTTGTCTATCTATCCATCTATCCATCTTCCACTGTCTATCTGTCTGTCTGTCGTTCTATCTATCGTTCTGTCGTTCTATCGATCTGTCTGTCTGTCTGTCTTTCTGTCGTCTGTCTGTCTGTCTGTCTGTCTGTAGTTGTCTGTCGGCTCTATCGCTCGATAGCTATCTGTCTCTCTATCTATCTCTCTGTGTGTGTATGTGTATATATGTATTATTATTATTTGTTATTATTATTATTCATTTTGGACATGCATGGAAATTTATCGTGCATAATGCAAATAAAAATATTTATAAAAGTATTTATATATAGTAAAAGAAATGTTTCACTTTTTGTTCGTTAGTTTATTTGTATTATGCATAGCAATTTTTCACACTTGTCATTCTTTTCGAATAAAATATATATAAACATGTCCATTTTTTGGATGCTAGGGCTGGGTTGACTATCGGTTTTTATTTTTATTCAATCTTCATTTCATGAACCGAGATATGTGACTCTGGACCACAAAACCAATCATAAGTGTACATTTGTTAAAATTGAGATTTATACATCATCTGAAAGCTGAATAAATAATCTTTCCATTGATGTGTGGTTTGTTAGGATGGGACAATATTTGTCTGAGATACAACTCTTTGAATATCTGGAATCTGATGGGGCAAAAAAATCTAAATATTGAGAAAATCTTCTTTAAAGTTGTCCAAATAAAGTTCTAGCAATGTATATTACTAATCAAAAATTAAGTTTTGATATTTTTACAGTAGGAAATTTACAAAATATTTTCAGGGAACATGATCTTTACTTAATTATCCTAATGATTTTTGGCATAAAAAAAACAATAATTTTGACCCATACAATATATTTTCGGCTATTGCTACAAATATACCCCAGCGACTTAACACTGCTTTTGTGCTGCAGGGTCACAAATATGCTGTTTTCAGTTGATGCATGAACAAAATTTCACTAAACTTTATTTGAAGCACACCTGTCATCCAATAATTACAATAAGCTTTGTTGCTTTTGTTATATAACAAGCTTTTAAATATTGTCAATTTTATAACCAAACTCAAACAATGTACAGTAAATGTTTGTGGTAGAAGGCGAGATTGACTGTGTGAATGTGTGATCTGTTGCAGGACTCGGAGTCGTTGGACCGCTGCATTCGGAGCGTGTTATCGGCTCTGTATCCTCCGTTCAGCGCCTCGGCAGCCACTGTCCTGTGGCAGCTCTTCAGCGTCGTGGAGAGACAGTACCGCGGAGACGGCCTGCGCTGCTTCATTGATTTCCTGCTGCCCGCCAAGAGAATCCTGCAGATAATAAAACAGGAGGCCTGTGTGAGTACTGTCAGCTCCAGCAGACACATTTTCACTGAAGCATTTACAAGTTAATAAAAACAGTGGGCAATATCTACTAATAGATCACAGTTTTTGTTATTTACCAAATGTATAATATAATTATTAGAGAAATATAATATATATTAGTTATAATTATAATTATTTATACAAAGCCGCCTAGGTGAGGTCACACATTATAGATATAATGAACCCTGGACACAAAACCAGTCCAGGAGGGTCAATTTTTCGAAATGAGATTATGGCATCATTGAAAGCGGAAAACTGGAATCTGCAGGTACAAAAAATTATCAAAATATTGAGAAAATCGACTTTTAAAGTTTTCCAAATGAAGTTCTTAGCAATTCATTTTACTAATCAAAAATTAAGTTTAATATATTTACAGTAGGAAATTTAAAAATATCTTCATGGAACATGATCTTTACTAATATCCTAATGATTTTTGGCATATAAAGAAAAAAACAATAATTTTGACACATACAATGTATTTTTTGCTATTGCTACAAATATAACCCAGCGACTTAACACTGCTTTTGTGATCCAGGGTCACACACACAAACACACACACCATATACTGTAATATTATGCATAATAAAAATTACATACATAATCAAATAAATAAATACATATTTGTTTGGTTGTGTAATATGTATGTACATAGGCATATGTCCAAATGCTGTACTAAAAACAAATTGGATTATTCCGATTCTTTATGGAACCTGCATGGTGATGCAATCTTTAAACTCGATATTGTGTATTAATGGCCTGGTAATGCAGTTTACACAGGTTTGCTGAATATTTTATTATTTTGGATAAAATATATTGTTGTTGAAATCCATAGTGCTGCAGCTAAACATGTTCAAGCCATTTAAATGCTCTCAGAGAGAAACATTGTGAGAGTGGGAACATGAGAGGGAGGAGGAATACTAAAGGCTGAAATAGGGTTCAGTGTTGCTCTGATAAACAGCCCAAACAGAGCGTGTTGTGAGCTCGCTGCGGAGATCTTGGCAAAGAGGATCAGGCTGAAATGAAAGACCTGCTCAGGGAGGCTTTGTATTTCTGCAGGTTAGCGCTGTGTGAGCACATAGCTGAAACCTTACGCTCCTGCATTCAGCGCTGCCGTTGTTACTCTGAGACGAGAGCTCTCAGCGGCCTCATTTAACTCAGGCATGATCTTTGAGGGAGTCACAGTGTGCTGAACTTACATGTTCTGGCTGCATCATCAGTATCATTATACAGAGGCATCAGGGAGTCACTAACAACGCTACTAAATTAACTGGTTTTTCAGTAGAATTAAGTATATAAGTAGCAAGTTCTTATTTGATGTACATGATAAAATGCTTTTCATCTGTATTGTTGTGCAGAAGGCTCTATAAAAAATGGTGGCCGTCTGATTATTGTGTTAAAATTTGCTTGTAGCGAACTCAATGTTTAATTCTGTCATTATTCATTCATTCATTCATTCATGCGTGAAATTATTTGAACCCTGCAAGAATTGGCATCTTTTAATTTTAATCTAGCTTAATGTTGTACATTACATAAATTCTCTTTTCCCCGGTTTTAATTGATTGCTGAGATTCTATTTATGGAAATGTGTATCTTTTAAATCAGTGATCCTTTCTTCATGATACGGTACTATTATATATTTTATATTAAAAAAAATAGTTTTGATTTTTATAAGTTTATTTTAATTTGGTTTAAAGTTTTAGTAAGTTTGGTATTTCTCATTTTTAGTATTTTGTGTTGACCCTTAAATAGGCTATATAGTTTTTTAATTAAATTATTTCTAGTTGCAGTTTATTTATTTTAAGTCAGTTGAACAAATGAAAATGAGAAATGAACTAGCGTAAAATCATTAAAAAAGCTGTTGTAGATTGGATTTTATTTCAGTTCAACAAAAAATACATAGTATGCCACTAGTTGCATTTGCAATTCTACTGGTGATAAAGAAAATTATGATTTCTTCAATTTATAGATGATATTTATATATTAATTATAGTATTTCTATAATTACCTTTAAAGATATTTTAGAATTCCATGATGTGTTCCATTTTGTATCTTGAAATCTACTTCAAGACAGAAATAAATTAATAATTGCAAACTGCGAATAACTGCATATTGTTGCTTGTACCTGTACGAAAAGTGGCATTTTTATCTGATGAATTCATCCTTTTTATTTTCCACAGCTGCGATTCAAAGGCCTGTTGCTGTACCACGAGGGATGGCCGCTGTGTTTGCATGAGAAGGTGGTTCTGCAACTCGCACCCCTGCATAAAGTACGTCTACGGCAGGGAGATTTCTACCTGCAGGTGGTTCCCTTAGGCCGCAAAGCTGCCAAACTGGTCATAAAATGCCTGTCAGGGAGCGGGCAAGCCATTGTGGAGATCCCTGTGGCCGAGAGCATGTACGGCAGCATGTTCACACCCGACTTCTTGCAGAATGTAATGCGTGAACGCAACCTGCACCCTCTCCAGAACTGCCTCCTTAGTACCGGTGCCGTGGTTTACCGAACGCCCTGGAAGAACGTGGTCAATCCTTTGTTTGTGACCAGCACCGCAGACGCAATCATGCAGGCGCGGAGCAGCGGCGAGACCCTGCGGGGTCAACTCAGTACCTGCAGCACCCACGGATCCACGGGAACGCTCAGTTCACGAGACTCCCTGGGCGCTGAGTCCACCGTGTCCGAGCCAGTCCTCAGCCGGAGCCTCACAGATATGGGCATCAGCTCCCTGCACTCAGAGGATTCGCCCTTGCAAAAGAGTCCTAACTCCCTTCCCCAGACACCCACCTTGGGCAGCCCGGATCAGGGATGCATTCGAGGCAGAATCGGCCACAAAATCCTCTCGTTTAGCACAGACCTTAGCAATCCCGGCCTTCGCAAGCGGCATCCCAGAGACTCTGCTGCCTTCGAGTCTCGCCGGCTTTTCCGAAAGTCCTACATGGAGGCTTTGCAGAACCCTATGAACCTTGGCTCCAGCTCTGAATCAATTCTTGAGGAAGGGGCAGAGTCGGAGCCAGGAGCGCCTCACGGATCTGGCCCGAAGGAGCCGATCCCTCGGAGAATCTGTGTTCGTGGATGGCTGGGAGGAGATGAATCATGCAATGATTCTACTGCCGTCCATCCATCCAAGAGCGCCGAGCTCAGTCCGGGCGAGAGACGCTCCAAATCTCTTGAACGTACCAACAAGGCCTTGCAGGTTAAAGGCCACCGGGCTCGGTCGTCTTCCGGTGGTTCCGGTAGTGGCCTTCCCAAGAAACTTATGAATGGTTATGCATTTCGTTTTGGAAAATTGGACATGGAGGCGGCCTTTCCTGGCATTGAGAAATGGAGCAACAAAGAGAACTCAGGTAAAAACGTTTGTCAACTGTTGGTTCAAATTCAGGTTCATTTAATGGCCCTCCAGGAACAGTTTTGGACTCCCCTGCTGTACATAAAGAATGTGGCAGAGCATCTTGTTTGGGATTCTTTCCCACCAAGAACAAGACTAGAACAACCTCCCCCTATCAAATCATGTCACCTGAGGCCTTAAGAGCCAGTTCTGGTTCCAGACTTGGCACTACCAACGACAAGGTCATGGGTTCGATTCCCAGGAATGCGTGAAGTGATTAAATTAATATCTTCAATTCGGTGCAAGTCACTTTGGATAAAAGAGTTTGCCAAAAGCATAAATGTAAATGTCACCATGCTGTACATCAGGGGTGTGCAATCCTGCTCCTGGAGTGCCAAAGTCCTGCAAAAGTTTAGCTCCAACCATTGCAAACACACTTACATGGAAGTTTCTAGTGAGTCTAAAGACCTTGATTAGTTGGTTTAGGTGTGTTTAATTAGGGTTGGAGCTAAATTCACCCCTTGCTGATACAAAAGAAGAAGCAGAGCATTGGTGGGATTCCTTCCCAAGCAATACAAGACCAGAACAGCTTCCCTTAATAAATTCCTGGCACTAGCAATGCCAAGGTCATGGGTTTGTTTCCTAGGGAATGCATGAACTGATCAAATGCATACGTTGAATGTGATGTAAGTCACTTTGGATGAAAGCATTTGCCAAATGCATAAATGTAAATGTCACCAAACTGTCCAACAGGAGTGTCCAATCTTGCTACTGGAGGGCCAGCCCACCAAGAACAATACCAGAACCAGCTACCCTTATACAATCGTAGCACTTGCAATGTCAAGTTCATAGGTTTGATTCCCAGGGATTGTTGATGGGATGACATGCTTACCTTGAATGCGATGTGGACATCCTTGATGTACAGTATGGTGACGTTTACATTTATGCATTTGATCAGTCCATGCATTCCCTGGGAATCAAACCATGACCGGGGTTGCTAAAATCACTGTCTGATGAATGTCCGCTACCCGTAATGTCAATGTAAATGGTATTTGAAGTGCATAAATGTAAACCATGCTACTGTAATGGGCGGGTGTCCACTCCTCCCTGAGGGCCAAACCTCCTCAGAGCTTTAGCTCAAACCAGCTCAAACCACTCGTGGGACGTTATGGAGTTATAGACCGTGATTAGTTGGTTGCAGGTTGATCACCCTTCATGTATAGTGATTTTTACATTTATGCATCTGGCAGATGCTTTTATCCAAAGCAACTTGAGTTGCATTCAAGGTGTGCATTTGATAAGTGATGCAGGCCCGGGAAACGCAACGCCATGAACTTTGTTTGCTAAACATCAGCCTATGGAGCTAAACTCTGCAGGAGAGTGGCCATACAGGAATAGGTTTGGACTCCCCTGCTGTACATAAATAATGCTGCAGAGCATATTGTTTATGATTCTTTCCCACAAAGAACAAGACCAGAACAGACTTCCCTTATCAAATCATGTCGCCTGAGGCCTTAAGAGCCAGTTCTGGTTCCAGACAGTTGTGATCCAGTGTGTAATTATCACTTGCAGCAAACTCCGGGACCGTCAACAAGCTTAGATTTTCGGAGGAGACAGCTTGTCATTCCTCTGGCATGATTTTATGGCTTGCGACCGGCTGCATGTGAGGGCTAATAGCGTGTGTGTTTTGGAATGCTTCAGCGGCCCTGCCCTATTATAGAGGGTGCTTGTCTTTCTGAAGTGTTTGCTGTACCCCAAAGGCACGATACTGCACTGAATGCATTGCCAGGGAGACTGCACTGTTTTATTTAGCTCTTCCTGCTATTGAGCGTTTGAAAGAAAGAGCGTTTTGCCCTCCGTCTAGCGCTTCAGGCAAGGGGTGTGTTTGGGTCTATCTGCAGGAAATTCCAAACTGTCCGGCATTCTTAAGATTCTTAAGACCGTGCATGACCAGATACATTTATGAGCAAAACCCGTCTTTTCATATTAATCCAGTTAGTTGATCTAACTGTGCCAAGTGACATTATACTTGGTCCGTCACCTTATTTTCATTTTAATTGAACTTCTAATCCACCCACAATGAAAGGATCAACATAGCGTATAGTAAAAATAAAAATAATATATATATAATATATATATATATAAAAATCACATAAACACCACACCACCCACACACTGCTCATTAACTGCTTAAAGATATAACGAACTATAACTGCCTTCGAACAGAGTAGAGAGTAAGAACAAAAATATGACCTGTCACGGCAAGCCTGGT
This sequence comes from Sinocyclocheilus anophthalmus, assembly GCA_018155175.1. Classification (NCBI taxonomy): domain Eukaryota; kingdom Metazoa; phylum Chordata; class Actinopteri; order Cypriniformes; family Cyprinidae; genus Sinocyclocheilus; species Sinocyclocheilus anophthalmus. Next base: position 220,519 of record JADLZN010011154.1, on the reverse strand, counting down.
TAGGAAGTTGTGCTAGGTGAATTCATTCTCTATGGCTCTCATTTTACTTTCGTTCTCTATTTAACACATTTAGCCATTAGCACACACAGAGTGGTTTAGGTAAATTCCCATCTGGGATTCTGCAGAGTCCCTCTGTTCTCTGGCTTTCTTTCCCACACATGAAAATCAGAGCCATTATGTCTGGGAAGGAAGCCACAGCGGATCCGATGACCCACCTGAGGGAGGATCTCTGCGCCGCTTACCTGCTCGACTCCCAGCGCTGTTCAGCTCCCTTCCAGATGGTTTGCCTCTGTCATAATGGGGACCTTTGTGTCCTGTTGGGCCGGTGAGGATGCTGAAGAGAGGCTTAGAGAGTAAAGCCCATCTCCACGTAATATCTGTCCTGTTATAAAGCCCGAGCGAAGCAGGGGTCAGTCAGACTTTGTTCAGCAAACAAATGCCAATGACTTTGAGGCTGGATCAGATTACGGCTGATGTGGTTTTGCTTGGCCTTTGTGATTGCATTGGGTACCTTGTGATTTGAACTGGTTCACATGATACCCCAGAGCTCGGCCTTGCACTCAGAGACGTATGCAAACTCAACCAAATGTTGTCAGGCGGCTTTCTGAACAGTGTTGGTTAGTGAATATCTACAAGCAGCGACAATATTAACTTTTATCTTTCCCAGTAACAATTTGCTTTCCAACTAGTAGTCGTGTACAGCTTTACAAACGAGCAAACTGATAAGAAACTCATAAAGTGAAAGTGACGTATGGCCAAGTATGGTGACCCATACTCGGAATTAGTGCTCGGCATTTATCCCATCCAAAGTGCACACACACACCCAGAGTAGTGGGCAGCCATTTATACGGTGGCCGCCAGAGATGCGTTGGGCGGGGGTTCGGTGCCTTGCTCAAGGGCCCCTCAGTCTTGGTATTGAAGGTGGAAGAGAGCGCTGTACATTTACTCCCCCCACCTACAATCCCTGCCGGTACGAGACTCGAACCCACAACCTTTGGGTTACGAGTCCGACTCTCTAACCATTAGGCCACGACTTCCCCTTAGGCCTGTTTGCAACATTTTTATAGCATTGGAAATCCATATTCATTCGAGTGAATTAATTCATTCAGATGATTTATCTAAATGAACTGATTCAAAAAAGTCTATTTGCAACATTTTTATAGCATTGGAAATTCCTTTTCATGCCAGCGAATCAATTCATTCAAATGATTAATGTAAATCAAATGATTCAAAAAAGTTTGTTTGCTACATTTTTATAGCGTTGGAAATTTTTATTTGTTCTAGTGAATCAGTTCATTCAAATAATTTATGTAAACTAACAAGCAACATAATTTTATAACATATTTAGTTACATTCTGAGTTTATGAATAATTATTCCAGGTTTTTTTTTAAATTTCAGTAAGTATAATTATATCTGTTAAAGCTTAATGACGATACCCTGATTGAGAATCATTCATTCAGAAAAATGTGTGATGTATAGGAATGAAGTCATGAATCTGAGTCATCTCTTGTTTAATATGTATTTCCCAGGGCTCAGTACAAGTACATTTAAACCATACGTAATAATGCCAAAGGAGGAAAGTAGAAAAGCACACTAGTTACTTATCATCTAAAATAATAATAATAATAATATAATAGCGAAAAAATCCAGTGGAGAGTCATATGAAAACGGGTCTATCCATTTGAGATTAACAAACTTGTATTCGTGATGGACCCGAGTGACGCGAGAAAGTTAATGTTAACTATTTGCGCTTGTAGAGGAAAGTACAGGCAGTTCAAGCCAGTGTCATATCTCTAATTTGTAAAAAAAAAAAAAAAAGACTTTGATCAAGACTTCTTAACAAGAACTCATTCTTGTTAAGTACGGCTGCGTGTCACCGGAAAAGAAAACGTTCCCCTGCAAGCGCCAAGCCGGAAGGAAGCAGAAAAAAGGAGTGTGAAAAAGACTAGCAAGTTTGGAACCTACACGAAAAAAAACGATGGAAAATGACGAGTTTGGTCGGAATTGCAGGTTATTCACAAAAACGAGTCATAAGTCATCGGTTAAACAATTCCCAATGCTCAAAATAGTAAGTAAACATCTAACAATTATCTTTTTTTCTATTAATTCAGAAAAATGTTTGCAGGATTTGTATTGTTATTTTTATTATCGTAAATAACTTTTATGACGGGATTCATGCAAATTAACGATTAAAAATCGGTTTAATTTATTTACGGTATTTATTTATTTATTTTACATTTATTTATTTTCTTTTATTGGTTGATATTCAAATGTTCTTCCTCAGTGCCATATAATGTTAAAATATCGTATCAATTCTAGCAGAGTGTAATAAGGGTGTTTAATTACTGTGAAAAATATTTGATTTATTTTATTTGGCTAATTTAACCCTTGAAGGAAGGTGGATATATTGGGTAGTGGTTCTTAGAGTGTTGTTGAAATCTCAGCGGTGGTCCTCTAGGAGGATGGAGAACGAGTTGTGTTGTATTGTTGGGTTGCTGAGTTTCGGAAGAAACAGCCTGAGGGTTTGATAGGAGAAAGTTGACAAACAGGCTTCAGCTTGAAGGTCAGCAGCAGCATCTCAAACCCAGAGCCCGAGGGCCCAGAATCTAAGCTGCTGTGCGTGTGTGTGTGTGTGTGTGTGTCTCGTGTCTGTGAGTGTGTGTGTGTGTGTGTGTGTGTGTGAGTGAGTGTCTGTGTAAGTGAGTGAGTGTCTGTGTGAGTGAGTGTGTGAGGGGTGGGTGGTGTGGGTCTGGTTTGTTCGTGTGTGGGCATGTGGGTAGTTTGTGTGTGTGTGGAGTGTGTGAGTGTGGTATGTGAGTGTGTGTGTGTCTGTGTGTGGGTGTAGAGTGTGTCTGTGTGTGTGTGGGTGTAGAGTGTGTGTGTCTGTGTGTGGGTGTAGAGTGTGTGTGTGTGAGTGTGTGTGTGTGTGTGTGGTGGGTGTGAGTGTTGTGAGTGTGTGTGTTGTGTGTCGTGTGTTCTGGTGTGTTGTGGGAGCTGCATGGGTGCGTCGGTGGTGTGGTGTGTGAGGGTGTGAGGTGTCTGTGTAGGTTTCTGTAGTGTGTCTGTGTGTGTCGCTGTGTGGTGGTATGTGAGTGTGTGTGTGTCATGTGCTGTGTCGTGACTGTCTGTGTGGTTCTGTGTAGTGTGTGTACTGGCGTCCTGTGTATGTGTGTGAGTTGTCTGTTTGTGTGTGTGTGTGCGAACGCCTCGATTCACAACTGTCCACCATCGTGATCATACATTTACATCCAATGTGTAGATTTGGTCACACCTGAACCCAATCTCATTCCAAACAGGGTCTGTTCAATATCTGCTCACTACATCCACTACTGTTTGGATGCAGTTAAAGAACTTCTTTGCTCACCAAAAGCCGTGTTGGTGATCAAAACATACAGTAACAATTATTGAATATACTACAATTTAGATGAACAATTTCCTGTGAATATCTGTAATTTATTTATGATAAAAGCCGTTTATTTAAGATAATTTCCTCCCAGTCTTTCAGGTCACATGATCTTCAGAAAATCATTCATATATGCTGATGTGGGAAACATTTAGATATCATCAATGTTGAAAACATCCCATTATGTTAGTGGAAACGTGCATACATTTATTTTTCAGATTCAAAGAGAAGTAAAAGCGGCAAAAAAGAAACAGAATGTATTGGAAAACCCGTAATCTTTGGTCAAATATTTAAAAAAAATGCCACTTTGATCAAGTTCAAAAGAATCGTTGATGAAATAAAGTTTTAATTCGTCGAAAAAAAAAAGTACTGACCAAAGCATTTGAACGGTAGTGTAGTCAATTCGATTATGTGAAACAGGTGTGTTGAGTTTACAGTCAAATGAAAAATGATTGTTGCATCGCCTGCCATGTAAATAGCAAATCCTGTAAGATCCATTATTACTTTAGGAACTGCTAGCGCATAAACCAAATGTAGCTGATATTCACAGGTGCTGCCTTCATTCTTAAATCCTCATCATGATGACCGGTCTGGCACGCTCAGATCGGTGTTTGTGTGTTCACGGTCTCGTGATGAAGGTCTGCACCCGAGACCACGAGAACAGGAACAGCGGCCGCATGAGTTTTTGTTTCCAGGCAGATCGGCCTGTCTCCAGCGCTGCCCTCGTGCATCACAACCTAACAGGAGTGCTGACCTCCGGCTGCTCTGCACGCTTCCGGTGCGTGACGCCAGAAAACAAACACAAGAACACACAGGTGGTGGCCCAAAATGATTGATACCACTCAGTATTTCCTTTTTAGGAGTTTTTTTTCTTGCTCACAGCTAATTAAATGTTTAAGTCAGTATTTTCTTCTTGCTGTCGTGTCAGTAGGAAATATCAGGTACATTTCCAAACAATTTTGATTCATTGTAATAAGCAGTTGAGACTTTTCGGGCTCCACACAGAGACCGATCTGATCCGGAGGGACAGGAAGAACCAGACCAAAACGAGACAGACTCCCATCCAGAAGAAACGACGATGCTCCAGAACCTACCTGCAAAGCTACAGTACTGTTCAAAGTTTTAGGCACTTATGTAAAACGCTGAAAATGAGTGAGCTACCCCAAGCTGTCAAAAATAAGTTCATAAATAGATTTCTTATCAATTAATTCAATCAAATAAATAAATCAACATTGGTGTGAGCGTCCTTGCGGTATAAGAGCTTTTGACCTCTACAAGCATCCTGAGACGTGTTCTCACAGTCTTCTGGAGTTGTTCGGTTTTCTTCATGTCATCATGATGAGCTCGACTCTGTGTGGCAGCACAAAGTCTCACCTGCATTATTACAAGTCATGCCAAAAGAATGTTCGGAAATGTAAGATATTTCCTACTGACAACAACTACCAGCAAAAAGATAGAACTAACTGACTAAAAATTTGTAGATGCTGAAATCACCTAGCGTTCTAATCATTGTGGCCCCACTGTATATTCCTTTTAAAAATTGAACTAAAACTAATAATCCATTTTTTAAGTTCATGCAAATGAAACGGCATGTAGCTGCTTGATGACCGGACATTAAAACCGATTATCGCGCAATACCAAATTGCAGATAATGAAGTTTTATTAAATGATTTTATGCTGTGTGTTCAGAGTAAGCAGGCACTGTGTCTTTACACGCTTACAGTCATAGTGTTAAAAATGAAAGAAAAAAAAAATTAGAAGAAATTAGGCTCATTGAAAACAAAGAAATGCATAGTACTTAGTATTTTAATTTTACGAAAATAAAATCATAATATACTTATATTTGTATTATATTATACTATGATTTCATTTCCCTGTGAAATATTAAAATAGCAATATTTTACTTTATGAGTTTTATTCTAATATGTTTGATTTAGTAATTATAAGGTCATTAAAACTATAATAATAATATATTATCAAAGTCCCCCCACCCTCTACCATTTTAATATTACAATTAGTTATGAATAAAATTATATTATTATTAATTATTATTATCAATAGTAATTATAATCTTAATTTATATTGTCTTATTATTAGTTATTATCGTTTTTCTTTCATTTTAAGTCGTAATTTAAACGATCATAATAACAAGAAATATTATTATATTCTATTATTACATATTGTTATAATGAGTTAATTGTTATTCAGATAATAATAATGTTACTTTAGCAGGTAGTATATATCTATCATATTATTATTGATAATAACTACTATTATATATGTATTATTATTAATATTATGTTCTTCTTGTAAGTACTTTGGATAAAAGCGTTGCTAAATGCGGCTATTCTAAAATGTAAAATTTTACAGTCATATGATAGCTGTTGTTTTAAACATAATGGTTTTGTCTAGTTATTATATAATCATTTAATAATTATTATTTTATATTTAAGATTATTCATTTACTAAAGTATATTACATCATTATTATTTCCTCTTGAGTATAATAAATACATGATAATCACATTATATCATATATATTATAATCTCCTCTTTGTAAGTCACTTTGGATTATAAAGCGTATACCAAAAGCATAATTGTAGAATCCAAATTATAATTTTAGTGTCTACGAAGTAAATCAACGTTGCACCAAATAGTGAAGAATGCAAACAAGCACAGACAAACCTTGAACTTTTTTCCTTTTTACCAGTTTGTATCTTAATCACATTGGAGCGCTGGGAGTAATGTAGCAATAGCCAACCAAATACAATGGATGGGTACAAACGAGGACATTTTCTTTTATGCCAAAAATCAGTAGGATATTAAGTAAAGATCATGTTCCATGAAGATGTTTTGTAAATTTCCTACCGTAAATATATCAAAACTTTATTTTTGATTAGTAGTATCCATTGCTAAGAACTTCATTTGAACAACTTTAAAGATGATTTTCTCAATATTTAAATTTAGATTTTTTTGCACACTCAGATCTCAGATTTTCAAATAGTTGTATCTCGGCCAAATATTGTCCTAACAAACCATACATCAATGGAAAGCTTATTTATTCAGCTTTCAGATGGCTTGTAAATCAAATTGACCCTTATGAGTGGTTTTGTGGTCCTCGGTCACACATAGATTTTCCCCCAAACGGTGGAGCTCTAGTGAAGGGTGCAGGGTTTGGTTTATGGGGTCATGATCTGGATGCAGGTAACCAGGACCGCGGCGGCAGAGCTGTGCTGCAGGTGTGCAGCAGGAGCCAAGTGTGGACAGATGCAGCTTTCACCACAAACCAGATCAGCGAGCTGCTGTGCTACTTCTGCGGCAGACTGCGGTGAGAAAGCAGGCCACACGGAAACTCTGCAGCACACTGTGTCCGAGCGCAGGCCTTTCTCTGAGTGTCTTACGCTTGTGTTTTCAGGAGGGAGAAGAGAGGCCTGGGTTTGACGGTTCTCATCGACGCTCGCAGGCAGCCGGTCAAGTCTGCGCTCTTCACAGCTCTGTCTGAGCTTCAGGTGAGACCAGACACACAACTGTCTGGAAGACAAACCTTTGAGTTTGGATTAAGGCCACAAGGAGGACCAATGTTCCTTTTATTTAAAAGACCCGAAAGATAAAGGTCTTAAAGCAGCACTATGTAACGTTTGGCACTCTAGCAGTTAATAAACAGAACTGCACACATCCCGCGGAAGAACATTCTAACCGGAGCTACTTCTCTAAGTTTATGTCTCTGGTGATTCACGCAGGTATGTGTTACTCCGCCGCGGTGACGACCCGACCAGGCTACAATAGTTCAAATATAAGTACTTATTAAAAGTGTTCCGTAGTGATTCGGGATAAGACAAAAACGCGGTTTGGAAGATGAATTCATGATGTACTCGCTCATTATATACATTTAGCAAATTTTGAACACAGAAAAAGTTACATAGTGCTGATTTAAGGAATTAAGTGGAAAAGAAAGAACTTTTTTTTTTTTCATTTTGTTGTAAAGTTAAATCAATTTGACCAGTTTGCAAATAAGATATGAAAAGTTCATTTGCAAAAGCAGATAACTCCATTTTTAACAATTTTCATGTTTTTCATAGTGCATTCCAATTCATCTCAATCAAACTGCAGTTGGGTTTTGATTAGGTTAAAAAATAACTAAAAAAATACAGCTAACACAATAAAACACAATGAAAACATAATTAAAAAAAACATGATTTTTGAAAAAAAAAACATTTTGAAAAGAAAATCTGTTTTGCAACTAAACTCTGTTTTATATTTTAAAATATTATATTATAAAATATTAGAATCTATAATAATTATAAAACTATTTTGCAATATTGTAATTTGAATATATGTACACATTCACTCTTATTCATAAGCCTAATATGTTAAAACACAAAACTGAAAAAAGCTTCTTGTCTCTTTACATTCAGTTACATCAATCGCAGAAATGACAGCCTATTTTTCCAATTCAAAATAAAGAAATTTACCAAAACGTTGAGTAGTTTGCATCGTTGGTTATACATTTATTTAGTTCTTTACTATTATAGTTTTTTTGGGGGTAATATTTTGAATCAGTTTTATATTTTCCATTATCATATTACCTTAAGTTGTAGCATTTTTGAGATTTGTAGGAGTAGACATTTTTATCTAAAATTTTAATTACTTTTAGTTTTTTAAAAACATCAAGTTAAACTAAATTAAAATGGGAAATGTTGCAGCTTGCTGAAATAAAATGAGTTATGTTTTGTTTTATTTCAAGTCACGTTTTTTTTAATGGTTTTAATTTTAGTTTCAGTTTTAGTTTTAATGATTGGGATCAATATCTGGTTTGGTTATGTGTAACTAGTTTTTTTTTTTGTATCAATTTGATCTGTTTGCAAATAATTTAAAATAAGTTTTATATTTTAAAATATTATCATATTTAATCAGTTTGAACATTTATCAGTGTCTGGTTTGGTTGTTAGTCACTCCAGTTAATCACAGAGAAGTGGTGTAGACTTTGACACAGTTATGAAAAATCATAATCGATTCGCTCAAGTGCAAGACATTGTCAGCCATTCATCTGTCTGTCACATATTTGCTCACTGAAGCCAGAAACATCACAAACTCTTCAGCGCTGCACTGAACTGTGCTGCTATCAAACCTTTGACATGTTTTAGGACGCAGTGATGTCTGAAAGCATCGGTGTTTTGAGTGTAAAGCATGTTAATTGTCAATCTGAAGGAAAGTCTGTCCTCGGGGTTTGAGACGAGGCCTGTGTGAGCACGTCTCTAAAAAACACGCTCTGAGAAAATGATCAGTCCCAACACGCAAAATATGAGAGAAGAGGGAAGAAGTGCTTCTCCACTTAAATATGTTCTTATTAGCACTATTGCATGCAATAAATGATCTAAACTCTAGTCTTTGTAAGCATGCTTGCATAGTTTTGTTGTGTTTGTTTTTTCCCCAATGTTAAGTTTGTACGATAAATGACTTAAACTGTGAGTCTGTGAGTTGCTGAAAAGCTCATAATTCATAAAAAATAAAAATGAATCATTTTTAAGATAAAGACAATCAAAATTAAATAGTTACTAAAATTAATTAAATCATAAAAATGTAAAATGAAAGGAAATAGTTAATTTGTGAATTTAAAGAAAATCAAATTCTAATAATTAATAATCATTAAAATGATCAATTAGATAACATGAATCATTGAAAATAAAAACCCTCAAAGATAAAATTAACTTGCTAGCAATTAATGAAATCATAAAAATGTCAAATTAAAATAACTAACTCAATAAAAACAATCAAGTTAAAACACTTCATAAAAAAAGATGAAATATTTTGTTTACCTGAATAATGTCAGCATTTAACCCACGGGAACCATTATATGTTTTGAAATTAATGAAATATTAACTTTTAATATTAATTTAAAAAAAAGAAGAAAAAAACATCCCGATTACTCAGGGTTTGTCTTTGTAATGATGTGGTTTTGTTCCTATACTGGTTATCTTACAATAAGATCTAAAACCAGGGCTTTTCAAACCCATAGGTTTTGCGAGTTGAAGAAAATCAAATAAGTAAATCATAAAATTGCAATATTTAAATAAATTTATAATAAAATAAATAAATAGTAAACCAGTAAAAAATAAAACTAAAAATAGAAGAAATTATAGTTAATGCAGGCATGTGAAATGTTAACCAACATCAGAGGCCGTAAACATGCAAATGTAGTGTACATATACACGTTATGATTGATGTTTGGTATTAATGCTCTTGATTTATCTGCCCGCCCGACTCTCGTACCAATGTGCTTACTCGGTTTGATTCTGGTGGGACAGAGAAGTAAGCAGTGAAGTGGAGCGCGACGTCTCAGTCCTGGAGTAATGACTGTCCTGTCTGTCTCGTTGAGTCGAGCTGTCTGGAAATGTTTTCCTCCTCTGTGTTTTGTACAGTGGTGAAGTCTTGACGTCTCTGGAAAGACTCTGCAGAGCAATCGGACCCGCGCAGCTCACCAGAGGACTTGACGGCAGTTCCCATACGCGCAAGCCATACATCACTTGAAGAGAAGGTGCCAGAGCAGATTCACCAACCCCTTGACCGAAGTCCCCTGAGTAAAAATGTGATATCTCAATCATTTAACACAAATAGGGCTGTCAAATCGAAATCGCACCAAAACCCAAAAAGTTATTAAAAATAATATATGCGTGGTGTGGGTGCTGGGTATGCGTATATGGAAATAAAAGACTACACAACATGTATATATTTTAGAACTATTTAAGTGTGTGTGTGTATATATATATAGATATATATATGTGTGTGTGTGTGGGTGGTTTGGTGGGTGTATATATATGGCTATAGTTATATATTACAATTTCTATGTTTCATATTAAATAGAACATATAGACATCATGCTAAATACAGGTTGTGGGTATATAATATATATATAGTCTGTTATGAATATATATGTGTGTGTGAGTGTGCATATTATATAGTTTTTTAATAATTAATCTCTTATTCCCTGGGGCAAGCACAAAGCAAAATTTATTATTTTTAGATTTAGGAATGATATGTTAGTTATTAGTCGCCAACACTGATGGACAGACCCAAAAAAGGAAACGTCGTCGCGAAGTAGTCCTAATTTTTTCATCAATCAATAATTTTAGATCAATAATTAACCCCCATAAAAGTTTAAATTTAGTATTTGGATGGCTATAATGATCATATATACCAAAATATACCAAATAGAAGCCTGTAATTCCTAAAAAAACCTCTGAATTTCACAAAATAGGAAAGAACATGTGACGTATAGTCCTAAAGAAGCAGGCAAACTTTCATAAAGATGATTAGGTATCACTGTAACAGTTATAAAGCTCAGAAAGTTTGTATTTTTATGGTGAATTACCAGACATTTCTTTAAAATGGTCTATTTCATTTAGAGGCGTGCTAAATAATGCATAGTATTTTTTTTTATCCATGCTCTTGAAGGTCTTACAGCGCTTGAACCCTGATATTTATTTTATTCACAACTCAACAAAGCCCAGTTTGGGAAAAGCCCTGAGCGACTTTAACATTTTTGCATTCGTGAGGAAGAATATTCACTTAAAATGCAAAAAAAAATGTGCTGAAAGTTTGTTTGTTTTTATCCACGGACAGAAAATCGAAGCGTTTGCCGCAAGCTGCAGCGCTGCCATCGCTTCTCTTCAGAGCTCCATCGAGACGCTGAACAACATCGGCAGCCTGGAGACGTCTGAGGTTATTCTGACAACTCAAACTGAGTCTCTGATCATTCTCTACAGCAGCGTCATTGAAAATGATTTAAATGGCCTTGTTTACTGGCATTGCCTTTGCTTTGCTTCAGAATGTTTCTGACCAATCCAAACTTAGCAACTGTTGCCTTCTGATGTGTTACTTTGTAGGGTCACAACGTAACACTTTTTGACTTTCTCCGTTTGTGTAAATGCACATGGAGTTTTTATCCACATTAATTTCACACTTGTCTAGTACAAATATATGGCTTTGTTTCGTAATTATAGTGTATATGTTTTTCTTTATTTACCCCAGAAGAATTGAAGTGAAATGTGACAACATGCCCCGTAGGTGGGGTACATTGTAACATCTGAGGAGCATGTTGTAACATGATCAGATGACAGCATAAATGTTATCCGATCTAATGAAAAAAAATATTTAAAAAAAATAAAATATTTTGTCAATAAAATAAAATTAACTTTTTCAAATAAAATAATGGCGTTTTTTAATAATTAAAAATAATCTGATTTTGGAGTTTGTCAATGAACACATTGCAACCATGCTTGTGACGGCCCTGATCACAAGACACATAGTTCAAAACTATATGTGGGCAAATAGATGAAGAAAATCACAACACACACAGCTCTCACAGAACACGAGACAAACAGACGAGCAAAAATACATTTACTTTTCTTGAAATAATAATTCGGATGGTTTAATAAATGTATAAAAGTAATTAGTGTAAATGACACCTCGAATGTCATAGAACAGCATAGTTCTAATAACACAGTGTCACAAAGCTCCCCATCTGCGCAACTGGAATTTAAAACCGGTTTGTGTCTTTTGCTAGTTATCGAAGCATTAAAGAACTGCTAAATAACAGATTAAAATAATAGCAGATGTGTTTCATTTTAAATGAATACTAAAAACGGAGATCAAAAATTTACTTCATTCAGAAATGTACTTTTGCTATGGTAAAAAACAAAAATAAAAAGTGTTCAGCGATATCTCAAAAGAATTGTGAATTGGGCACACTTTTTGCTTATATAGTGTTGCTTATGGCAACCAGTAAAAACCCTGTAATGTGTGTGTGTGTGTTTTTTTTTTAATGTAACGCAATGCAAGTTCAGTGTGAGGGGCGGAGCTTCACTCAGGCTGATTATTATTGATGGATTATTATTGAATATTGATGGTCTGTGCTCCTGCAGGAGGTGTCAGAGGTCATCAGCCAGCAGAAGAGTCTCATGAAGAGCGTTCTGGACGACACCAAACTCAACCGCTTGCGTCTGGAGGGCGGCACCTTTCTGGCCCGCATCCGGAAAGAGGAGATGTGTGAAAACGAGAACTACAGGTACAGTACTGCCTTCATCAGACGACTGACAGATGCTTCATTTAATATCAGTGGGATATTGGCCTGTCTGAATCAATTAGATGAGCCCTAATTATTTTTCCTTTCTTTAAAAAGCCTGTATAACACTGACTTTAGTTTTTACGCCCAGCCCTGTGTTATTAATTACATGCACACACTCCTGTCAATCACTGTCGGGATTAATCATGCCATGCACGTCATCCATCTGCTTTAATTCAACCTAAATGACACTCATTACACTTACTGCATAAATAGTTATTTTCCGGTGAAAATATCCAAACACCCTGAAAACAAGTCTTATTGTACACAATTTTGCTTCTCAAGAAATGTATCATTTATATTTTTAACACTCTTAATTAAAACAACATGCATTTAAGCAAAATTATCTTAAAAGCTATTCACGTTATTTTTATTATGCCATTGGTATATTGTTTTTTTGTTGTTGTTGTTTTGAGTAAAAATGGGAGACAAATCCACTTCATTTAAGTCACTTCATTTTGCTTCTCAAGAAATGTGTTTTCTTTTTTAGACGAAAAAAGTGACGCTCCATCATGCAACCTTGAGAAAGTTAACATTTTTTACCAAATAATGTTTAAAAACACTGATGCCGTTTAGCTGTCCTGTAGTGTGTGACTGGAGCTGCTGTGTGGTACGTAGGGACGCTGTGGATCTGGTCGGTGCGCTGTATAACCAGCTGGATGAAGAGGTTCATAAACTGGTCATTCTGTCTAATAAATCCCTGCAGCAGCTGGAGAAGCTCCTGGAGCTGCGTGTCTTACAGGAGAGACACCAGGAGGTCAGAGACGCCATCTTTCTCAATCATTTTCTCTATAGGCATTTTAAAGCTCTCAGTGTGGAAAATAAGGCATTGTGATTATGCAATCAAATCACTCAGGGCTTTGTGTTTTTAGATCTCAGTTTTTGATCAGAAAACACAACCACACACAACGCTACAACATCCCATGTTAACTATTAATAGGGTAGCATGCAGAGCTGGGTAGATTGCTTACAAATTGTAATCCGTTACTGATTCCAAGTTACATGACAAAAATTGTAGTTGTAAATTCTAACATAATACACATTTTAGGATAACAGACTACTTTTTGATTCGTTTTAGATTACTTTTGACCTGTTTCGTTTTTCACATTGATTTAAATAGGATAATCTTGTACCATATTGATATAAAAAGATACCCAAGGGTAAAGAAAAAAAAAAAAAAATAAATTCCATTTGTTGTTATCAACAACATAAAATGCATTAAACATTATATGTGACCCTGAACCACAAAACCAGTCATAAGGGTCAATTTTTCGAAATTGAGATTTATACATCATCTGAGAGCTGAATAAATAAGCTTTCCATTGATGGAAAGGGATTTGTTACGATAGGACAATATTTGGCCGAGATACAACTATTTGAAAATCTTGAATCTGAGGGTGCAAAAAAAATCTAAATATTGAGAAAATCATCTTTAAAGTTGTCCAAATGAAGTTCTTAGCAATGCATATTACTAATCAAACATTAAGTTTTAATATATTTACAGTAGGAAACTTACAAAATATCTTCATGGGACATCTTTACTTAATATCCTAATGATTTAATGGCATAAAAGAAAAATCTATAATTTTGAACCATACAAAGTATTGTTGGCTATTGCTACAAATATCCCCAGCGACTTAACATGCTTTTGTGCTCCAGGGTCACAAATTATGTCAAGGTTTCCCAAACTGGGTTTGTGAAGGAACTACAGGGGGGTTATGAGTTTAATGAAAAGCTAATAATAAAATAAAAAATGGCATTTTAAAAGAATCCAAAATAAAAACTTACTGAAAAAATGAAATAAATTTGATTTGTTTATGAATGTCATGCGACATACAATGTTCAGAGACCATGACCATGCCAATTACAGGCATGCATTCCATACACTTTTATTTTAAATTCTCAGAGGTACTTCAAAAAAATATTAATAGGGAAAAGAGGATCAGAGGACAAACAGATTAGTGAATATGTGCGTTTTATTGTGCAACTGCCAAAGGTGGTAAAAAAAAACTGATCTGAGGGATAATTCAATAGAAATGAATGAATGGTTCATCAGTATGTTGATGCAGTGTTAAAAATGAAGTGTTTTTGTAATCCAGTGTCAAATAATGAGTTAGCCTGTGTATTTTCGTTTAAGTACTTGTGGCTGTCACAAAACTGGAAGACTTTCTGAATGTATATAAGCAGAAGGCTATTTTAGAAAGGAACATTTATAAGATGAAAAAGTGGAGTTAGGGAGAATCAATAAATTATGAATATTGCTGTTGTGTGAATAATATGTAATCATATAATCCATAAAAAAGTAACTGTAGTCTGATTAAGAGTATTTTAAAATTTAATTGGTAACACTTTATTTTAGGGTCTCTTAATAGTCTGCGATTAGCATCTACTAGAATATAGCCATTTGACAAATGACTTATTCTACACCTAATCCTAATAAAATACATAACCTAAAACTACCTTATAACTATAATAAGAAGCAAAGTAGGCATGTCTTTGAAGGGAAAAGTCATAGTAATCAGGAAATAAGTGTTCCCCTCATTCTAACAGTCTTACCATTTAATTAATCTAATACCAGTACTCATTTTTGGAATCTGGTATTCCGTAATCAGAAGATTAGATGCCAATCAGTTACTACTAGGGTTTTGACGGTGAGGAAATTTTCCCACCGGGTAATCGATGTGTGATAACACCGGTAATACCGGTATCACTGTTGGGGTGGGGGTGTTATTTCGTTTGAGTTTCCCTCTTTTCTTCGCTTTCAAATGGCTTGTAAAAGTGCCGTGCGTATTTAGCTTTCACTTTCAAATTAGCGGCAATTCTGCATTGATTCAATTCAAGCAACAACAACATCAAACTCAGAAATTTTATTAACAAAACGAATAAAAATACACCATGCAATGCTTAATATAAAATAACAAATAACTTACATAAAGTTTTAATAGGTATACAAAACTGGAAATAAATAAACATGTAAAATATATAAGAAACGTAGAAAGTGTATTAGCAAAACGAATAAGAAAGCTTGGAGGCTTGGCATACACATTGATGTCAAATAAAATAAATAAAATACACAAAGTTTAAATAAAGTAATCAGCAAACACTGTAAAACTTCCAGTCAATAGGCTTTTCGTAGGCTTTTGTTGCCGCGGTAGGCAAATGACGTAACCAGTGTTGCGGTTTAACACTGGTATAACCTGAAAACACCGTCTATCGCAGCAAGCCTGTTACTACCCAGCTCTGGTAGCATGCTAGAATATATTATCATGTGTTCATACTGTATGTTATTATCATTAAAAATCACCTTGTCTGTGGAGTAAATGAATGATTTTTTTTTCTGAATGATAAATGATTATTGGAGAGCCTGTGTGCTGATAATGTGTCTGTCCTCAGGTTAAGAGGTGGTTTTATGTGGAGAGTGAGAAGCATTTGGCTCCTCTGGACTCCTACAGTCTCTCTCTGAGCTGCATTCAGGACATGAGACAGAGTCTGGCCCAGTTCATGGAGGAGTCCACCGTAAGTGCTGCATGCTTTGAGAAATCACACGGAGATAAAAGAGAACTGGCATTTTACTGTCCCAGGATGCACTTGGGGAAATTAAATTAGTTCAAGAACAGGTTTCAGTTTCAGCAACAGCCAGTTTGGTCCGGGCAAAGCTGAACCATTTTTACTAAAGTGACAGAAGATACAAATGTTGATAATTGCAGTTTACAGGGAAAATATAAACACACATTGGATGACAGCAAAATAAATATGACAAACGTGAACATAAAATATATCAACATAACACATTTTATTTGATTTATTTCCTTTATTTATTAGCATAGCTTAATTTATTATTCCTTTATTCATTTATTTATTTATTTTTACACCAGGGTTATTATCATTAACTAAAACTAAAAACATACACACACACACAAAAACATATTTGTCTCAACATTTGCCACTTTTGTTAATTTAAAGGGGTGGTTCATTGCGATATCACTTTTTTAACGTTAGTTAGTGTCTAATGTTGCTGTTTGAGAATAAACAATATCTGCAAAGTTACAAAGCTGAAAGTTCAACGCAAACGGAGATATCGTCTTTTAAAATTCTGGCAGTTTAATGCCTACAAAAACGGCTGGTAGGGACTACAACGAGTTACTTCCGGTTTGTTTTTTTCTTTTTTTTTTTTTTTTCTTGACGTCAAAACCTAGATAAACCCAGCCCCCGGGAAAAGGCAGCAAATGGGGCGGGGCCATGCTGCGCTGCTTTAGAGAAGAGGAAGAGAAAACTAGAGGTGCACGTAAAAATCTATTCATATATGAATCGCGATTCTGTCTTCTAACGATTCTAATGGATTCACAAGTTTCAAATCAATGTTATAAAGCAGCGGTTCTTAATACTGTTCCTCGCGTCCCCTTGCTCTGCACGCACTCTGCATTTCTCTCTCTCCTGATTCAGATCATCAGCTCAAGCAATGAACTGTGTTCCAATTATACACTTTATTTTCAATAGCCTATGAGAAAGCGTTAAACATGGACACGTGTGCCGTTTGCCGTACTGTTATTAAAGCTTTAATCAGGATAAAACTGTATTTTAAAAGCTAACATAAGCAGTAGCATTTTCAAATAACTGCGTATCTAAAAGTATGAGACAACAAGCAAAAAACATAGGCCTACCATTAAAAGCCGTGCTTGCACAGGTTCTGTACGATACTTTTCAATAATATCCTCTGCTTCTCAATTGGGTTCAAACTGATAAGCGATATTAATGATGTCGTTGTTTACAATACAACCGGAGCACTTGCCGCTGAGGAGAGGGGCGGGACGCGTACTAGAGGCGGATTAGCCAATCACAACCACAACCACACTGGGCTAGCTAACCAATCAGAGCCCATCGCCCATTTCTGAGGGAGGGGCTTCATAAAAAAATGAAAAGATCAGCCCGTTTCTCAGAGAAGGGACAGAGCGGTGTGGAATAAAGGTAAAATTAAGTTGGAAATAATGGCGTTTTTTAAAAAAAACGGAGCATTAAGGACATGGTAGAACTCACCCATAAACACAATCAAAGCCAGAACAAACACGCAGGAAACCACCCCTTTAATTTTATTTTACTTTTTTACGATTAATTTTTCTGTTTGATTTATTTACTTATTATTATACCTACTGATTGCTACTATTCTCTATCTGTCCTAGCGGACATGCTCAATACTAACAACATGCTAGTAACTTGTTAATCATGCAAGAAAAATGCTAGTCACTTGCTAATCATGCTAACAGCATGCTAATAATGCTAGCAACATGCTAATAATGCTAGAAACATGCTAGTAGCTTGCTAATCATGCTAATGACATGCTAGTTACTTGTTAATCATGCTAGCAACATGCTAGTAGCATGCTAATAATGTTAACAACATGCTAGTAACTTGTTAATAATGCTAAAAACATGCTAGTAGCATGCTAATAATGTTAGAAACATGCTAGTAATTTGTTAATCATGCTAGCAACATGCTAATCATGCCAGCAGTATGCTAGTAACAGGTCAATCATGTTAAAAACATGCTAATCATGCTGGAAACATGTTATCAACATCTATCTAATCTATCTAAATTTTCAAACTTCAGACTTTTACAACTGCTTTAAACTTTCAGGCTAGGGTTTCTCAAGCCATACTAAAGTTTGTCTTTACAAACTTTTTTCTCTAGTTATGTGTTGTTATGTAGCTGTAACGTTTTTTATATATATAAAAAATATAGAAAAGTTTCGTAAAACCACAGTAAAAAAAATAGTGTAGGGCAACATTGAGGCGAATCATATTAAAGAGTCTTAAGTCACTTTGGATTAGTGGTCCTATGAATGACTAGCTAGTTCACTTGGTGTTGGTATTGCTCCTGTAGGAACAGCAGAAGAAAGCCGCAGCGTTACTGAGGGAGTCTGAAGCAGGTCCAGCTCTTCTGGAGGTCAAAGAGCACATCTGCTCCGTCCTGCAGCGCAGCGAAACTCGCAAACACGAGCTGGACGTTCTGCTCAACCTCTACGAGTTCTACGAATCGGGCTAACCGACGTTTGATTTGTTATGTCTCGTTAGCTGGAACATATAAACTATTGGCATAATAATTAGTGGTTTGACTAAACGGAGAGGTAATATTGAACTGAAAGATAACACAAGTACACCAACTGATTCAATTAAAGTTATATTTATTTTGCATAATATTGATTAAATAATCGGAAATGAATAATTTAAAAATGTATCTGTTTTAATCTTTTCTCATAAAAAAAAAAGTAATAATTTGAACTTGATTAAAAAAAACTGATTTAAACCAAATTTAGTTATTTTCATGAACTAAAACTAAAGCATAAAAACATTCATTATTTAAAATAAACATTAATTGAAATAAAATAATAATTGTTTAATTTTAAATTAAAATGATAACAGAAAATATACAAATAAAATGTAATTTGAGTTCTTAAATAGCTATAATAGTATACCAGTGATACTAAAATAACACTAATTTATACTTGGGAACTATAAACTAAAACTGGAATAAAAATAAATTAAACCTAAATAGTCAACTGTATTAAACAAAAATAAAAGTGACAAAAGCAAAAAATGTAAAAGAAAATTAAACTAAAAAAGAAAGAAAGAAAACTGAAAATGTAAAAATAAATCTTAATTAGTAATTGTAATAAAATTCTCAGCGCCATCAAAATAAAAGTCCCCCAAGTAGAGCTGGGCGATATATAGCTAAAAAATTTATCAACGATATAATGTTTCATATCGGTCAGTATCGATAATGATTGACATTTTTTTATAACCTTTTTTAAAACAAAGAGCAATAGAAACATTTTTTTTCAATTTAACCACTGTATTTTGAAACTAACCCAATCTATTGAGACAAACAACAAATATTTTTTAGTTTTTAACAGTCAAAAACAAAATTAAAATTAAACAAATATTTAATTTCTAAATGTCTTCTGCAGATTAAATAGGTCTTAAGGAAATCTTTGGCTTGTCTCCCGAGGCCACAGGAGGGCGCAATGAGCAAAATAATGCAGTGCAATTAAATTGTCAATGCAAGGAAATAACTATAAAAACGTGCATTACGTCTAAATTAAATCATATAAATCAAATATAATTTCGTAAATTGCATAAACAATTATGAGCAAAACAGCATTACGTATTTATGCATTGCTTAATCCAAAGAGCTGAAGTGCCATTCACTCAGACTGCATTTAAACACATATGAGACGCAGTGAAAAGGAATAAACCTTCACAAATTCGTGACGTGTTTTCTAAAAGTTTAAACTGTTTTAACTTTGCATGGCTTTCTATACATCTCTCTGTGTGTGACGCGAGTGCAGCAGTCATATGTGTCCGTCTAAAAAACATGCTGAATATGCGTCTGTGTGAATGGCTTGCTTTCGTTTTTAAACTAATCAAGATCTTCTAAGCATTGAGCTTCTATTTTTCTCTAATATTTTGAACGAATAACGCATGCGCATCTCGTGGGCTAGACAAACAAAACATTAAAATGCAACAACGTCACTTACATCATCACCACATCTCGTGCTCCGCTAATGACGCACACCTAAAATTCGATTGTACTTTTTTTGCATTCAAATGCAAATGTTTATTTTAAATTCGACTAATATTGATTTTTTTATTCACAATCTCCTCATCACAGGCAGGCACAGCACTCAGCATGTGTTCGTGTTTGTGTGTGCGGTCTGCATCTCTCAATAGCACGTGCCTATAACGTGCACTATATCGAGTATTTTTATATCGTTATCGAAGAAGGTGTACCGTCGATAAATATCGATACCATTTTATCGCCCAGGCCTAGCCCCATGACACTTATCAGCCAGACAGAGGAACTTATCGGCCGATGCAATAATTCAAAAAGCCTCTTCTGATAATGTGTTGAACTGTGTGTCCCGCAGGCGAAGCAGTGGATGGAGCACTGTCAGGAGTATTTCTGTCAGCTGAGGCTGGAAGGAGACGCGCTCGGTTTGCCGCCGGCTGAGCTGCAGGTCCTGCAGGACTACCACAGCGAGGCCACAAAGTTCTCTCTGGAGAAGTTCAGCTCGCTCAACCAGACGGTGCTGAAGCTGGACAGCGAGCGGGAGCAGCAGCGCTGGAGCAGCGTCTGGCAGCAGTGCCAGCAAACCAGACAGCAGCTGGAGGAGACGCTGGACACAGCCGGTAACTCACACAGACGGACAGAAATATCAGTTATAGAAGGACTCATTCAACAGAAATAATTATATTTATCTGTATTTTTACTGTTGTTCTGTGTAAAAAAGAAAAAGAAAACAATAATGAACATAATAGTTGTTGTTAGTAATAATTAATATCCCTTTTTATTTACCGTATAGTTATTAATATATATTAGTAATAATTTCGCATTATTCTATTATTATCATTAAATACTCAATTTTATTAATGAATATTATTATTATATTTCATTGTGATGATGATGAGTATATTATTAAAGCTCAATTTTTATTTTACGTTTAGTATTAATATATATTAGTCATATATTTCTGCATTATTATGATTTATTATTATTAGATCATTAACATACTCAATGTATTTATAGAGTAGTTATTATATTACTTGTGATGCTAATGAGATGCTTATTATGAAATATCATATTTTATTTACAGATAGTATTATTGTATTATAGTCATATTATGTTTCTTATTTTAGTATGTATTATATAGTATAATTATACCAGTTGTATTTTACAGTATATGGTGTTCATCATAGTAGTAATACGTATTTTATTTTACAGTAGTGTACTATTATACAGCTGTATATAGTAATATATTGCATTGAGTATTATTAATAAATATTCTATTTTTACAGCATCGCTTTATTTATATTATTAATATATCTTCATGTATTATATGGTTGTTATTATGTTTTTATGAATACACACTTTTATTTATAGTATAGATTATTGTAAATATCAGAATGTTTACATTGATTATTATTATTAATACACATTTTTTATTTCCTAGTATTGTATTATTAATATGTAATATATTTCTTAATTATTATATTAGTTATAAAAAAATATATAGTTTTACGTATATATTATTGTTTATATATTCGTTAACATATTTCTTCATTGATTATTATTATTGTTATTAGTACTATAACAATATTTTTACGTATAATATTATTACAGTATAGTTTTAATTAACCGTAAACAACAACAATAATAGTAATCATTCTAATTATAATTCCTGTCCATTCTGTCTATTGTGTATTCTTTAAAATATTTTCATTACTATTTTATTAATGTTTTTATTATTGTGCTATATTTCTTGCCTTTTCGTCTATGTCTGTATTTTTTCTGCAGTGGAAGCTTCAGTCAACAGTGTAAGCAATGCGAGTTACATAATCAGATTACTTTTTAAGTAACTAATAAAGTAACGCATTACTTTTAAATTTACAACAAAATATCTGAGATACTTTTACACATAAGTAACGCCAGTTACTTTGTTTCTCATGCATTGACTGACCGCTCTCCTTTCCTCATGTTGAGAGAAATGGGGAGTAAGTGCAGAGAACATCAGTGAACATGATCTTACTGTAGTTCTAGACTAGATGTGAACATGTTTACTCACCTCACCTGCACAAAAACAGATTCAGTGTTCCTCAAAATCAATAAAAACAGGCAAATTCGAACTCAGAATATTAGACAAACATGCAATAATTAAATGTGTTAAATAAGACAAATGTATCTAATACCATTTTATTACCCAGTGTCTTTGCTAATGACCTTCGATGATCCAATTCAACCATACTACGCAAAAATGACGTATTTATTATGTATTGCTGAATAGTGTTGAACTTTCTTCTCCTGCATAATATTCTTCATGCAGTCTGTTTGAGCGGCGCCCTCTACTGTACAGACGTGAATTTACTTTTCCTTCAGTCTGAGGCGTATTCATTTAACTTCTGTTGGTGAAAGGGCTTTTACATACTTTTTATATTAAAAACAAACAAGCAAGCCCTGTCCAGATTTAAAAAGTAACTCAAAAGTAACGTAACGCATTATTTTCCATAAAAAGTAACTAAGTAACATAATTAGTTACTTTTTTAGGGAGTAACGCAATATTGTAATACATTAGTTTTAAAAGTAACTTTCCCCAACACTGGTCACCAAGACAGATTTCTTGCGTGTGTAGAAATACTTCTGTAATAACTATGATGTTGTTTGACAGAGGGAAGGATCGAATTCTCTCAGAATGCCGGAGAATTAGGAAGAGAGGCGAGTGAACTGGACTCCTCTGAGGTTCCTGCTCTGAACTCTTCTTCGCCTCCGTGTTTTGAGGATGAAGATGAGAAGCCACACTCAGCAGGTCCGTTTTCCAGAAGCCAGTTCCCGTTTCCCCCGTCTGCGTTTGAGGACACCGACAGCGACTGCACCGTCGACTCGTCCGCCTCGTGTCACTCGGAGCCGCTGCATTCACCGGCGACGTGCCTCCGCAAGCAGCCGCTCAAGAAGATCATGAAGAAGACACTGAGCTACGAGCTGCCGGCACGGGACAGAGCTCCTCACGGCTACAGCGGCGTCTGCATCCGAGGACTGGAGGTCTCCAATAACGCCAAGAACCCGGCGCTGGGCCGCAGCCGCAGCATGTCGTCCCCGTCCCGCGCTCAGTGCAGACACAGTGACGCAGACACCAAGAGACACAGCGGGTGAGTGACACGCAGAACATCCCGCTTTCAGACCGAAACATTACTAATTATAATAAATCAGAATTATTATTATTATTTGTATTTTTGCTGTTGTTCTGTAAAAAAAATAAATAACTATTATTACTATTAGTAGTAGTAGTAGTGTCTTAATAATCATAATAACAGTAATGATAATAGTAATAATAGTAATAATAATAATAGTTATTGTAGTATTTTATTTTGTTCTATTAGTACTATCATATTATTAGATATATTCTTTATGATTTGTTTAAGTTTTATAATTAATAAATAGTCTTTTTTTAAATAAAATAAAAGACCGCTATCAATATTACTGATGAAAGTAATTAATATAAATAATTAAACATAAATAATAGTAGTAGTTCTTATTTGTATTTTTACTGTTGTAAAAGTGCAGATGCCAAGAGACACAGCGGGTGAGCAAAACATCCCGCTTTCAGACCGAAAATATTACTAATTAAAAGAATTATTTTATTTGTATTTATCCCATTGTGCTATAAAAATAAATAACTTTATTATTATTAGTAGTACTCTTTGTCTCAGCCTAGATCACGGCTAAAGGCAAGAGGTGATCGTGCATTTGGAATAGTTGGACCGAGGCTATGGAATAACCTTCCTTTATCTGTGAAAGCTTCCAATTCTGTCTGAGTTTAAAACTAAATTGAAATCTTATTTTCTTACCTTGGCTTAACTTTGCATGTTAAATTATCTTTTGATTTTACTGATGTTGTTCTTTTTTTCTGGTTTTTATTTTATTTGTACAGCACAATGTTCAACTGCTGTTGTGTTTATTGGTGCGTAATAAATACATGAATGAATTAAATGAATGTAGTAGTAGTATTATTAGTATTGTTATTAATAATCATCATCATAATAATGATAATAGTAATAACAGTAACAATAATAATAATAATAATAATTAGTAGCCCAGTGTAGTATGAAATAATATTTGTTATTGTATAGTGTCATATTCTTACATACTATAATATATTTTTGTATGATTGTAACGTGGAGGCGTGAGAACGGAGTAGTGGATCCAAATGCAAGGCTTTATTAAAATAGAGCATAGTCAAAACAGGCAGGGTCAAAAACAAGGCAAACAGGTATAATCCAGGACAGACTAAAGAGTAATCCAATAATCAGGCAATGGTCAGGGTAGGCAGCAAAACAATCTTGAAAACCAGATAAAGAGATCCAAAAACCACGAAGGCAAAGCAAGACAAGGCACAGGAAAACACGGAAACACTGGCAGGAAACCAGAAATAAGAAAACATTACAGGCTATCAATCATCAGCGATGTGCGTGTGTGTGTGTGTGCGTGTGTGTGGCGTGTGATGTGATTGTGTGTGGTGGTGTGTGTGCAGTGAGTTGAGTGCGTGACATGTGTGAACAGCGTGGCGTGAGTGCTGATAGTTGCGCATCGTGTTTGTGTGTGAGTGTGTGCGCGTGTGTGCGCGTGTGTGCGTGTGTGCGCGTGTGTGCGTGTGTGTGCGTGTGTGTGGTGTGTGTGTGTGTGAGTGTGTGCCGTGTGCGTGTGTGTGTGTGTCAGTGTGTGTGCGTTTGTGTGAGAGTGTGTGTGCGTGTGTGTATGTTGCGTGGTGTGCGTGTGCGTGTGTGTGGTGCGTGTTGTGCGGTGTGTGTGTCGTGCGATGCGCCCCATTCTTATACTGGGCTGATGAGGTGCATGAGATAAGATGTTGCAACTCAGTGATGAGTCCGGGAAAGGATTATGGGGAACTGTAGTCTGTGAGAATGAAAATGGTTAAAGGATGGGGTGCCATTCGCGGAATTCGTGGGTCACTCCAGTAGAGCATCGTGACAATGATTTGTTATTTTATAAATTAAAGAAATAGTGATTTTATGAAATAAATAAAAGACCGCTATAAAAATTTAGTTAATGATAGTAAATAATAGAAATAATTAAAATAATAATAGTAGTAGTACTTTTTGTATTTTTACGTTTAAGTAATATAATAAAATAATAATAAAATATATTTTTAGCACTACTTGATTTTTTTAAAAATTCCAGTATAGATTATAGTGTCGAACTAGAGGTTTTTATTGATTTGTTAATTTTATTACTTAATTAAAATAATAAAGAAACCTTATAATGTTCATTTGTATTTACAGTATAATTCTTATTTTAGTAATGATAATAGCAATACTATTGATTGGTTTAGTTTTTGGATGTTTGTAATTTGATTGACTTGAACATTATAATCTTAATAAACATGATGATGATAATAATAATAATAACAATAACAATAGTAATACATTTATTAATAAGTTAAAAGTGGATTATTATTATTAATCTAAATATTAAAAATACTTCAGATTGTGTATAATTAATAAAAAAATTATGATTAATGTTAAGACAGACATGAATTCGTAATATTAAATAATAGTGAATAATATAGATAATTAAACATTAAATGATAGTAATTAGTTGATTTGTTTAGTTTTTCTGCAAAAATTATAATAATTAACATATCTTATTTTTTTAAATAAATTCTCGTTTTTTAATTTTATTATATAGTATTACTGCTTATATTATTATTGATTTGTTTAATTGTAATAATTTAATCCAATTATAAAACTGTGAATGTGGCCTGAGAACTGAACTGAAATAGAGAGAGATTTTTAAACTGTATATGGTCTATATGTTTTTCTTTTATGCTGCCCTCATGCTAAAGTTGACCATAAATCCACGTTTTAATGCATGACTGAACTGCCTTATTCACGCTGCGTGGCTGCTGTGCTGCGTTTCAGTAAAATCCAGCACATCATGGACGAGATGATCTCCACCGAGAGAGAGTACGTCAGATCCCTCAGCTACATCATCCAGCACTACTTCCCTGAGCTGGAGCGACTGGACCTTCCTCAGGACCTCCGAGGGAAGCGCAGCATCATTTTTGGGAATCTGGAGAAACTGTGCGACTTTCACAGCCAGTATTTCCTGACGGATCTGGAGAGCTGCGCTCATTCACCGCTGTCCATCAGCAGCTGCTTCCTCAAACACGTGAGTCCATGTGATGGTTAATGAAGTCTCTTCTGCTCACCAAAGCCACATTTATTTGATCAAAAATACAGCAAAAATGTGAAATAATATTACCATTTAAAATAGCTGTTTTCTAAGTGAATATCTGTTCAAATGTAATGTATTTCTGTGATGCAAAGCTGTATTTTCAGCAGCCATTACTCCAGTTTTTTTGTCACATGATCCTTCAGAAATCAGTCTATTTTGCTGATTTGCTGCTCAGGAAACATTCCTGATTATTATCAATTTTGAAAACAGTTCATATTTTTGTGGAAATGGTGGATTCTTTGATGAATAGAAAGTTTTGATGACTAGAAAGTTCAAAAGAAAAATATTTATTAGAAATCTTTTATAAATAATACTGTAGAATGTCTTATTAATAATGAAAATAAATAAATAATTATTTAAATGTTATTATATTATACTATTTACTATTATTATACTATTACTATATTAAGTAATTTATTCTTTGTTTGATACTTTATTGTAAATAAATAATTGTTTTATTTTTTTTATTTGCATAAAACCATTTAATGTAAATAAAGTCCATAGTGGAAATTATTAAATAACTAATATTTTAAATAAATTATTATTATTGAATAATTAAATTCAAACAAATGCTCGTCATAATGATAATTATTCCATTTATGTAAATAAATGAATGTGAATGAAATTATTATGTAATAATGATAAATAAATAATATTGAAATATTATATTTTTAGTATTATTACTATTTATACAGTAGATTTATTCATTTACTTTTGTCATTCATTTATTCAATCATAGATTTTTTATTTGGATATACATTTAATAGATAAGTAATTTAGCCGTAATTAAATTAAATTATTTAAAAATATAATTTATTATTTATTTGAATCAAGAAATTTGGTGTAAATCATACTGAATTATATTACTAAACAAATATTATTTAATTAAGTACAATTAATAATGAAATTTCTTGGTGTTTCATTTCTATTATTTTAATATTTTTAATTTATTACAATAAACCCCATTTATTTTAATAAACAAGTAGCGTTTAATAAAATACAACTTTTCAAATATACTGATTTATTTATTTGGATAAAACCTCAAACTTTTAAATGATTATGTGCACAGTGTGCAACGGCAGAAATTGTCTGGTTGGCTCTCGATAAATGCTTTGAAATCTTACGAGATAGTGTAAGATATAAATGTGTTTTTTCCGCGGTTAGGAGGAACAGTTCGGGATGTACGCCCTGTACAGCAAAAACAAGCCGCGCTCAGACGCTCTGCTGACGAGCCACGGAAACAGTTTTTTCAAGGTAAGCACTGGTGTTTCTCCTCCGTGACGTTATTCACACGAGCTGCTGGACGTTTCTGAAGGTTACCTGTGCTCTGCAGAACAAGCAGCTGGAGCTGGGCGATAAGATGGACCTGGCGTCGTACCTGCTGAAGCCCATCCAGAGGATGAGTAAATACGCTCTGCTCCTGAAGGATCTGATCAAGGAGTGCGATCAGTCTCAGGAGCAGGAGCTGGCTGACCTCAGAACAGCGCAGGAGATGGTCAGGTTCCAGCTGCGCCACGGGAACGACCTGCTGGCCATGGACGCCATCCGCGGCTGTGACGTACGTTCGATTTAAATCAGAGATGCAAACTCCTCCCCTTTCAGTGACAACTCACTTTTCTGATATCAGTATAGGTCACCTATGAGATTTGCTGAGATACAATGAGAAAGTGTTTTAAATGGGTGGGGGGGGTGGGTGACGAGAAGAGGAGGGCAGCATTTTTATTTTAGGTCAGCGGTGCGTCTAATCAGACCGAAGTGTCTTAACTATTGTCTTTTATAACTTGGTTTTGACCAAATATATTCACCTTGATTTTGTAAATATTCAACAATATTTTAGTTTTTTTGTGTGTGTCTGTGTGGAAAAATTACCGTTTTGGACATATGTGGCCCTGGAGCACAAAACCAGTCTTAAAGGTGTAATAGGTGATTTTCTTCAGAATTTTTTTTTGTTATGCTGGTTGAAAGTCTCTTCACATCCCGATAGCAATCATTAAGTTAAGTGGTCTAAATGTATTTATCTGTATTTATATATTCTATGGAAGGCGTAGGATCAATAAATGTTCGTCCAATCAAAACACTCGGACCGAGCGTTTTAAATGGCTTTCCTACCTGCCTGTCAACATATGTATCGGCAGACAGGAATACGTCCTCCTCGTTCACACCACATGTGCAACAAACACTCAACAACCCGATCTTCCCTCCTGGTATTGTAGACGCGTGCATTTCGATTCTGCTTAACGATTCCTGCGTTGGCATTTTAATGTGATTAAAAACGATTTAAGTGCAGGAATGGAAAGAACTTGCACCCTGAAGCGCAAGCTCGAGCACGGAGAACAGAGGTCACGGTACGGGTTCCCGGTTTGTGTTCGTTCTCGAACCGTTTCGTGTATTTCCACTGTAGAAAAGGTTGTTCCTGGCCGAAACTGACTTCTTTCATATTTGTCGACCAATATGCAGAAAACTACGTCAGTATATCATCGTAAGCACAGCCGTTTTTGTCTTACGTGAACTTAAACAGATGAGAAAGAAAACACACATGTACAGTATTTTTAGATTTGCGTGCGTTCGCTGTTAAAGAGACAGCAGCCTAATAAACGCGCTGGAGGGTGCGAGGACAGAACCGCTGATGTAGCCTATTGTAGTAATGTTGTCTCTGGTGTTCTGGTCTGTGAGCGTAAATGCGTTCAGGGGGCGTGGCTTTGGATGCTATCAGTGCTGTCAGGCTAAAGTTAGCATTTTCCAAGATCTCCTACTGCACCTTTAAGTCGCGGGGTAATTTTAGCAATAGCAAAAATAAAAAACATTGTATGGGTCAACATTATCGATTTTTCTTTTATTCCAAAAGTCATTAGGATATTAAGTAATGATCATGTTCCGTGAAGATATTTTGTAAGTTTCCTACCGTAAATATATCAAAACTTCATTTTTGATTAGTAATATGCATTGCTAAGAGCTTCATTTGGACAACTTTAAAGATGATTTTCTCAATATTTAGATTTTTTTTTGCACCCTCAGATTCCAGATTTTCAAATAGTTGTATCTCAGCCAAATATTGTTCTATCCTAACAAACCATACATCAATGGAAAGATGATTTATTCAGCTTTCAGATGATGCTGACTTCAATGTTGAAAATTGCCCCCCTTATGACTGGTTTTGTGGTCCCGGGTTCCATATAAGGTAATACAAATATTGTTAACGTAACTAGAATGAGCATGTAAAGCAAATATCTTTAAAAGAAATTCTTCCGTGTGGAGCATGTCCCCGATCCGTGCAATATTCTCACTTTTTTCCCCCTTACCTGTTTCACCCGCACCTCTGTAGATAAAATAAATTATTATTATTTAACCCCTTCAGACCCTGCGTCAATTGGAATGGACATCACATGGTTTCTGGTTTAAACCAGTAAAATGTTAGGGTTTTATAATATATGAGTAATACCACGATAACGATATGACCTCTAACTTTATCTGATTGAGATTCAGTCATCACAAAAGGAAGTTGTGGCTAACCAGCTAAACATTCATATTACAATTATTGTTTTTTTTTAAAATATATCTCATGTTTTGAATACATTTTATTTAAACAAATAATTGATTTTTATTTATTTGAAAGAAATCAAATTTAAAGTAATAAAATAATTATTTTTATTTTTTTACTTAATAACTAATAATAAATTTTTTCAAATAAATTAAATGTAAATAAAAATAATAATTGTTGAATAAATAAACAAATATTGAATAAAACAAAATAATTTATTTTAAAATATATTTATTTATAGACAGACAATTGATTAATTAATTAATTGTATTTTTTATTTATTTATTTGAAAAATACAATCGTAAAAATTTATTTTTAAAATTTTTATTTAATACTTTTTTTGAGAGTTTTGTTTCAATAAATAATTGTTTGTTTATTTATTTGTTTGATTAATTCAATATTACTGTAAAAAAATCAATTATATTTATATTCATAATAAAAATAATTTGTTAAAAATAAATTTTTAAATAAATAAATAGTTATTTAATAATTAAAATACCTTATTCATTTAAAATATTATATATTTTTATTTAAGTTTTAATCAAATATTTATTTATTTGTGTTATCATTAAAATCTCTTTCACTGTTCCTATTATTTTTATTGATGATTCTTACTGTAATCCAAATATTTTTACTGTATTTCACAAAAATTCCACAGAGAATTTGAATTAGCTTATATTAGCAGTTTGGTCATCTGTTGACATGATTTGATAGAGACTTATACACAATGGTGTGTGTTTTTTAGGTCAATCTGAAGGAGCAGGGTCAGCTCCGCTGTCAGGACGAGTTCATCGTTTGGTGCGGACGCAAAAAATACCTGCGCCACGTTTTCCTTTTCGAGGATCTCATCCTCTTCAGCAAGACCAAGAAGATTGAAGGAGGATACGACATCTACATCTACAAACAGTCCTTCAAGGTACAGAATACGAGTCTGGTGTCAGACCGCAGAGTGAGTTTTGTGAGATGAAGAGTGTTTGTTCTCGTCTCAGACGGCTGAGATCGGGATGACGGAGAGCGTGGGAGACAGCGGGCTGCGCTTCGAGATCTGGTTTCGCCGGAGGAAATCACAGGACACCTTCATCCTGCAGGCCTCTTCTGGAGAGGTGAAGAACGCCTGGACCTCCATCATCGCAGAGTTGTGGAGACCAGCCCTACGTAAACCGAGGTTCAGAAGCCAGCATCCAATGCATGACATAAAGAAATATGTGACCCGGAATAAACAAGCTTTCCATTGATGTATGGTTTGTTAGGATCGGACAATATTTGGTCGAGATACAACTATTTGAAAATCTGGAATCTGAGGGTGCAAAAAAATCTAAATATTGAGACAATCGTCTTTAAAGTTGTCCAAATGAAGTTCTTAGCAATGCATATTACTAATCAAAAATAAAGTTTTGATATATGTACGGTAGGAAATTTACAAAATATCTTGATGGAACATGATCTTTACTTAATATCATAATGATTTTTGGCATAAAAAAAAAAAATCAATAATTTTGACCCAAACAATGTATTTTTGGCTATTGCTACAAATACACCCGTGCTGCTTATGACTGGTTTTGTGCTCCAGGGACACATATGTGTTTATATATCATATGCCTAAATTTATATAACATTTTACTTCTAAAAATATGGTTAAAATTGATTTTTTTTTCCTTCTGTCATTTGACAGTATTTTCAATTTATAAAGTGATTAAAAAGAGAAAAAAAACAAAATTTCCCCAAAAAAAATCTGTTAATCCAAATAACAATGTAAGTAAAATAATGATTTTAAAATATTAATTTAGTATTAATTATTTTTTATTTGAGAAAGTTTGATTTAAATAAATAATTATATTATTTAACTTAATTTATTTTATTAAATCAAATTTAATGTAAATATAAAAGGAATAATTAAATATTTTTAAAAAAGTTTTTGATATGAGTCTTTTTGAATAAACGTTATGCAATCAAATAAGTGTATTTATTTATTTATTTGATTTAAATAAAATAAATAATTTAATATAACAAAGAATTAAAATATTGTTTTTTTATTTATATGAATAAATTTTATTTAAAATAATTATTTGATGTATCGCCTACAGTCAACGTTATGTATCTAAATAAGTGACTAAAAATAAATAGTATGTAATAATTAAAATAAATGTTAATGTCATTAAATCTCTGTCAATGTTCCTATATTTTATGAAGATTCTTACTGTAATACAATAATTTTTTACTGTATTTCACAAAAATTTACAAGGAGAACATGACATGACACAAATATAATATTTTGGTTGATATCATTTGTTTGTTTATATCATTTGCCTAAATTTATAGAACATTTTTTTCTTAAAAATGGGTAAAATTGATTTTTTTTTCTTCTGTTCATTTTGACATGATTTCAATTCATTATTGAGTGAGTACAAAAGAAAACTCCCAATAAATCTATATGGAAAAAAACTTAATTTTTCTACTATTAGTTTCAATCAGTTTATGGAGAAAATGAATGCTCTCCTTAAATAACACATATGTTATAACTAATTTCTTTCTATCTAAGATGATATAGATAAATAGATTTTAAAACTAAATAATAAATATAATTACGAAAAATTATAATTATATATAAAAAATAAAATGCAAAATGTTATATATATATATATATATATTATATATATAATATATATATATATATATATATATTCTACTATGCTATAATTCCATATATTATTTATCAGTCCATCTCCATAATCAGATTTTTTTTAAAAAAGTGGTCATATGATGCTTTTTTTAAAGATCGTTATTTTGTGTATTTGGTGTAATAGAATATGTTGACTTGCTTTAATGTTCAAAAACCACATTATTTTTAAAATACTGTACATTATTGTAGGTACTCTATGCCCCGCCTCTCTCAAACACTTCGTTTTCTACAAAGTCACGCCTTCCGACAAGCGGCAGTCTGCTCTGATTGGCCAGCTGAACCAAAGCATTGTGATTGGCCGAACACCACAAACACACGTCGGAAATGTAACGCCCCTTACCATAACGAGCTTCATCTTTCAACAAAAATGTAAAGACAGTTAATAATGTTGTTAGTTTTACCATTAGTTTAAGCCCGAAAGGGCAACAGAGTTGCTTGACAGACACAGTGATGATGCAGTACACAAGACAGCTGACTCTACTGTGATGTGTCTCTCTCTCGCGCTTCTATCGCCCTCTCTCTCTCTCTCTCTCATCTCTCTCATCTCTCTCTCTCTCTCTCTCTATATATACACACACACACATGCACACACACACACACACACACCCAAACACACACACAATGCGCAAAACTCCACATTAGAACAGTCAATAGCAAATACTTAAACAAATAAAAAAACAGTAGCTGATTCAGAAGCGCCAGATTGTCATCGCAAAGTCAGAATTACCTCCTCTCCTAAATTCACGAAACGGTCGTCCATAAAATGCATTGCTGTTCTGTTGTAAGTAATCTTAAAGATTCCTAAATGCATCTACTTTCGGAAGGCCAAATAAGTGCTTTTGCTTTCGCACTGAAACACACAGTGTTTCCCTGACATGGCTGCTTCAACACTAATTGTGGTTACTGAAACCACGCCTTCTTTATTTGCCTGCACATTTGGGCGCATTATGCAAATATTCACACATAGTGAGGTAGATATGTGGGGCGTGCTAGAACGAGCCGTTTTAGGAGGGCGTGGCAGAGTCTTAACTTTGATAAGAATATCTCTTTGGTTTTGAGACTAGTCTTTGCAACTTCAGGGATCTTATTTATGCACCAAGAGCTTGTAACACCTCCAAAGAGAAAGGAAAACTTGAAATCGCATCATATGACCCCTTTAAACAATTTTCAGCCAATATAATAATAGTTAAATTTCTTCATTAAAAATAATCATATGTAATAGGGATGCACCGATGTATCGGCCGCCGATATTAATCGGCTGATTTTTTTATTATTTTAAAGCCATCTGCATATCGGAAATAGCATGAAAAGGGCCGATACCGATGGTTTACTAATTAACTGCATGGAGACAATGAGTTGCATGTCTGTTGCATAATCCAACGTTTTTCTCTGGGCAAATTAATTCAATATTTGCCAAAACAAAATAAAATCTGTACAAAATATAGTTTGTCACATACAAACATGACACTGATGCATCCAATGAGTGAAATGCCCGCACTCAGCTGTAAATTCATCATAGGTAAGTCGCAATGGCAATGCCCCGGCATTAGAGATTATCCAAGGAGATGTCACGAACCGCCAAGCATTAGACCTACATTTAAGTGAAAATTAATGGCAGGTAATACGCAGCTTGTTGTGTATTTAGAAACCAGTGTGTAGAACACAGATTCACACAAGGTCACATCACGCACCTGCAGCATTTCTGTGAACGGAGAAAACAGAATAAAGCTATATAGGCTACATAAAAAGGAATGTATATACCTATAAACAAAATATATTTAGCTTAAATCATTAACAGATTAACAAAACTAAAGAAAAAATTGTGCTGAGTTTCGGATAATAACGTGCTTCGAAGTTCACGGGGAAAAAACCAAGACGGCAGAAAGCCATTTTCTTTATTTTGCAAAAGCTTTACAGTTTGGAATGAGGTGTTTGACAAACAGCGTTGTATGACCTAAATTACCCTAACAGTTGAGAAAACAATGCTGTGATCGCGTCGGTGCCTCACGAGCACATACAACATATTTTTGCTAATTTGACATCGCAGCCTGTTCATTATCAAAATAAAATACAGTTAAAGAGACATAAAAAGTTACACTGCTGTTTTATGTCGATAATGCGAGTAAAGACCAAAGCCTATAGTTTAATAATAAGTTAGCATCCAGATACTTCACGAATATGGAAACATTTGGAGTCGTGCAGAATTAGAGAGATAGGCTTCAGTTTAGTTTTTAAATTAATTTGTTTTGGCTTGACGCTTATATTTAGCCTAAATACAACTTCAGGGGATTTGTTGTGGAGAGAAGGGAACTAAAATAGCCTAATTGTGTTTGTAAGTTAGCTTTAATTTACCATTATTTTAGCCTACATTATTTCTGAATGTAATAATAAAATGCAACGTACGTTTTTTTTCCTCTCAAAACTAACACTTACAGGAGTAGCATTTTTTATCCATGCTGAAACATTTTTAAATATCTTGAAAAAAAAACACTTTAATGTTTTTAATGCGTTGACAGTATTTTCTTTTGTTTAATACATTTGGTCTTTGGTAAATCTAGAAAAGATGATGCTGTATTGGCTATGACTAAGGTGAGATAAGACTCTTTCTTTTTGAGTAAATTAAACACTGTACTTTATTATTATTATTATTATTATTGGCAAAGAAAAAGTTTTTAAAATAATGTTATTAACCGGTATGTTTTCTACTCAAACCATTTTCACAGAGGAACACAGGAACAGAAACGTTAAAATACAGATTCTGCTCGGAGTGAACCAATCCTTTTTTTTCTCGTTTTTTAGCCCTGCTTTATGCAATTGACCAATATCGGTATCGGTATCAGAATCGGCCAATAATTGTTTGCTAAAATCGTATCGGCCAAAAAAAATCCTATCGGTGCATCCCTAATATGTAATGTAGAAAATAAAATTAATTTGTTTGTGAATCAGAAAGAATCAACTTATAAGTGTCATATCTTTGTGAATCTGAAAGAACTGGTTCATAAGAGTTGTTTGTTTCTGAATCAGAACGAATTGGCTCATAAGAGTCATATGTTTGTGAATCCGAAAGAATCGGCTCATAAGAGTCATTTGTTTGTGAATCAGACTAGGCTGCATGCGGGTTGTTTGTGAAAACCGGAAAGCTGACAGCTCTTTTGCTGCAGGAAACTCTGCTGTCTATTGTTCACAGATTCGTCACTAACCAGACAAAGCACAGACAGATGTATGAATAGAAGTTCAACAGCAGAACTGTCACTTCAGCGCTGCGGTCTCGCTGACAAATGCATTGTGGGCCGTTTTTGTCTCTGTGCTGTTATTAGGAGCTGAAAATAATTTGCAGTAGATTTTATAAACCTGCTCTAAGAAAAGCATTAGGAATAAACGCTGTTCTAATACAGCCGTTGGAGTATTCACTCTAGTTGTGTTGATTGTGTGTGTGTGTGTGTGTGGTGTGTGTGTGTGTGTGTGTGTGTGGTGTGGGTGTGGTGTGTGTGTGTGTGAGCTGCGGATGCAGGAGATGGTTTCGATGGGAATTGGAAACAAGCCGTTCATGGACATTAAACCCAGCGACTCTGCCATCAGCGATCGAGCCGGCGACTACATGAAAGGGTCAGGAAGATGTATGCGTCAGAAAGACATTAACATCATCCTCATATTCAGCCTGTTACTGTTTCTCTGGCAGTTTGCACATGATGTAGTGACATTAGAAAGGATGCACTTTGAGCATAAAGAAATAAACAGTATTCCCTTAAAAATGAAAAGTGAATGTATAATATATAAAAATAATAGCTATAATTATTAGAAAATATAATATTAGAAAAAAGGTGATGCATTCTATATAAATCTCATAGTTATTTTATATTATATATATATTATGTATTATCACACATATACATGTGTGTGTGTGGTGGTTGTACATATTTAAAAATATAATTAAAGTAATTATCATTAAATATAATATGTAATACAGAAAACGAATATTTACAATTATTTATATCATTATAAAAATACAAAGATCTAAGATTCTAAAAATCTTAATTAAATTTTTCCCTCTTTGTGATATTGCAGCCATTTGCTAAAATCATTAAGTTAATTTTTTTTCCTCATTAAACGTACACACAGCACCCCATATTGACAAAAAAAAACACAGAATTGTTGACATTTTTGCAGATTTATAAAAAAAGAAAAATGAAATATCACATGGTCCTAAGTATTCTGACCCTTTGCTCAGTATTTAGTAGAATTTGATCTAATACAGCCATGAGTCTTTTTGGAAAGATGCAACAAGTTTTTCACACCTGGATTGGGGATCCTCTGCCATTCCTCCTTGCAGGTCCTCTCCAGTTCTGTCAGGTTGGATGTAAACTTTGGTGGACAGCCATTTTTAGGTTTCTTTAGAGATGCTCAATTGGGTTTAAGTCATGGCTCTGGCTGGGTCATTCAAGAATGGTCACAGAGTTGTTGTGAAGCCACTTCTTTGTTATTTTAGCTGTGTGCTTAGTGTCATTGTTTTGTTGGAAGGTAAACCTTCGGCCCAGTTTGAGGTTCTGAGCACTCTGGAGAAGGTTTTCGTTTAGGATATTCCTGTACTTGGCCGCATTCATCTTTCGTCCTGTCCCTGCAGCTGAAAAAAAAACCACAGCATGATGCTGCCACCACCATGCTCACTGTTGGGACTGTATTGGACAGGTGCTGAGCAGTGCCTGGTTTTCTCCACACAAACCCCTTAGAATTAAGGCCAAAAAGTTATATATTGGCCTCATCAGACCAGAGAATCTTATTTCTCACCATCTTGGAGTCCTTCAGGTGTTTTTTCATGTGTGTTGCACTAAGGAGAGGCTTCCATCGGGCAACTCTGCCATAAAGCCCCGACTGGTGGAGGGCTGCAGTGATGGTTGACTTTCTACAACTTTCTCCCAACACCCGACTGCATCTCTGGAGCTCAGCCACAGTGATCTTTGGGTTCTTCTTTACTCTCTCACCAAGGCTCTTCTCCCCCTATAGCTCAGTTTGGCCGGACGGCCAGATCTAGGAAGGGTTCTGGTCATCCCAAAAGTCTTCCATTTAAGGATTATGGAGGCAACTGTGCTCTTAGGAACCTTAAATGCAGCAGAAATTTTTTTTTAACCTTAGCCAGATCTGTGCCTTGCCACAATTCTGTCTCTGAGCTCTCAGGCAGTTCCTTTGACCTCATGATTCTCATTTGCTCTGACATGCACTGTGAAATGTAAGGTCTTATATAGACAGGTGTGCGGCTTTCCTAATCAAGTCCAATCAGTATAATCAAACACAGCTGGACTCAAATGAGGGTGTAGAACCATCTCAAGGATGATCAGAAGAAATGAAAAGCACCTGAGTTAAATATATGAGTGTCAAAGCAAAGGGTCTGAATACTTAGGACCATTGTGATATTTCAGTTTTTCTTTTTTAATAAATTTGCAAAAATGTCAACAAATCTGTGTTTTTCTGTCAATATGGGGTGCTGTGTGTAAATTAATGAGGAAAAAAATTAACTTAAATATTTTAGCAAATGGCTGCAATATAACAAAGAGTGAAAAATTAAAGGGGTCTGAATACTTTCCGTAACCACTGTATATACACACACATACATACATACAAATGGAAAAGGTTTTATATTCAAATTGATTAACAGGACAAAGATCAATAGATAAATCGTTTGAAAATCAAAAAGACCACAATCTTCTTACAAATAATATCACTAAACTATGATTTCTTCTTAAATATTAAAATATAATATTATTTATCTAGTTGTATATAATATATTGTGTAATATGTATAAGAAATATATTTTAAGCTATTTATCAATAATTGTTTATTAACCCTATATAATCCCATACCTAATAGAGAGTAGACACAGACTCACAGTCTGATTTATTAAACGCAGCCTATGTTTCCACACTGACATTTCCGTCTGCGGTGTGTATTTGTTCACTTTAACGATGTTTGGATTTGAAGTCATAATATCTAGATGAAGGTTGTATTTGTGGTATTAGCTGCAGACATGTCTCATGTGAAGCACAGCGAGCTCGCAGATGGCGTATGTGTGAAACAGACGTTACACATCAAAGCTTTTTGAAAATAAAGCATCAAATGAGTGATGCATGTCTGTGTGTAAACCGAGTCACACGCATCAAAACACAAACACACGCTATTCATTTGTTACATATTCATTCAGTTCAACAGCAAAGAACACATATTCTGTGCATGAATTAAACATCAGATCATCTGTTCATGTTATGTGGAAATTGTCCTGTGATGAGACGACTGTGAAATACAGAAACAACAGTATTCAAATGTTAATAGAAATACTGTTTGAATATATTGCCATTATTTATTTAGGGCAGAATCTACAGTTAAGTAACTGGTCATAAATGTACAATTTCCCATTAAAATGTAAAGTATAAAGTATATAAAAAAATATGGAACATGAAAATATATATAGATTATTTTGTTATATATTATAGTATAAGGTTTAAACATTTGTGTTTTGGGGTTAGTCGCAGGGGTCTGAGTAGGGGGTGGGGAGTGTATAGGATTATTCATTTTTTTAGATGAAGACGATTTTCTCTTCCTTTTTAAGAGAACAATTTTTTGTTTCGGTCGGCCTCGGTGGGGGGGGGTGATTTGGGGGTTAATCTATGTAGAGCTATGGTAGCATATTGAAGGGGTATGATAATATACTTTATTCTATCCAATATGATAATGGTGTGTGTATATATACATAGTGCATAAATGTATATATATAGTAGGGTGCGTGGGGTTATTTATATAAAAATTGTAAGTCTTGTCTTTTTATATATATTTCTGATTAGTTTTTTAAATTCCAGTTTTAATTTGAAATTTTCTGTATTTCAACGTCGTATAGGAACCATGATCCTCATGGTCTTCTTTTTACTTTTGTTATACATTCATCACCATAGGGAAAAATCAGGCCAACGTTGTCGGCTCAAGGCCTTCTTAGTGTGTTAACTAAATATTATATAAATATAATAGTCTCTAAATATCACATAATAGTATTTCAAAATTTCAAGCATTTTTTTCCTGTAGTTTTTAATCTTTTAATTATTGCGTCATTTATTTTTTAAAAAAATAACTAATTAATTGCATTTTTTTCCTGAAATTATTCGTGATTAATCCCACCTAACATTAAGTTTTTAATATACTTTAACATTGCAATAATTTTACAGTAAGTCTTCTAATTAATGTACAAACAACATAAAAATAGTACATTTTAATATTTATTTAACGTCATCTTTTTTTTAACACTGAAGGCCAGTATCACTGATACCAATATTACCGATGTCTCTATAAAATAATTTTCCCCATAATATTTAACCATTCAACATTACAGTATAATTAAAAGCTATCAATTTTAACATTTATTACACTTTATAAAATAACAATTTCTACAAGTCTTCACATAAACCCTTTATAATAAATGTCATATTTACCTGTGCCTTTCAGCAGAAATATACAGAAATTGAAGTTATCAAACACTAAATTCTAAATTAAATAATAAAGATGAATCCTTAAAGCTTGAAAAGTTATTGATTTCCTCTTTTTTTCTTTGATGAACAGACATCACACTCTCTTAAAAATAAAGGTGCTTCACGATGCCATAGAAGAACCTTTTTGTCTAAATGGTTCCATAAAGAACCTTTAACATCTGAAGAACATTTCTGTTTCACAAATGGTTCTTTGTGGCTAAAGAAGGTTCTTCAGGTTATAAAAAAGTAAGAAAGAGATGGTTCTTAAAAGAACCCTTGACTGAATGGTTTCCTTTTGTGAACCAAAAATGGTTCTTCATGGCATCACTGTGAAGAACCTTTTAAGTACCTTTATTTTTAAGAGTGCAGCTGTTGGTTATTAGGTTGTTTTGGCTGCTATTACTTTAAGAGCTGCCGCTGCTGAACGTGACTCGGATCTGACACTCATCGTATTTTCTCTCGACTCTCTTTAGTCTATCTTTTCTGACCCACTTCAGGTCTTTACTAATGAGCTGACGAGTTAAATCGAGTGTGTAACATGAGGGAGACAGTGCT
Organism: Sinocyclocheilus anophthalmus; assembly: GCA_018155175.1. Taxonomy (NCBI): domain Eukaryota; kingdom Metazoa; phylum Chordata; class Actinopteri; order Cypriniformes; family Cyprinidae; genus Sinocyclocheilus; species Sinocyclocheilus anophthalmus. The sequence goes on along the minus strand of JADLZN010011154.1, from coordinate 179,920 downwards.
GCGGTACTACAGGACTGTTTTAAAAACCATTTCAGAGACATGTTCTTAAATCTGATTCATATAAAATATATTACATGCATGCACAGTTTAAAAAAAAGGCATCCTTAGTCATCGCCTTTTTGGTAACTTCATGACTTAATTGACCACGACATTGCATGCACGTAGTTATTTCGTGCTTTGATATGAAATGATAAAGGCTACAGCATGCAGTCTTTGTGCGTGCAATTGAAGCGCACGCGCTGTGAGCACAGTACTGTTTCTGCACTCGTTTGACTCGCGCCTGGCGCTGAGGTGAAGCTGGAGCGCGTGTCTGAAACATCTCCGATTTGATGTGCTCATAAAGACGATCTGTGACTAAATAACTTCTTGTGTCGGCAAAAAAACAGAAGCAGCAGTTGTGAGTGGGGTGTGGCCAACCCTAGCCCCGCCCCTGCTTTAATTGCGTTAAATATTTTTAACACATTAAACTAAAAAATAAATAATTTTGCGCTAATTTTTGGACAATAATTTTTAATTCACTTTATTTCTATATTTATTTATTATTTATTTAATTAATGATTTCCCCCATGGAACCGACCCTGACCTTGGTGTTAAGCACCATGCTCTACTGGTGGATCTAGAACATTTTTAATTAATTTGGTATTGATTTATTCAGTATTTATTAACTTATTTATTTCTTGTAATTACTAAATTTAACTGGAGTGTTCGTGTTTTTTAAGGCACTGTTCCTGACCGTACGAAACAAAGATATTTATTTCCAACCATGTTTGCTTTTTATTTTTAAAAATGTTGTCCAGAGCTCTTCAGTCAATGAGAATGTTAATTCTCTAACAGTTTTAGTTATATGCAATAACAGCACTGGGAACCTTCTACAGTAATCATCTGTTTCTGTTTATGTTGGAGCTGCACATTTGACGTGTGATGCACCTGGGGGTGATTTTATCCGTCTTCGGTCTCGCAGATCATGGAATGGGGGCGGTCGTATCGGTGTCCTCGTTCGATCCCTCCTGCCGTTTTAAGAGACCGACCTCACCATCTCCACAGCCGCTCGTCCTCAGCCCAGCAGCCAGTCCTCGTCTCTCTGCTGAGCTCTCTGACCTGCACTCCATCGTCCCTGAGCCACATTTCCCTAACGACCTGCATCCGCGGATGACGAGCTCGAGCATCGATTCCACGGTTGGTGGCACTGAAGACTGGAGGAATGATGCTGAAATTCAGCTTTGATCACAGCAATCAATTACAGTTGAACAGACATTCACATAACAGCTATTTTATATATATATATATATTATAATAATTTAATATATATATATATTAAGTGTTGTTGTGACCCTGGCGCACAAAACCAGTCTTAACGGAAACAGCTTCCACTATTTTTGAAAATAGGCTCCATTTTCCAACTCCCCTAGAGTTAAAGTTAAGTTTTACCGTTTTCGAATCCATTCAGACGATCTCCGGGTCTGGCGTAGCACTTTTAGCTTAGCTTAGCATAGATCATTGAATCTGATTAGCCGTTAGCACTAGACCGATATGATCGTGGACTTCATGAGAAAACCCCCTGCACTCCCCCCACACACCATCATGGACAGCACTGTGACTGCAGTGGAGTCATTCATGTTCCTGGGCACCACAATCTCTCAGGCCCTGAAAGTGGGACACTCACATTGACTCATTGTGAAAAAGGCCCAGCAGAGGTTGTACTTCTTCGCCAGCTGAGGAAATTCAACCTGCCACAGGAGCTGCTGAAACAGTTCTACTCTGCTATCATTGAGTCTGTCCTGTGTTCATCCATAACTTTCTGGTTTGGTTCAGCTACAAAATCAGACATCAAGAGACTACATTGGACAGTCAGGACTGCTGAGAGGATTATTGGTGCCCCTCTGCCCAGCCTCCAAGATCTTTACATCTCCAGAGTGAGGAAAAGGGCTAAAAAAATCACCTTGGACCCCTCACACCCAGCCCACTCTCTCTTCGAACTGTTGCCTTCTGGTCGGCGCTACAGAGCACTGACCACCAGAACAGCAAGGCACAAGAACAGTTTTTTTCCCACAAGCTACATTCAGTCTGAACAATTAAGCTTTCATAATTATACATCGTCCATCACAACTAGCATAGTTATATTTATATTAAACTGCACATTTTGTAAATAACATATCTGCACACTAATTACATATCTGTACATTTATCTAAACAATTAAATTTGTTCCTATACTTCTATTTCTGTATATAGTACATTATTAATTTTTTCTTTTTTTTATTATATTAGTTTTATATTACATCCCTACTGTGTTATTCCTATGTATGTCTGCACTATCATGTATGTCTGCACTATGTTTGTACTTTCTTCTACACTGGAAGCTCCTGTCGTCAAGTCAAATTCCTTGTGTGTGTAAACTTACTTGGTAATAAAGCTCTTCTGATTCAGATTCTGATTCTGATTCCTGATCCTCTCGCTCAAAAATGACCAATGAGTTTCTATATTTTTCCTATTTAAACTTGACTCTTCTGTAGTTACATCGTGTACTAAGACCGACGGAAAATGAAAGTTGTGATTTTCTAAGCCGATATGTCTAGGTACTATACTCTCATTCCGGCGTAATAAGCAAGGAACTTTGCTGCCGTACCATGGATGCATCAGGCGCAATGATATTACACAGCGCCTGAAAATAGGCCCCAGCTAGGTAACTTCCATTAAGCCTATTTTCAGGCGCTGCTTTCCCCATATCAAAAGTGAGTGACGTGTGGCCAAGTATGGTGACCAATACTCAGAATTTGTGCTCTGCATTTACCCATCCAAAGTGCACACACCCGGAGCAGTGGGCAGCCATATTTCTGCGTTGCCCGGGGAGCAGTTGGGGGTTCGGGCACCTCAAGGGCAACCTCAGTCGTGGTATTGAAGGTGGAGAGAGCGCTGTACATTCACTCCCCTACCTACATTCAATCCCTGCCGGTACGAGACTCGAACCCCACAACCTTTGGGTTACAAGTCAGACTCTAACCATTAGGCCACGACTTCCCCAAGCAATAGTCCTAGCCATATCATCTAGTTAAATAGGAAAATATCGAAACTCTTTGGTCATTTTTGAGCGAGATTCTAACGGTCTAATCAGATTCAATGATCGATGCTAAGCTACAGCTAAAAGTGCCACCGCCAGACCCGTAGATCGGCTGAATGGATTCGAAAACGGTAAAACTCAACTGTTTAACTCTAGGGAAAATGAGCCTATTTTCAAAAAATAGTGGAGTGTTCCTTTAAGTGCTGGAGTATATTGTAGCAATAGCCAAAAAAACTTTGTATGGGTCAAAATTATCGATTTTTTCTTTTATGCCAAAATTCATTATGATATTAAGTAAAGATCATATTCCATTAAGATATTTTGTACATTTCCTACTGTAAATATATCAAAACTTATTTTTTTGATTAGTAATATGCATTGCTGAGGACTTAATTTGGACAACTTTAAAAGGTGATTTTCTTAGTATTTAGATTTTTTTGCACCCTCCAGATTCCAATTTTCAAATATTGTCCGATCCTAACAACCCATACATCAATGGAAAAAAGGAAAAGAATTTTTATGTTTTTTACAGGGGATCTCCTTCTTCTGCTCATCAAAGGTGCATTTATTTGATCAAAAATACATTGAAAACATTCATATTTGTACAATTTTTTGTTTGATGTAAAATAACATTTTTTCTATTTTAAATATAAATTAAAAGCTACTTTCTTTCTGCTGTGAATGCGCAGCTTTAGTGTTCAGATCATTCCTCCATTCTTCAGTGTCCCATTGATCTCATAAAGCAGTATAATTCTGATTCTTATCAAGCTTGGAAACTGTTGCTGCTTCAATATTTTTTTTGACCGTGATACTTTTTTTTCAGATTCCTCTGATGAATAAAAATTAAAAAGAAGAGCCTTTTTTAAATAGAAATATTTTCTAACAATATTCACTACCGTTTTTTTTTTTCAAACGTTTTGGGGTCAGTACATTTTATTTTCCTTTTTTGAAAGAAATAAAACTTTTATTTCACAAGGATGTGTTGAATTGTTGAAGTGATAGCACGATTTTATATTGTGAGAAAGTAAATGCTGTTCTTTTTTACTTTTTATTCATCATAGAATCCTGAAAATAGTATCGCAGTTTCCAAACAAATATTTGTGCAGCACAGCTGTTGATAATTCTAATAATAAAGCAGCATATTATACTGATTTTTAAGGATCATGTGACACGGAAGACTGGATTAATGATGCTGAAAATACAGCTGCGCATCTCAGAAATAAATTATATTTAAAGGATATTAAAATAGAAACCAATTATTTTAAATTAGAATAATATTTCACAATAATGTTTTTTACTAGATTTTTTGTCAAATAAATGCAGCCTTGATGAGGCAAAAGAGACTTCTTTCAAAAAAACATTACAATTCTCACTGATCCCAAACCTTTGATCCGGTAGTGAGTATATATATATAATATATTATAACACATACACCCACCACACTATACTTGAGTGGAAAATTTCACTCTGGCAAAAGCACTGTGTGGTTCTTCATATTTAGTTATTGGAGTTCATCTTCAGTCTAAAGTCATCAAGATCTATCGGATGTGTTATCTGATAATAGAGTCTGTGGTGGGCAGAAGGTGTACATGAACAGCAGCTGTTAAGACAGGAAGTGTGAAACAGGAAATGGGCCCCTTTCACGGCTGCTGTGTGTTCTGTTGACTGAAGCCCAGCGGTTTCACTGGCCAACCGAGACAAAGATCGTCTGTGTGACACTAAAACTATATCAGATCCTTCTCTTGTTATTAGACAAGATTCTGTCCAGTTCCTCTTCCTGTTCCGTCTCAAAACAATACAATATTTCTGATCGTTCTATTATGAATTGGACTTGCTGTGACGTTTCATTAGCCCTCATATGGTGTTTAACTCAACAAGTCTTCGTATTTTAGTCTCCAAATACAGAAAACTGTGCTGCACTATACTGTTTTGTATTTAAACATTTTAAAAGGGTCACAAGATCCTTCAGAAATCATTCTAATATGCTGATTTTCTGCTCAATAAATATTTCTTCTTATTATCAATGTTGAAAACAGTTGTGCTGCTGAATATGTTTGTTTGTCGGGATTCACAGATGAGTAGAACGTTTAATAGAACAGCATTTATTTGAAATAGAAATCTTTTGTAACATTATAAATGCCTTTACTGGCACTTTTGATCATTTACGCCTCAATGGCTAAATAAAAGTATTGTTTTTTAAATAATACATTATAGACATTACTGTACATAAAGCAATGACTCCCCTTTGATCAGTTTTAATTCAATTCCTTTAAGAGTATTAAAATTTTTGAATTAATTAAATAAAATTAAACATTACTTCACTTTTGATCAATTTAAATGTGTCCTTGCTGAATAAAATTAGTCATATGGTTTTTAATAAATACTATAAAGTACTGTAAATAAATAAATTACTGTAACTTTTGATCAATTGAAATCCTTCTTGCTGAATAAATGTTTTAAAATTTTAAATAAAATAAAGTAAATTACTAAAAATAAATTGTCACTTTTGATCAATTTCATGCATTCTTGCTGAATACTTTTTAAATGCCTTTTATTACATTAATAAAGTACACTACTACATAATAAATGTCTACTGTCATTTTTCATAAATGTAATGCATTCTTGCTGAATACAGTTTTAAATGCTTTTAATAAATTATTAAAGTAAATTACTACAAATAAATAAATTACTGTCACTTTTGATCAATTTAAAGCATCCTTGCTGAATAAAAGTTTTATTCTGAATAAATTCTATGTAAATAATGAATGTTTCTGTAATAGTTGTGTATAGCTGAGAAGGGCTGTATGTAAGTGTTGTGTTGTGCGTCTGCAGTGAGTGTCCAGCATCATCCTGTGTTAGTGATGGAGAGCTACACCTGTGACGGAGGCTCGTCTCTGTCCCCGTCTCCACCCGAAGTCTCGTCCTCCATCCTCTACCACGAAGAGCAGGAGCTGCAGAGTCAGAGCAGCACGTTCATCACAGCGGTGAGAGAGCAAACCCACACGCTCATGCATAACCATTACTAAAATGATGGAAAAAAAACATTAGGCCTTGATTGAAGATTTATATATTTTAATTTGCATGTAAACTTTCCATTCATTTGGATCACACAGTTTTAACAAATGTGACGTTGGACCACAAAACCATCATAAAGGTTTAATTTTTTGAAATTGAGATTTACATGTCACATAAAAGCTGAATAAATAATCTTTCCATTGATGTATGGTTTGTTAGGATAGGACAATATTTGAAAATCTGGAATCTGAGGGTGCAAAAAAATCTAAATATTGAGAAAATCATCTTTAAAGTTGTTCAAATGAAGTTCTTAGCAATGCATGTTACTAATCAAAAATTAATTTTTGATATATTTACGGTAGGAAATTTACTAAATATCTTCATGGAACATGATCTTTATTTAATATCCTAATGATTTTTGGCATAAAAGAGAAATGTATAATTGTGACTCATACAATGTATTGTTGGCTATTGCTACAAATATCCCCCCAACGACTTAACAGCTTTTGTTCTGCAGGGTCACAAATAATAAACTTAATCTGATGCATATTTGTCAGTCTTACAGAAATGAAACTGGTCAGATTTCTCTAATAGTAATAATAAACTGAATGTGTTTTATTTGTACAGTAACCAAGTTTATGTATTTATCATCAATAAATCAAATTTGTTTAAATCTCAAACATTTTCACTAATTGAATATCACTTGTTCCACAGCTAGACATACATTTTAACCATGTTCATACTGAATTAATGAATAGGGAAATAAATAAATGAATAAATAATAGGGAAATAAATGACTTGCTAAAACAAATACAATTATTATTAAATTGTCCGAATTTTTGTATTACAATTTTCCCCTTTTATTTGTTATTTTCTTTATTTCTCTTTAACCACATTTTTTATTCTTTCATTTAATTTTATTCTATGATGTTGTTTATTATTCAGGGTTTAAACAAATAATTGAAATAAAAAAATAATTGAAATAATGTAACCAAAATCAAATGGAAGAGTTAATAATAAACTATGCTATGTATTTATGAATTTATTTATTTTTCAGAAATCTGACCCGTTTCATTTCTGTATGACTGACAAATATGCATCACATTGAAATGTATTTGTTTTTGTTAAAACTAATAAACTGAAAATGCATGGAAATTTCATATGCAATTCAAATACATCAATTTCAAATGAAGGCCTAGATATTTTTTAAGTTTACTGGTGCCAAGCATCACTATTTCAGACATGTAACTGACGTGTTCTGCAGCTGTTCTTCCTCTCGTCGTTTTTCTAACAGTAGTTTCATCTGACGTGTTTGTTTTACCAGAGCAAGACTTCAGGTCTGTTAGGCCTCTCGACTCTGGTCTGAATCAAACGCTTCAGATCAGTAAGTAACCGTATGCTTCCTGATGACGCTCTCAGAGAAACCCTTTGTGTTGAGCTGCATGTGTGTGTTGGGCTTCAAGGGTCCTCCTGGTGCTTCAAGCAGTGTTCTGGGTTATTTTGAGCTTAATGTGACAGTAACGTCATCCTCAGTGAGTCTGAACGTGCTGAAACAGTAATGCATTTACAGTGGAAATTTACATGCACTTTTAAGTTGCTTTAGGTTATCAATAAAAATGTCTGTTGCTTTAGCTGCAATGTCATCCTTTTGAGGTTGAAGCAATGGTTTTGCATTACTCTCTCACTGAGGAACGAGTTGACGGCATTGTCATGTATCACATGTGCGATGCGTGCACTTTATGTTGAAAATAACCGTGCGATGCACATGCACTGCAATGCATGTTGAAGATCCTGTGTGTCGAGTCTTATTTGTGTCAAGTTTTGACAAAAATGTAAATGCTTTTTGAGATAAATGAGTTGAAATGCTGATAAACAGTTGCATAAATGCTGTGAAATCATGCAGCGAACTTATTCATGTAGCTTGAATGAGCTGTGCGATTTCATGCAAAGATGCGTTCACACTGACAGCGATTCACAGCATTTTCAGTGACAGCTGACCATGTGAGAGCGACTTTTGACAATACATCAGTATCGCCAGATTTTACTATACATTTGGAAACTGTAAACATTGAGCAGAAACTATGGCTACACAATATTGTAAAATAAAAAACAAAAAAACAACTGGCATTGTGATATGCAGAAAAGCTGGATTTGTTTTGTTTTTCTGCAATATTGGCGATATGAATATATTGTTTTTTTCTGCAGTATTTGCGATATGAAAAATACATGACTCTTTTTTGCAATATTTGGATATGAAAAAATACGGGGCATTTTTTTCTCTAATATTGATATGACAACATACAGGATTTTTTTTGCAACATTTGCAATATGAAAAAATACAGGAAATATTTTTCTGCAGTATTTGCATCATGAAAAAAAAATCGGGGTTTGTTTTTTTATTGTGAATTTTATTTTTTGTAATATTGATTAAACGAAAAAATACTGGAAATGTTGTATTTCTTTCTGTTTGTGATATCAAAAAATGTTTTTAAAAAAGGTAATTGTGAATTTTTGTTTTTCTGTAATATTGAATGATATGAACAATACACAAAGTCGTTTTTGTTTTAAATATTTGCACGATTAAAAAATACGCAAATCTTGTTTTTTCTGCAATATTTGCGATCTGAATTTTTTTTGACCAGATGATTTAAATAGCTATATTTGGAAAGAATGAATAATTCTAGAATGAGTGAGGCTAATTCGTTTGTAAGTGCATCTGCATAGTCTATAAAAATTATTTTAAGAAGCTAAAAAAAAACTTTTTTATTGTGAAGAGTTTTGACTATAAAATTACTTATTTTTATTATGATTATTATTAAATACAAATATTAAACAAAACAAGAAATCAATAAAAGATACAAGCTTTTAAAAATATACCAAAAAAAAAATAAAAGAAAGAAATAAATCAAAAAAAAAGTGTTGAAAGAAATCAAATCCTTTGTAATTATTATTAATAAAATCTTCAACCATTAAGATACCTATTGCAATAATGCTATTATGTTAAAATTAAAAAGTGAGGATTTAATAAAAATAATACAGTTGTACAATGAACAATGCATACATGTGGGCAAATCTAGTTGTCTAATCTAGAATTAAATATTTCGAATATTATTGTCTCTTTGACCAATTGCTTTGGTTACTCTTTTGTAAGTTGCTAAATGCATAAATGTAAATGAACACGATTTGGCTTTTGCATATACACACACACACACCCAGGTTTTGTGTTTCCATGTTTTATGGGGACATTCCATATGTGTAATGGTTTTTATATTGTACAAACTGTATTTTCTATTGCCCTTTACCAACCCTACCCTAAACCTACCCCTCACAGGAGACTTTCTGCTATTTCAGATTTTCAATACACTCCATTCTGTGTGATTTATAAGCGTTTTGAATTACAGGGACACTCAAAATTTCCTCATAAATCACCTTCTCGTTGTAATACCTATGTCATACCCATGTTATTATACAAATTTGTGTCCTTATAAACCACATAAACATGCACACACACACACACACACACACACACACACAAACACACATGATAGCTGTCAGTGTAAACGGCTCTTAATAAACATCAAACAGTATCAACAGTGACTTGCACATCAGCTGCGTCACAAAACTTCTCTTCTTTTTCATTGCAGCTGTGAATCCTTCGAGACGGACAGCAGTGTTCGGACAGACAGAGATCAAATGCACTGAGACATTTCATCATATTATCATTTCATAGACTGATAATCGTCCAGAGCCGCGCTGATGAATATGAAAATATGAATTCTGACTGCAGTGCTGGTACGTTACAGGACCCAGATCACGGATCTACATTAATTCAGCTGTTATATTTTGACTCCTTTCATCCTGAGACTGCAGATTCTTCACCTCTCAACGTCTGACTCAGTATTTCTGATTGTACAAATAGTTGAACAAACTGAGTTCTGGCGCTACTGATAAAATCCACATTGTTAGAAAGATGAGTCCGACATTTTACCATGAAAATAAAAATAAAACTACAGTAATTCAAATCAAATTGAATTTTGTAATTTATTAAAAACTCAAGTGCACAAGTAACATAAAGAAATAAGCCCTTTTGAATTACATTAATTCAGTATATAAATGTGAAAATATGTACAGAGATATAATATTCAGCTTTACAGCTAATAAAACAAAATAATAAATAAAGCTGTCACCATTTTAAATCACTGTTTTGGTTTATTCATTTCATATAAAAAAATAAAGATAAAGAAAAATGTAACTATATATGTATACAGTATTAAATATAAGACTATATAAAATCTTTTTTTTTCAAAATTATATTTCACGAACCTAAAGTAGAAAGTATTTTTATTATTATAATTATAATTATTTTTATTTTATATATATTTTTGTGGCAAGTCCTTATCTAGATCTTACTATATTTAAACAATGTGTGTGTGTGTGTGAGAAAGATAGTGTGTTTGTGTGTGTTTGTGTGTGGTTGAGAAGATAGATTGTTTTTGTGTGTGTGTGTGTGGCGAGAGAGAGAGAGAGAGAGAGTGTGTGTGTGAGAGGGAGAGAGAGTGAAGAGTGTGTGTTTGTGTGTGTGTGGGAGAGAGAGAGAGTGTGTGTGTTTGTGTGTTTGTGTGTGTGTTTGTGAGAGAGAGAGATAGTGTGTGTGAGAGATAGTGTGTGTGTGAGAGAGATAGTGAGTGTGTGTGTGTGAGAGATAGAGAGAGAGAGAGAGATTTGTGTTGTGTGGTGTGGTGAAGAGAGAGAGAAGTGTGTGTGTGAGCGAGAGAGCGAGAGAGCGAGAGAGAAGAGGAGAGTGTGTGTGTGGTGTGTGTTGAGAGAGAGAGAGAAGGATAAGAGATAGTGTGTGTGTTGTGTGTTTGTGTGTGTGTGTGTGAGTGTGTTTGTTGTGTGTGTGTGTGTGTTGTGTGGGTGAGAGAGAGAGAGAGAGAGAGTGTGTGTGTGAGGAGAGAGAGAGAGAGTAGAGTGTTCTGTGTTTGTGTGTGTGTTTGTGTGTGTAGAAGAGAGAGTGTGTGTGTGTGTGTGTGTGTTGTGTGTGTGAGAGAGAGATAGAAGAGAGAAGGACAGGAGTGTGTTTTGTTGTGTGTGTGGTTGAAGAGAAGAGAATTGTGTGTGTGTTTGTGTGTGGTGAGCGAGAGAGAGAGAGAGAGAGAGTGTGTGTGTGTTGTGTGTGTGTGTGGTGTGTGTGTGTGAGAGTGAGTGTGTGTGAGAGTGTGTGTGTGTGTGTTGTGTGAGCCGAAGAAAAGATATATAGAGAGATAGTGTGTGTGTGAGACGAGAGAGAGATAGAGAGAGGTCTTTATTTTGTTTTTGTTAAGTACATTTTTTGTGTTGTTTGTCGAGATAGAGAGTAGAGAGATAGAGAGAGAGAGTGTGTGTGTGTGTGTGTGTGTGTGTAGTGTGTGATAGATAGAAGAGAGAGTGTGTTTGGTGTGTGTGTTTGAGGCGACGAGAGAGAGAGAGAGCGAGTGTGTGTGTGAGCGAGAGAGAGAGAGAGAGAGAGAGAGAGAGAGAGAGAGAGTGTGTGTGTGTGTGTGTGTGTGTGAGAGAGAGAAAGAGAGAGTGTGTTGTGTGTTGTGTGTGTGTGTGTGAGCGAGAGCGATAGAAGAGAGAGAAGAGAGAGGAGAGTGTTTGTTGTGTGGTGTGTTTTGTACGTGTTTTACCAAAACCCCGATGTGAGTCTATCTTTTTACTTTAAAAAAAATATGTACAGAGAAATAATATCCATCTTTCAGGTAATAAAAAGCTCAATAGCAATGTATTTTTTATTTGCTAATACATCACATTAAAGCCAAATTGAATTCTGTAGTTTATTAACTCAAATTCATAAGTAACATACAGAAATAACTCCTTTTGAATTACATTAATTCAATGCATAAATGTAAAAATATGTACAGAGAAAATATCCAGCTTCGTGAGTAATAAAACACAATAAACAAATAAAGCTGCAAGCAGCATCACCGCTTTACTTCTTCATTCATACTAAAAAAAAACAATAATAAATGTAGATTAATTTGCTAACAAGCCAAATCATCTGTGTTTAGCATGTGATCACATTGCTCTCTTCAGTCGGTCTATTGTTGTGATAACCGCAGCAGATCGTGAGCGTTTTCAGCTTGATGAGGGACAATCTGCTCTTGGTCACGTCTTCTTTCTTCAGTTCTTTAATTCTATTCTTGTTGCTTTTGAGAAACTCTGAGCTGAGGACTGCGAACAGGTTCATCCTGACATTAGATCACGCCATCACTGCTTATGATCGCGCTTCTCTCTGTAAAACCAGTATATGAGCACCACAGCGATGATCATGTCCATCAGAGACACACAAGCCCAAACCCCCCATCTGCAAGATCACAACCACCACCACAACCACACACACACACACACACACACACAGACAGACACACACACACACACACACACACACACACACACACAGACACACACACACACACACACACACACACACACACACACACACACACACACACACACACACACACACACAGACACACACACACACAGACACACACACACATAAGCACACAACCCCATACACAAACACACAGACAGGACACAACACACACACACAAACACCAGACACACATTACCCCACACACACACAAACACCGACACACACACCACAGGACGACACACACACACACACAACACAGACAGAGACACACACACACACAAACACACACCACAACACACACACACACACAAACACACACACCACAGCAGGACACACATACACACTAAAACACACACACCACACCCACACACGACAGACGCAAATGACGCACAAACACACACCACACACAGCACAACACACCCACAGACAGACAGACACACACATACAGACACACACAGACACACACACATATACGCACACACACACACACACACAAAAAAAAAAACACACACACACACACAGACAGACACACACACGCACACACACACACACACACACACACAAAAAAAAACAAACACACACACACACACACACCAACACACAAACACACACACACACCGACAGCCCAAACACAACACAGGACAAACACACACACAACACACAACAACACCAAGACAGCCACACACACACACCAATCACAGACAGACCACACACACGCGCACACACACACAACACCCACACAGAAAGGACACACACAACAAAACACACACCAGACAGACAACATACGAACACACACACACACACACACGACAGGACACACATACGCACACCCCCACCACCACACACACACAGGCAGAACACACACACAAACAAACACACACAGACACACACACATACGCACACACACCACACACACCAGACAGATAGACAGACAGACAGACACACACACAGACTCACACACACATACACACACACAGACACACACACACACACACACACACACACACACACACACTATAACACACACACACACACACACACACACCCACACACACACACACACACAGGACACAGAAGCACACACAACATCCAGACACACACCGACCCACACACCAATACGCACACACACACACATAAAACACCACAGGACAGCCACACACCACACACACACACACACACAGACACAGACACACACACACACACACCTCATCTGTAGCTGACAACAATCTTTACATCAGACGAGACCTGCTTTGAAAACTTGAATCAATAATTAAATTTTAATCCTACAGGATCAACTTCATGAAGTCTGTAAAGCACATATTCAGGTTATATTTTACCTCACAATCAAAAGAAAGAAACATTCAATTATATTTTGCAGAAATGTCTATTTTTAAGATCATTACCATTTTTCCACAAATTCTCACTGTAATGCAATGAAGATATAATACATTATTTAAAAGTATATTTTTAGGTTTATTTATGCATTTTAATAGAATTTATTGAATTGCCTATAATTTATGCTCATTTCACTGAAAACAACCCATTGTATTACAGAAATTTTAATATGCTTAACTGTCATAAAATAGCATCACAATGCAAAAAATATTAATTGTCCTTCAGATAGGCTTGATATTCTTTATGCAAAATTATTTTTTCTAAAATCATCTATAATAATTGTAATAATTTTTCATATTATAAAATAAAAAGCAAAATAAAAAAATTCTTAATGAAATACATTATAATACTTTGTTTAACAAACTAAAATAGTGTATATTGAACAAATAATTATCATGTATTCATCTAAAAAAAAAAGTATTCTATATTATATTTATATAAAAATATATATATTTTTCTCCACTTTTGATTTTGACCTGCTGTGTTTTCTGAGATTCCCACAAGTTGTATTTGGTATCTTTCAATCATAAAAATGGGACATAATGTATATATTACTGTCCCATTGAAAAACATGTTTAGGCATTTAATAAAACTCGATTGCAAAAGCGTAAATTAAGGAAAGAGTTAACTACAGGAGTTCTGGATTCTTATTATTCTACCCCTTGTTTGGAGTTGGTATGTCACCTGAATGAAAGATCAACAATCAGGAGAATGTTCCGATCCCAGACACGAGCAGACCGATGTTCACGATTTGAAAAAAGTCTGGAACAAAAACAAGAGAAGAACCGCTCGTTATTTCCAGGAAGCTGCATAATATTATTCAGACACACACACACCTAACTGTAGAAGATCAGGGTGTTGTACAGAAGATTCGACAGGATCCAGCGAAGGACAAACTGCAAGACAAACATCAACTGATGGTTACATAAATCTGATACCCATTATTAATAAATATAGCGATTAGTTTCAGTGTTGGGGGTACGATTACTTTTAAAGTAGTGCATTACAAGATTGACGTTACTTTCCTTAAAAACAGGAACTAATTACGGTTTATTCGTGACTTTTTATTGAAAGTAATCCGCTTACGGTTACTTTTGCGTTACTTTTTCTTATCTGGGCTGGTCTTGCTTGTTTGCTTTTAATATAAAATGTTCTATTTTTGGCAAATATAAAAGCCCTTTCACAACTAAAGCCTCAGGCTGAAGAAAATGTAAAACTCACAGTCTGTCAAGTATACACGAAGAAGAAAGTGCAACACTCTTCAGCAATAAAAAAAAAAGAAGAAGAAGAAATGTAGTTTACTGGGGTAATTGTGGATCATCGAAGGTCAGCAGCAAATTGGTTAATAAAATGGGATAAAATACATAAAGGATATTTGTATTATTTAACATATTTAATTATTGCAGCTTTGAGTCATATTCTGAGTTGCTTTTAACTGTTTTTATTAATTTTGAGGAAAACTAAATCAGATTTTTTTTGTGTGAGTGAGTGAGATGAATTAATGCATGTTCACATTTATTAAAGTAATGTGTTACTTTACTAGTTACTTGAAAAAAAGTAATCTGATTACGTAACTCGCGTTACTTGTAATGCGTTACCCCAACACTGATTATTTTCTGTAGCGTTTGTGAAATGTCTCTATAATGTCTCAAAATCTCAATTGTAATAGATTATAATGAACATATTCCTGCATGAACTGCGAAGAGAAATATATTGTCAAGCATTTATAGCAGAAGTAATGAAGCTCACCATGATTCCAGTAATGATGGGAACCCGGAATAAAGTCAGGAAATTAAGATTGATCCCGAATGACGCGGCAAATACGACCCCGATCCCAAAACTCAGGATCCCACTGGACGACTGAATGGCCTACAGGTGAGCATAAAGCACATTTACTAGATACTTCATTGAGACATCATTTTTCTTTGCCAGCCTGGAACAATACATTTTACTTTAACAATAACGATACTTTTACAGTAAAAATTCTACATGATCGGTTTGACGGATGCTCTGAAGAGCATGTCTTGGTCATATTATATTCCAAAATCAAACAAAAGAAAAAGGAAATTATATTTTGCATTAAGCTTACTTTTAGGATTATGTTTTTTTGCATTGTGACATTTTAAAGAACGTTTTGACACAAATCCTCACCGTTAATGCAATAAAGATACTTTATTTACATTTTATGAATACATTATAAAAATTTATTTATAGGTTTAAAGTATGTTTTTAGGTTTGTTTATATATCCTGCGAGACGTTTTTGTACTGTATTTAATTTATGCTTTTTTTTGCAAATAAAAACCCCCATTGAATTACAGTAATTTTTATATGCTTAATTATGAAAATAATGCAAGGAATCTTAATCAAATTCCTTAATCAAGCACATTTTCTTTATGCAAAATATATGTATTTTTAATTTAATTTAATTTATTAATAATTTACACTGAGATTACAATGTATGTTCTTTTTTTAAGAATATTTTCCCTGAAAATTTTACTGTAATGCAATAAAACTATTTATATTTATAGTAATGCTTTTTTTTATTATATAATAATAATTCGTGTAAACCAAGAAGAAAAAATAGTACTGGTAATTTTATGGACATTTCCATTAACTCTAAACCTCAAAATACAGCTAAGAAATATACAGCACATTGTGCCCTAAAAATGGTAACATCTAAGTTAACTGGTTTCACTCGAGTCAAAAATATTAATAATGCTGAATCAACCTAAATGCATTAATCTATCCCAACAAAACTAACTTTTTTCAGTTAAATTAAGCTTTTTAAGGCAACAAACTGGGAACTTTCTTTTATTTCTCACCAAATATTTCTGACTGTAACGTTAAATCTAACGTCAGCCTTCAGCCTGTTCTCACTTTGTGCACCTAAAATCAAACACTTTTAATGAAACAAAAGCTCCTAGCAATGCTCTAGCAACCACTGCTTGGCCAAACGTTCATTGGCTCTCAGTGGAGCGCTCATATAACATCAGTGAGTCTCACGGCGCAGGTGGCCGGTCCCTTCCTGAGGAGCCGCTGCAGTGCCGGCACGGGGCCCGGCAGAACCTCACTGGCCCGGTAGTACTTGATGAGCGGCCCTTCATCATCACCGTGTCTTCCTCCCGCCGAGTCCTCGTGACTCTGAATGTCCATCTCAATATCTGCCCTGGCCATATTCTGACAATAAACACACATACGAGCCATAAAACACACGAGAAACCGATCAGAATTCATTCCCACACACACATATTTCAACAGTCTACTGATGGCAACATTATCCATTGCTTTAACTTCTCAAAATAATCAATATCAACTTCATTTTTTAAGTCACAAGATTCAAGACACTAGATTTTCAGTTTAATATAATTTGATTTGCACAGCCAATTTGATTCAACTTTAAAATGTGAAAAAAGTTTAAAAGTCGCATTTTTTAACAATGCATTCAAAGAGATTTTTACCAGAACAAAACTGCATTTGCATCTGCTTTCTGTTGTGTATTTCATTAAAATATTGTAATCAGATATGGAGTAAACGCGTGAAATGAATTTAAGTTTCATGTCTGTTTGTAAATATGCATTAAATCCTCATTAAAATGTACTGTAAAAATTATAGAATTAATAGGTCAGCATATGTTTTTCTATTACTTTAACTAATAAAATTACATTTCAGTATAAAAAAGTCAGTTTAATTTAGTTTGCAGTGACTTGTACAGCCTACTTGATTCAACTTAAAAATTTGAAAAAAGTTTAAAAGTTAAACATGTTTAAAAAGTTGTAATTGATTTTTACAATGTATTCCGAGATTTTATACAAGAAAAAACTGCATTTGCATGTGCTTTCTGTTGTATATTTCATAAATATTGTAATCAAATGTGGAGAAAATGCGTGAAATGAATTTAAGTTTCATGTCTGTTTGTAAATATGCATTAAATCCTCGTTAAAATGTACTGTAAAAGTTATAGAATTAATAGGTCAGCATATGTTTTTCTATTACTTTAACTCATAAAATTACATTTCAGTATAAAAAGGCCTATTTGATTCAACTTAAAAATTAAAAAAAGTTTAAAAGTTAAACATGTTTAAAAAGTTGTAATTGATTTTTACAATGTATTCCGAGATTTTTACAAGAAAAAAATGCATTTGCATATGCTTTCTGTTGTATATTTCTTTGTATTGTAATTTGTTGTAATCCAAGAAATAGGTCGACATGCATTTTTCCATTACTTTAACTAATTTCAGTTGAATAAAAATAGCATTTAAGTTGCAATGACTTGTACAGCCAAATTGATTCAACTTAAATCAATCCGCAACTGATTTTGTTTACAGTGCCAAAGAGATTTCACAAAATAGAAAGTACATTTGATTCTGCTTTTTGTTGGATATTTCATAAATATTGTAATCCAAGAAATCAAATGTTGGGCAAAAGCAAATAAAACACATTATGAATTGATTATAAGTTGCATGAAACCCTCATTAAAGTACATTCATGCATTTCGTTTTAGGAATCTTACAACGTTCTTACTTTGAATCACCAGTCATTTTAATTTCCTAAACAGATCTGGCTTTAATGTTCAGTCTTATCATTATAACATAATCATGCATCTTCTGAATACATTCTAAAAACAAATTCAATAAAATACATATAAATGCAAAGTTACTGAGCGTCTTACCGAGTTGAGTCTGTCTTCCGTGTTATAGAGCAGAGAAGATCTTTTTTTTTTTTTGATACCCAAAAACCCACTTTCATGTGGTTGGTCAAAAAAAAAAAAAAAGGAACTGTGATGTGAGAAGTGCTGAAGTGAGCGTTTGAGAAGAAACTTCTGCTATCTGAACACACAAACCTGCAGGAGCTCTTCATCTGGACTTCAGCTCACTCTCCAGCTGGTAAGACATTTTAACACTAAAAGACTCGATGAAAACTACAGAACCTCACGCTTCTAGATGAACAGAGTGAGATTCAGAGATTGATCGAGATCTCAGGCTCTGTGTGTGTGTGTCATTAGATCTGTCAGATAACTCAATCTCTGTTTATTTACTGTATTATAAATTGCTGGATTTACCCCAGTCTTCCTGTACACACAGATAAAACACTCTCTCTCTGGGCATTCTGTAAAGTGTGGGTGGGATTGGGGTGGGTTGACTCACTTTTCATACTTTGTTGAATAAAATTCCAACATCTGAGTACATTTATGACTAAAATGATGGAGGGATATTTGGCCACAGTGTTAAAAGACAAGGAGCATCTGCTCGGACTCATTTATAACATTTAACCTCTTTAATTATGTTTTTTACTCAAACAAACGTTTGAACTGCAGAATATTGGTAAAGTAATTAGAGAGAGAGAGAGAGTGTTTTAAAAACATTCCCATTATTTCTGAATGCTTTCTGAACATTCCAAAAGTGCAGTTTTTTAAACGTTTTTCTTGTTTCTGCGAACGTTAGTGAAAACAGGATTATTGTTAAAGGAAATGTTACATTTTAGAATTTTGCAAACGTTATGGGAACGCTACTTTTGAATGTTCTCTGAACATCCTGAAACAAGTAAATAGTAACATTTGAATGACGTTAAAGTTACATTTGAAAAAGTAGCAACATTTAAGTAACATTTGATTGGATGATACATAAATAACATTTTTATGTTAACATTTTGAGAACGTTATTAAAGGCCAGATAACTTGGATTGAACGTTTTGTTAAGGTTACTGGAAGAACATTTGTTTATAACTTTGACTTGAGCAAAGCTCTTAAGATTCTCTTCTTTTTCAATTACAGGCAACATCTCATTACTAATAAAAGTAGTAAATAGTAACGTTTAAAAAACATTAGAACAACATAAAAAACATGTAAGAAAAAACATTTGCTGAAGGATGTATACATGTTTTGAGACCATAACTTGTAATAAACGTTCTGTTAACATTACTGGAAGAATGTTTGTTCATAACTTTGACTTTTCATTTCTTTTCAGTAACACACAGCATTTTGGGAACAACTAGGCCTATAGGAAAACAAGTAGTAAGTGATAACTTTTTTTAAATGTAGCAGCGTTTAAGTAACATTTACAAATAAAAATCCTTCCTTGAATGATGTATAATTATAGCGTTCTTGTGCTAATGTTGAGAACGCTATTAAAGACCAGATCACTTGGAATGAACATTCTGTTCATGGCGTTGAGAGAAGCTTTTGCCGGAACGTTCTCACATGTCTGTTGTTTGACAGACAGCGTCTGGTGGAGAGATGCGCTACACGTTTAAGCCGGATGACTGTATGGTCATCAGCATTCCTCTGGGAAACCTCAGGAACATGAGAGACGGCCAGCTGATGCCCGAGAAATTCACCTGCGTCTTCAAAGACACTTACAAGGTCTTTCTTAAAGGACGGCCAAAGGAACTCGGGGTGCGTGCAACATTAAATGCATAAAAATATCCATGTGTTTTTTAGAGTTTCAGTTTAATGTCCTCAGACAGAAAAGTGTCCGTAGAAACACATCAATTCAGTACGGGGGATTTTAATCTGGGGCATTAGTCAGTTTCAGTGGTATTTCTGGCCTGAATGCTGGTGGGTTTGTGACCCTGATTCCGTCACATGAGCATTTCTATGTTATCATTTTAAATGATAGATTTCCATCAAATATATGCATGCTACTGACTCTGTTATATAAACTCAACGAGGGCCGAACGTCTGAGAGCAGATGAGAAAATGCTTCTTTCAGTTTCAGTTGAAGGATTTTTTTCATTGCACGTTATTATTAGTATGACTGCAGTAAAAAGTGGAATTTAAAATCATGAGAAGCTCTCAGTATTTAGTGTGTGTCTGTTTTTCTGGAGCTGCATGAACTAAACCTGATGATTCTGTTCTACACTCTCAGACAAAAAGGTACAACACACTGGTACACTAGTGGTACCCTTTCATAAGCTAATAACACGTATTAATATACTTCTTAAATACTTTAAAAATAATTTGTATGTATTCTTAAGGTACTAATATGTAGCATTTAGGGGTAAATCAGATACAAAGACCTATGCTTTACCACCCCACTGACTGCTTTGTACATGTTTTTCTGAGAGGTATGATTTGAGGTGATTAATAATCATTGAGCGTCTGTACAGAGTCACAATGACGTTCATTAATTTACATTTCATTAGTCACCTAGAAATAATGCAGATTCAGAAATATTTTTGTTTTACCTCAATTTTTTCCTGGCCAACTGTTTAAAATCATTTTAGAAATAGGCTCATGTGTGTCATGAGAAGCTTAATAAAATATATTTAGTTTCAACCTTCATACACCCATAATATATTCCTAATGATACTTTTTTTCTTCAAAGGGGGACTGATGCATGTATTTTCTTGGAATTGAATATATGGAGGGATATGCATGCTTAAAAAAAAAAAAAAATCTATATAATACTGTATAGATATGTATATATATACTATAGTTATATAGTATAACTATATATATCTTTATAATATATTCTATTTAAAATATAGTGTACAAATATACAAAAAGTGACCAAAATTATATTAGCAGAAAATGCATTTACATAAATATATTTTGGAACATATTAGCAAAAACATTTTTGGCCATTTTTTGTATATTTTGAAATATTTTAAACATTTATTTTTTGCCATATGGAACAATTTATCCAGGTTTATCTTGGGACACATATCGTGATCTCAGACAGTTTTGTTATTATTTATATGGCTGTTATGTTGTTTCAGGCGGCTCAGCTCAGCATCGGAGTGTTTGTCATTTGCATCGGCAGCCTCATTACTCTTGAATACAGTCTGTTCCATCTAGTGTACACCCTACCTAGTGCCCTGGTGAGAACACAGAGATCCCGTCTGCATTTATCAGTGTAAACACACACACACACACACATCTCTCAGACAGTCTCTGAACATTCAAGATGATACTATATCTGTGTTTTAACCATTTATTTTCAGTTCATTGCGAGTGGCATTCTGACATTTGCAGCTGGAAGTTCTCCATTCATGCCTGTGGTGAGTGACCAAATATTGGTCATAATCTTTTCTTTTTTTTATTTTTTTATCATGACCGAAACGGAATTTAATGATTTATCTTGTTCTTGTTCTGAAAGGTGAAGCTGTCCTTCATATTCAACATTATCAGCCTTTTCTGGTCAATCGCAGCTATAGTTCTCTGTCCGTTATTAAATGAAGGAAGCTGGCATTTGGTAATTTGTGATTGTTCATAATTTCATAACTTATTGAAGCCAGAGTTGCAGCAATGTCCATACATCTCATTCATTTATTTGATTTTACAGTATAACAGCCCAGAATACGACACAAGGGTACGTTATAGCAAACAGGCATTTGGACACACTTGTCGATATTGTTATTGATTGACATGTTTTTCTCCAGAGAAACATGCTTGTGGGGCTGACGGTGGTGATCAGTGTGTTGTGTGGGTTGGAGTTGATTCTGGCTCTGATTCTGATCTATTGGGAGAGTAAAGCCGTGTGCCGATCTCACTTCAACACTCTGGTAATTTAACATTCTGTTTGAAAACAACAAAACATGCGGAACAATGTTCAAACGCACTGAAATCTCTTTTATTTGTCTTTGTTTCAACGCAGCCCTTGATCACCATCAAGCAAGAGGTTTGATCAGATGGGTGAGATTGAGCTGAACTGTAATGACATCTGAATTGAATGTGTATATAAATGCTTGTTTAATGCCTTTTTCTGTAGCTCATCTGGCGCTGCAGTGTCAGGGTCATGGGTTTGATTCCCTGGGTGTGAATAGATCAAATGTTTAGCATGAATGCACTGTAAATTGCTGTATAAACATGTTTGCCAAATGCATAAATGTAAATGTGCCACAAGTTTTGCTCACTATTAAAGTACTGAGTACTGTTTACCTCTCATCATCTGTTTGTGCAATACTGGATAGCAATCAGTCAAGCTACTGCATTTAATATTTTAGATATATGTATATCTATATATATATATATATATATATATATATTTATCCTCTGAGACCGAAAAAAAGCTTTGTGACACCAGGACTAATAGAAAAATAAAATGACAAGAGTAGACATGAAAAGATAAAAACAATGTGATTTTTTTTTAAATCACCAATCAATTTTAAGGTTTCAGGTTTTTTTTTTTAAACCAAACTTTGTATAAAGATGATTCTCAACTATGTTATAAAATATATAACACAATGATTTGATATACACTTTTGCTTTATGCAATATGTGTGTAAAAATTACATAAACTGGTGTTCCCTTAAGCACAATGTTATCTAGACACTATCTAATTGCATATGAAAATTGTTGAAAAAAGAAGTGTAATAATGGGAGTAGTAATTGGCCAGATTTTAATAATAATATCTAATATTTCATAAGAATATTGATATGCAATTTGTTTTCCTATTCAATTCTTTTGTCTCCCAAAAGGTATAATAAACATGCTTTTAGTCCTGGTGTCCTCTACAGTGGACATGTATGAAATGATGTCCTGTTTCATAACAGAAGCTCATATTTGGATTTGAAACCCCATAACATTTTCCTAAGATTATGACACACAGTTTAAAAATTTGTCAGATTTAAATTACAAAATATTATCATATTTCCAAAAGGATGTACAATTTTATCACTAAATTAATGTCAGCCATTTAAAAAAAACAAGGAGAGGGAGTGGCCATGGTGAAACATCCAAACATTTGGTATCTCTAAAAAGCCCTGAATGTGCTCTGTACAGGACATCCAGACTTAAAACTGTGACATGAGTCAGAGGAAATTTCACTCAAATATAATGTCCACTACAGAGCAAAAACCTTCCATAGGTGGGTCTCGGAGGAATATTATACAGTGGGTACGGAAGTATTCAGACCCCCTTAAATTTTCACTCTTTGCTATATTGCAGCCATTTGCTAAAATCAAGTTAATTTTTTCCTCATTAATGTACACACAAGCACCCCATATTGACAGAAAAACACAGACTTGTTGAAATTTTTGCAGATTATTAAAAAAAGAAAAAGAAAATCACATGGTCCTAAGTATTCAGACCCTTTTTTCAGTATTTAGTAGAAGCACCCTTTGATCTATACCGCCATGAGTCTTTTTGGGAAAGATGCAACAAGTTTTTCAAACCTGGATTTGGGGATCCTCTGCCATTCCTCCTTGCAGATCCTCTCTAGTTCTGTCAGGTTAGATGGTAAACGATGGTGGACAGCCATTTTAGGTCTCTCCAAAGATGCTCAACTGGGTTTAAGTCAGGTCTCTGGCTGGGCCATTCAAGAACAGTAACAGAGTTGTTATGAAGCCACTCCTTCATTATTTTAGCTATCTGCTTAGGGTCATTGTCTTGTTGGAAAAGAACCTTCGGCCCAGTCTGAGGTCCTCAGCACTCTGGAGAAGGTTTTCGTCCAGGATATCCCTGTACTTGGCCGCATTCATCTTCCCTCGATTGCAACCAGTCGTCCTAACCCTGCAGCTGAAAAACACCCCCACAACATGATGCTGCCACCACCATGCTTCAAAGTTGGGACTGTATTGGACAGGTGATGAGCGGTGCCTGGTTTTCTCCACACATATCGCTTAGAATTAATGCCAAAAAGTTCTCATCAGACCAGAGTATCTTATTTCTCACCATCTTGGAGTCAGGTGTTTTTTAGCAAACTCCATGCGGGCTTTCATGTGTATTCACTGAGGAGAGGCTTCGTCGGGCCACTCTGCCATAAAGCCCAACTGGTGGAGGGCTGCAGTGATGGTTGACTTTCTACAACTTTCTCCATCTCCCGACTGCATCTCTGGAGCACAGCCACAGTGATCTTTGGGTTCTTCTTTACCTATCTCACCAAGGCTCTTCTCCCCCGATAGCTCAGTTTGTCCAGACGACCAGCTCTAGGAAGGGTTCTGATCATCCCAAAAAAAAGTCTTCCATTTAAGGATTATGGAGGCAACTGTGCTCTTAGGAACCTTAAATGCAGCAGAAATTTTTTTGTAACCTTGGCCAGATCTGTGCCTTTGCCACAATTCTGTCTCTGAGCTCTTCAGGCAGTTCCTTTGACCTCATGATTCTCATTTTCTCTGACATGCACTGTGAGCTGTAAGGTCTTATTATAGACAGGTGTGTGGCTTTCCTAATCCAGTCCAATCAGTATAATCAAACACAGCTGGACTCAAATGAAGGGGTAGAACCATCTCAAGGATGATCAGAAGAAATGGACAGCACCTGAGTTAAATATAGAGTGTCACAGCAAAGGGTCTGAATACTTAAGTGATATTTGATATTTCAGTTTTTCTTTTTTAATCAATCTGCAAAAATGTCAACAATTCTGTGTTTTTTCGTCAATATGGGGTGCTGTGTGTACATTAATGAGGAAAAAAATTAACTTAAAATGATTTTAGCAAATGGCTGCAATATAACAAAGATCGGAACAATGTAAGGGGGTCTGAATCTTTCGTACCCACTGTTCTATATCAAACGATTAATCGCATCCAAAATAAAGATTTTGTTTACATAATGTGTGAACTATATATAAATACAAACACATGCAGGTATATATTAAGAAAAATTGTTATTTATGTTTATAATAAGATAATATAAAATGTAATAAATATATATGATGAGTTCATTTGCAAAAACAGATAACTTTTTTTGACAATTCTCAGAAATCATGTTTTTTTCATTGTTAATCTCAATTAACTCAATTGACTAGGTTAAAGAATAACTAAAAAAAACAGCTAACTAACACAATAAAAACATGATAACAATATAAAAAACATGATCTGTTTTTGCAAATAAACTCTTCAAATATAAATGTAAATATTTTTCTTAAATATGTATATGTATGTGTTTGTATTTATATATACACATAATAAATGTGACAGCACTAATATATATAGACCATTTAGTTTTAATTGCAAATGAATGATTTATTATTTTTGTTGCTTTGGTGATAAGTTTAACATCATCATACTGACAGTACAAGCACGCATAACATCTTGCAGTGAAACACATTTGCTGGCGTGACTCGTGTTTGTGAGTGAGTTCTTTAGTAAAAACCGCAGCTGAAGACGTGTGACGTTCAGGAGGTGTTAAAATACAAAAACCAACCACAGCAGATGAACAGTTCATTTGCAACAGCAGATAACTCAAAAATTAGTTTTTTTTACCCTGCATTCCAATTAATATCAATCAAACTGCAGTTGGGTTGTTTTGATTAAATAATAATAACTACAAAAAATAAAGCTAACTAACACACAAAAAAACACGATTTATGAAAATGAATCATGTCTCATGGCACACAATACTTTACATGTATGTCTAGTGGTCTGCAGAATTTTATGCAACACCAAATATAGCTACCCTTTACCACAATCAAAAATAAATAGCTATAAAGCACTCCAAATGTATTTGGACATTTCGGTCATGCTTAATGCACGAATGCCATTGCATTAGATACAAATATCAAATTATTTATCGTAAAGAAACACACTTACAAACAAAACATTTGAGAAAAAGATAGTTGGTCTGAAATGAGAGATATTGCCGTGAACCCTTTCTGGTCAAAATAAAACACTCATGCAACTGGAGATAATTGTAATGATATTTTGCCAAAAGTGCTAATTTTATGTACAAACTTAAAAAATAAAAAATTAAAATCGAGTGCACTTTTGTCTACTTTTTGGGGCCACTGTTGGTGTAAATGACACTCAACACAACAGCGTGACCTTCAGCGCGTGAGAAACTCGAGCTCCGCTGCACGTTTTGACCCTTTCGGCTTGCCATACAGGCTGCACGCCTAGCACTGCATGCAAACCAATGAAAATGCAGGAATTGTCTGTTTTCCCCTAATGCGTGTGCCATCTTTCCGCTCCGTGCATGCATCTCTCTCCCCGAGCAGCTGATTGTGTTGTGCATGCATTAGGAGCCGGATTGCACACATGCATGGCCGTCATCCGGGTTGCATTCGTGCCGCAGACGCCAGAGAGGGAGAGAGAGCCTCTAACATCACGGTAAATCAAAGGTGAAGCCAGGACGGAGAGGAAAAAAGCATGGCGTCCGCGTTCGGCTCCAGGACCCTGAGTAAAGATGATGTGAACTACAGGATGCATTTCCGCATGATCAACGAGCAGCAGGTGGAGGACATCACCATCGACTTCTTCTACAAGCCTCACACCATCACCCTGCTCACATGCACCGTGCTCAGCCTCATGTACTTCGCCTTCACGCGGTGAGTGACGCACAACAACAATGTCACACAAAGAACCGCAATGACGGCATATGTTACTAAATGATCGCGCGCCTCCATTTCATATAGAAATCATGCTATCTGAATTCTCTGGCTTTTAGTGCGTGTTTGTTGTGCTATTAGGTGTCAACTACGATCTTGGCGGATTTTCTACGGTCATTCACTTCCGGGAAAATACTTTTTTTTTTTGATGACGTCACCGCGTACTCGGGGGCGTGTTCAGTTTTATTTGACGCAACGCTGTTCAGAACGACCAGCGATTTCTATCATCCGAAGTAACAAATCATGCATCGTGTGTGTTAAGAAAAACTAAAGACTACTGGCTGTTTATATTCTTTTTTCATTTTCATTAAAGGCAGCGTGTAGGTTAATCATGTTCCCTGTGCCTTCTGGTCATTTGATTTTATAATTAAAAAGAAAAAAGAGAAATGAGAAACAGTTTGATTTTCGTTTTGTAATTTTGTTTAAGAAACAGATAAATGCAATCAAACTTATAGCAGAATGTGGTAGTTGTGTATGTTGTTTCAGGGTTGGCATCATCTGAGGTCCTCTGAGGGGTTGCATCATCTCTTCTCAGGTGTTCTGGATCCAGACTGAAGCTTGTGTAAATCCTAGTTACCACGGGATGCAAAAACAGAGAAACAAATAGAGACATAATTAGCGTAGCTGCTGTTCCAACCAAGCAAAATTGATTTGTTTAACCCAAACTAAAGAATAATAATGTGCATTTGATCAGATATGACTGCAGTAAAAGATTATGAGATGCATTATTTGGATGCTTGGCCAAAGAGATGTGTCTTTAAAACAGAGAGAGTGTGTCTGAACCCCGAACGGTATCAGGAAGGCTATTCCAGAATTTAGGAGTCAAATGCGAAAAAGCTTTACCTCCTTTAGCTATCCTAGGTACTACCAAGAGTCCAGAGTTTTGCGACCTTAGGGAGCGTGATGGATTGTAGCGTGGTAGAAGACTAGTTAGGTACGCAGGAGCTAACCCATTAAGGGCCTTATAGGCAAGTAATAATATTTTGTAACTGATCGGAACTTAACAGGTAGGGGGGGCCCCCCCCCCCACTGCAGAGACTGTAACATTGGGGTAATATGATCATATTTTCTGGACCTGGTAAGGACTCTAGCCGCTGCAATTTAGACTACCTGTAGCTTGTTTATTGAAGAAGCAGGACAACCAACCTAGCAGTGCATTACAATAGTCCAGTCTAGAGGTCATGAATGCATGAACTAGCTTTTCTGCATCAGTAACGGGTAACATGTTTCGTAACTTGGCAATGTTTCTAAGACATGGGAAATATGATAACATGGGAATATATGATTTTCAAACGACAAGTTGCTGTCTAATATAAACACCGGATTTTTGACTGTAGAGGAAGTAACAGTACATCTGTCTAGTTGCAAATTGTAATCCAAGAGATCTGTGTACTGTCTTTTGGTCCAATAAGTAATATCTCTGTCTTATCCGAATTTAATAGGAGAAAATTATTGGTCATCCAATCTTTTAAATTAACATACTCTGTTAGCTTAGATAATTTAGAAGTTTCATCTGGTCTTGTTGAGATATATAGTTGAGTATCATCAGCATAACAGTGGAAACTAATCCCGTATTTTCTAATAATATTACCAAGGGGCAACATGTATATCAAAAATAGCAGAGGACCTAGGACAGATCCTTGTGGCACTCCATATTTTACTGGTGATAATTGAGATGACTCCCCATTTAAATGAACAAGGTGGTAGCGATCAGACAGGTAGGAACCTAAACCATTTTAAAGCCTGCCCTTGAATACCTGTATAGTTTTGTAATCGATCTATGAGTATGTCATGATCTATAGTGTCGGACGCAGCACTAAGATCAAGTAAAACTAGCAATGAGACACAGCCTTGGTCTGATGCAAGTGAGTGAAGAAATTCATAAACGCATTACTATTAAACTGTGCGGGAATATTTAGATCGGGTGGCTTCTGGTTATTTGTTAATCTAGCCACTGTGCTAAATAAAAACCTTGGATTGTTTTGGTTGCCGCATGTTGACTCGGGGGGGCACATCGGGCCCTTGGAATCATCCTAACCTCCCCAGGCCCTTACAGTGCCCCTGCTCACGGTTGCTGATTTTAGCCTACTCATTTTATTAGGCCCATTTAAGAAAAACCTCACAGGTAATATGTTTTCCAGGGCCGTCCTTAGCTGACGCGGGGCCCATTGCGATTACGTTCCAGGGGGGTCCCCCTCGGTCCGTTCGCCGCAGGGGCCCGGTGCGACCACACCGGTTGCACCACCCAAAGGATGGCCCTGATGTTTTAATTTGCTATTGCAAACAAGTTGAAGCTGTACATCTCGTATAGAGCACAACAAGTGGGCTACTGCACTTCTCCGGTGACCTTCATGACCTTGCATGCATGTCAACCTGTTGTTGGGGACTCCCAAAACCAAAGTATGAACCTTTCATTACCCATAATAGGGGCACTTTAACAGCGGAAAGAGCTTCAACACCGTCATTTTTGGTCATACGAGGTCAGCCACAATCAAGGTTACCAGGTTTTCACATCAAAACCCGCCCAATTGCTACTTAAAACTAGCCCAATTTGTTTCTAGGGGGGGGTCCCCCATTAAATATCGCATTCCGAGGGGTAAAATACACATTTTTTGGCAGGGTTACCCTGGTAAAATTCTCATTGCAGGGGCTAATTATCACGTTATTGGAGTCGCTTCAACCCGCGTACGTGAAAAACAACCCGCGACAATAGGGTTAAAGTAGAAAGAAATATAATTCTTTCTCATTTCTGTTTAAGTAGAAAATTTCTTATTTTCTATATATATATTTTTTTTATCAGTTTGTATCATTCTAATTGTATTTCTCATTTCTGTTTATTTAAGTAGAAACATTTTAATTTTTTTAATACGTTTGTATCATTGTAATTTTATCGGTTTTATTTTTCTTACATTTTATCTTTTTCTTTTTTGTATATATTTTTATTTAAAGTTTTTATTTTTGCATGCACATCTGTCTCCAGTCCATTATGCACTGCTCACTTTTTACAATCCAGTGAAAAGCAGATATCAAGTCTTACAGTTACACTTTAAAATACAGTAATAAAATAAGTCAATTTTGTGATTATCGTCATCAGCCAACGATGTGTTTGCTTGGGTGAAAACAAAAGTGGTAGTTCCCATGCTGTCAGTTCCAGACTCTTATAGCAGCATCGTCAATAGGAAATACATTATTTATATTTTCAAAAGGTCAAGAACCTATTTTTCTGCTGTGTAATCACAAGTATTCATTATCTGACTGCATCTTCTGTAGTGAATTGTGAAACTGTGGTGGAATAGAAACAGTGTGTGACCGCATGTTTCCGTTGCAGAGATGATGGAAACCCTGACAGTAACCTGTGGGTGGGTCTCATCCTGGTCATCTCCTTCTTCTTGGTCATCAGCGTTCTCGCCTTCCCCAACGGTAAGAGTCGGGAAGTCGAGCCGAAGATCTCAGCGTCCTGCGCTTTTGGCCATAAGTGTTTTATGATCATGGTTGGTCACAAATGTGTTCAGGTTCATAATAGGACTGCAACAAATTATTAGTTTGATAATCAGTTATTCTAATGATTATTTAAACAATTAATAGTCAATTTTAAGGTTAATCAGTAGGCTTTGATAGATTATTCCGCTTTTATAATTTTAATATTGAGTTATACATATTCTAAATAAAACAAGGTAATCATTTCAGCTTTTGATAATGACAAACAATTATATTACTATTACAGTTGTATTACTATTATACAAATTACAATTTTCTATATACAGTAGTATATATATATATTTTTTGTGATACAAATATTTGGCACAAAATGAGATGACGAGAGATTCTTATTTTATTTCAGCTTAGTTTATGTACTAAAGTATCTAAAACATTAAAAAAGACAAAAGCTTTAATTTAAAATATTTTTAAATTAATGTATTTATTTTTCAAATTGTTGAAATGAAAAATTTAAACCGACAACACAGCTATTGGGCCCTATTTATTGTTGCATTTTTGTGAAAGTTTTATGAATTTAAACGATTTGACATGCTTTTTGATTATTTAAAATGAAGTCAAACCATTAAAACAGAATCTTGTGCAAACCAAACTATCACTTAAATGTAATCTGTTGTTGTTGGCATTCACTAATAAAAAGATCTAACATTAGTTAGCTGCTTTATAGCAGAGAATCAATTAGTAATTCTAACTGTTTTCACGTTAAATACGGAAAAGCTGCTTGCTTAAAAGCAGTCAATTGTATCTAACACTAGCTTGCTTTATTCTTTTTCTATTCTAGCTGGTTTCTTTTCATTTATTATATAATTTAAAAAAAACTTGCTATGTGTACTGCGTTAAGCTTACTGAGACTTGTTATAGCACTTGCTTATCATTGCTCTTTTGTTGGTTTTGATTGCTTCTGTTGTCCTCATTTGTAAGTCGCTTTGGATAAAACCGGTCAGATATTGATTATTTATCACTCAAACCCCTTTCTCTACCTGTCTTTTGGTCGCGCATATCCGCCATGTTTGTAGTTTTTTTGCAGTTATTACAAAGTAGTATGTCCCAAAGCTTGCCTACTATACTTAAAAGTATGTATTTTTTCACAGAAAGAGTGCATAATTTTAGGGCATAGTATAAGTAGGTGAATTGGGATGCAATGCATTTGTTTACATTCATAAGCTCCGTCTTCTTCTACTGGACTGCATGTGGGAGCGCTGAGTACAGTCTTGTGCTACAGCACCACACTGGTCAAACCGCGTCATTGCAGGCCCTTACATTTGGTCATATGAGACGATATGAGTCAATACTTTTTTATTGTCTATGATGTCAACTAATAACCCTCTTTGCCTTTTTTTCAGGTCCGTTCACAAGACCACATCCAGCGATATGGCGTATAGTGTTCGGTGAGTGGATCAGACGCTTGTTTTGGAAGCCTGGTAATACAGATGCATGTTTAAACCAAGCGGCAACCTCCCGCTCTCTCTCGTGAAGCCAACAAAAAAGTGACAAACTGTAATTCATCGACTGGCCGCTAAAAGGGAGTCAATCCCATAGACTCCCCATGTTAAAATGCCCAACTTTACAGCAGAAAAAAACATGTTTACAGCCTGGTTCAAAAAATTATTTTGGTCTATATAGCTAATTTTGCCCTTCATGACAACTGTGAGGGAGGTGAATTTTTTTTATAAGTCATCCGCTTAAATTATATTAAGCCTTAAAGTTCTGCATAATTAAGGGCGTGGCCACTTGAGTGACAGGTGGATTGCCGCACCACCGTCGAGCTAGGTGGGCGTGGCTTCAGCAACCTGCTCCCGCCTCTTTGCCCATTTTCGATTATCCGGGAGTGACGCGCGGTGACGCGCTGCCAAGATGGCGACGGCCGGCTCCGCCCACTTTTGAGCTTCAAAAACGCTCTTCTGAAACCTACGGGTGACGTCACGGACACTACGTCCATGTTTTTATACAGTCTATGGTTTAAACATGAATAAATGATGAAAGGGCAGATCTGAGTGGTTGGGTTAGTCGTTTGGTGTGTTTCTCGTTTCTGAAGTGTGTGTTTGTGTGGTTGTGCAGGGTTGAGTGTGCTGTACTTCCTCTTCCTGGTTTTCATCATCTTCCTGAACTGGGAGCAGGTCAAGTCTCTCATGTTCTGGCTGGATCCCAATCTGCGCTACGCCAAACGGGAAGCCGACGTCATGGTCAGTTCTGTTGTTATAGGAATAACTCACGAATGCATTGTGTTCATAAAATATTCTCTTCTGCCAGAGCTCACAAATCAGGGTCAGTGTAGCTAGCTAGCTAAAAGAAACCCCAAAAAATTGTGACTTAAAATAAACATGAAATAATCTGAAATAAAGTATTTGTAATAATTAAACTTATTTCAACTAGTTGCCAAGGAAACATTTCTCGTTTTTAACTTGATCTACTAAAATGGAAATAAAGATTAATGAAAACTATACAGACATATTAAAAAAGACAGATTTAAGCTTGAATTAAATTTTAAAATTGAGTTAAATTGAAAGTTAAACAGACAAACACTTCATAAAAAAAATATATAATATATATATATATATATAATTGGGCCTAGTATATGTGAATAATATCTATATTGTTTTTTGGGAAGGTTATGAAGTAAATATTAGACGGGTTCGTGATATTAAAAATGAAAATGCAACCATTTTACAATGTTTTCGTGGGTGTTTCAGAAATAAGGATATTTTAGAAAAATTATTAAATGTATAAAATATTTTGATAATTTAAGATTGAATAAAATATAATTTAATAAAATGTTTTTACAATTTAATATTTAATACATTAAGTAATTTTAATAAAATACATGCTTTTTGAAATTAAATCAAACTGTTTAATTTTTTTGGTTAAATACAGAAATTAAAATATGGCAAATTTGAGAAAAATCATTTAAGATGGAGGGCGAATTGAGAACGTAAAAAATATTACATTAAAATTGTGTTATTTAAATTGATTATACATGGTTGTTGATTATTAAAATTAAATCGAACCATTTGATTATTAAAATTAAATTGAAACAGTATCCAGAAAAAAATGAATTGAAAATGGTATACGAATTGAAAACATAACTTAGTTTATTACCGCGAGCCCAAGGCATCATGCCTCATTCTTGAAATGACTAAAACTGAAATAAAAATTAATAAATGCGATATAGACATTAAATAAGACAAAAGCATGCAAAATTACTAAAAATGAAAACAGAGAATAAACTATAAACTAATACTAGTATCTCAATGATACTAAAATAACTCCATCACAAATCTCAGAGTGATGCACTGTGTTCAGTTTAACCCTGTGATGTCCTCTAGCGTCTTTAAGCACGTGTTAAACTGTCGCTGTCGATGATTGACAGGAGTATGCCGTCAACTGTCATGTGATCACCTGGGAGCGGATCCTCAGCCACTTCGACATCTTCGCCTTCAGTCATTTCTGGGGCTGGGGAATGAAGGCTCTGCTGATCCGCAGCTATGGCCTGTGCTGGACCATCAGCATCACCTGGGAGCTGACCGAGGTAAAACACCTCACATTACCCCGCTTACAGCATGAACCCGGTTACAGCGAGAGCGACACACTAGCCGGGTATCCATCCAAAGTTGCGAATTTAACTTAAGCGCAAAACTGGAATATCGCATAAAACATATGAGAATAAAGCACCGTTTCCATCCAACGAGAACAAAATCGTCACTTCCTGATAAACTGGCACAATAAATCACTAAGAAAAGTAGGAGAATATAAAAATATATAATATAGTAATTTTCATATATGTGACCCTGGAGCACAAAACCAGTCATAAGTGTCAATTTTTTGAAATTGAGATATATACGTCATCTGAAAGCTGAATACATTTGTTAGGATAGGACAATATTTGGTCGAGATGCAACTATTTGAAAATCTGAATTCTGAGGTTGCAAAAACTATATATATATATATATTGAGAAAAATCATCTTTAAAGTTGTTCATATGAAGTTCTTAGCAATGCATATTAAAAAATTAAGTTTTGATATATTCACTTTAGGAAATTCACAAAATATCTTCATGAAACATGATCTCTACTTAATATCCTAATGATTTTCGGCATAAAAGAAAAATTTATAATTTTGACCAATACAATGTATTTTCGGCTATTGCTACAAATATACCCCAGCGACTTAACACTGCTTTTGTGCTGCAGGGTCACAGATAATAAATGACTTGCGCCTCAGAGCGAGCAGATGAAACGGAGGTGGATGCTGCTGTTTGGAACGCAGTCATGTAAGGCAGATCTGGGAAGCAATTATACAGAAATACTTTGACAGACTTTGCTCAGGCATTTCAAAATTACCATAACACCATTTCAGATGCTGTGCAATGAGATCAGTCCACTGGTTAGTCAGGTTTTGCCGTCCCATAGCGCAAAGTCAAGTGACTTTTTTTGATGCGCTTGGAGGAATTTATTCGCAAAAAGCATTTCCATCTCCCATTATTCGCATCAACCCTTTTTCGCACAAGTTAAAAACCACCTCAAGCGAGCGTGAGAACTATAAGAATTAAAGGATTTTTATTCAAAATTTGGCGTTTCTATCACTCGTTTCTCATTCAATACTTCAAAATGCGCATTAAAATAGGGTGATGGAAATATAGCTACTGATTCATGCATTCGTAGAGGACTGTATATGATGTTTCACAGCTAATGACCGCTCGATTATGTTTTCCGGAAAATAAAAGGAATCGTTACATTTCATTTGATTGCATTTAAAAGATTGAATAAATTGTTAAACGTTTCATGCATTCTTTTGATTGCACTCTTTTTGATAATAAATGAATATTAAATACTAAAACACACAAAATGCAGACAAATTAAAATGGACAACGAAGAATTTACTTAAATTAAATAATTAGCATAAATTTAAAAAACAATTTATAAAATCATTGTAAAAATTTCGTTTTAACTTGATCTACTAAAATAACTAAAAGCTAAAACTGAAATAAAACCGAACTGAACTGAAATAAAATAATAAAGGGAACTATATAGACATATTAAAAAAGACAAAAACACAACAAAATGATTTAAACCTTTTAAATTAAATTAATTATCATTTATGTTAAAATTATTTAAATTAAAATATTAAAAACCACACAATTAGGAAAAAAAATTATAAAATTTAGATTTCTAATAGAATATATAAATCTAATAACTCTCTTCATCTCGCTCTCTCTCTCTCTCGCTCTCCCTCTCTCCCTCTCTCTCTCGCTCTCTCTCTCTCTCTTTCTCTTTCTCTCTCTCTCTTGCTCTCTCTCGCTCTCTCTCGCTCTCGCGCTCTCTCTCGCTCTCTCTCGCTCTATATAGATCTCTCTCGACTATTTATATCTATCGCTCATATCATCTCTTCTATCCTCTCTAGATCGCTCGATCTATCTCTCAATATCTCTATCTCTCTTCCTAGCTCTCTCTATCTCTCTCTCGCTTCTCTCTTCTACTCTCTATATCTCTCTCTCTCTCTCTGCTCTCTCTCTCTATCTCTCTATACTATATATCTCTCTCTCTATTCTCTCGCTACTCTCGCCCTATACGCTCGTATCTCTCTCTCGATCTCTCTCTCTCTCTAATTCTCTTAGATCTTTCTCTCTACTTCTCGATCTTCTCTTCTCGCTCTCTCCTCTCTCTCTCTCGCTCTCTCACGCTCTTCTCTCTCTCTCTCGCTCTCTCTCTCTAGCGCTCACTCTCTCACTCTCTCGCGCTCTCTCTATCTCTCTCGCGCTCTCTCTCTCTCTCTCTCCTATATATAGCTCTATCTCTCTACTCTCGCTCTTTTCTCTCTCTCGCTCTCTATCGCTCTCTCCGCTCTCTCGCGCTCTCTCTCTCGCTCTATCGCTTTCTCTCTCTCTCTCTCGCTCCTCTCTCTCTCTCTCTCTCTCTCTTCTCCTCTCTCTCTCTCTCTCCTCCCTCCTCCCTCCCTTTCTCTCTCTCTCTCTCTATCCGCTCTCTCTCTCTCTCTATCCGCTCTCTCTCTCTCTCTCTCTCTATCTCTCGATATCTCGACCTCTCTCGCGCTACTAGCTATTATATCTCTATATCGTCTATCTCTCTCGCTCTTCTCTCTCTCTCGCTCTTCTCTATTCTCTTCTCGCTCTCTCGCTCTTCGCTCTCTATCTATTCTCTATCCGCTCTATCGCTCTCTAGCTCTGTCTCTCTCTCATTCTCGTCTCTCTCTCTTTCTCTCTCTCTTTTTCTCTCTCTCTCTATCTCTCTCTCTTCTCTTCTCTCTCTCTCTCTCCTCTCTCTCTCGCTATCCTCTCTCTCTCTCTCTCTCTCTCCTCTCTTCTTTCTCTCTCTCTCTCTCTCTCTCTCTCTCTAATATATCTATATATAATATATATATATAGAGTATATATATACAGTGGGTACGGAAAGTTTTCAGACCCCTTTAAATTTTTCACTCTTTGTTATATTGAAGCCATTTGCTAAAATCATTTTAGTTCATTTTTTTCCTCATTAATGTACACAAAGCACCCCATCTTGACAGAAAACACAGAATTGTTGACATTTTTGCAAAATTATTAAAAAAGAAAAACTGAAATATCACATGGTCCTAAGTATTCAGACCCTTTGCTGTGACACTCATATATTTAACTCAGGTGCTGTCCATTTACTTCTGATCATCCTTGAGATGGTTCTACACCTTCATTGAGTCCAGCTGTGTTTGATTATACTGATTGGACTTGATTAGGAAAGCAACACACCTGTCTATATAAGACATTACAGCTCACAGTGCATGTCAGAGCAAATGAGAATCATGAGGTCAAAGGAAATGCCTGAAGAGCTCAGAGACAGAATTAAGGCAAGGCACAGATCTGGCCAAGGTTAAAAAAAAAATTTCTGCTGCACTTAAGGTTCCTAAGCGCACAGTGGCCTCCCTAATCCTTAAATGGAAGACGTTTGGGACGACAGAACCCTTCCTAGAGCTGGCCGTCCGGCCAAACTGAGCTATCGGGGTGAAGAGCCTTGGTGAGAGAGGTAAAGAAGTACCCAAAGATCACTGTGGCTGAGCTTTAGAGATGCAGTCGGGAGATGGGAGAAGTTGTAGAAAGGCAACCATCACTGCAGCCCTCCACCAGTCGGGGCTTTATGGCCAAGTGGCCCGACGGGGAAGCCCTCCCCCCCCTCCCCCCCACCCCCCCCCCTCAGTGCGAGACACATGAAAGCACGCCTGGCTTGTGGATGGTGAGAAATAAGATTCTCTGGTCTGTTGAGACCAAGATAGAACTTTTTGGCCCTAATTCTAAGCGGTATGTGTGGAGAAAAAAAGGGCACTGCTCATCACCTGTCCAATACAACAGTGAAGCATGGTGGTGACAGCATCATGCTGTGTTGGTGTATTTCAGCTGCAGGGACAGGACGACTGATTCCAATCGACGGAAAGATGAATGCGGCCAAGTACAGGGATATCCTGGACGAAAAAACCTTCTCCAGAGTGCTCAGGAACTCAGACTGGGCCGAAGGTTTACCTTACAACAAGACAATGACCCTAAGCACACAGCTAAAATAAGGAAGGAGTGGCTTCACAACAACTCTGTTCTTGAATGGCCCAGCTAGAGCCCGGACTTAAACCCAATTGAGCATCTCTGGAGAGACTAAAAATGGCTGTCCACCAACGGTGACCATCCAACCTGACAGAACTGGAGATCTGCAAGGAGGAATGGCAGAGGATCCCCAAATCCAGGTGTGAAAAACTGTTGCATCTTTCCCAAAAAGACTCATGGCTGTATTAGATCAAAAGGGTGCTTCTACTAAATACTGAGCAAAGGGTCTGAATACTTAGGACCATGTGATATTTCAGTTTTTCTTTTTTAATAAATCTGCAAAATGTCAACAATTCTGTTTTTCTGTCAATATGGTTGTGCTGTGTGTAAATTAATGAGGGAAAAAAATTAACTTAATTGATTTTAGCAAATGGCTGCAATATAACAAAAAGTGAAAATGTAAGGGGGTCTGAATACTTTCCGTACCCCACTGTATTATGTGTGTGTGTGGGGTGTTGTGTGTGTGGTTGTGTGTGTGTGTGTCTGTGTAAATAATGAAACGCCTTTCATTGGGCTCTATTGTTGACATTTTATTTATTATTGTAATAATAATATTACATTCTTAAAGTTCATGGAATTAATTGCTTAGTCATGATTTTTGATTATTAAAATTAAATCAACTTTAAAAGTAAGTACAGAAAAAATCAAATGGAAATTTGGGATAAAATCAAATATGATATTGTTCAGCATCTGGCTCCAAATAATTTATTTTAGTATTGGTTCAAAACCTAGTTTAGCGATCCCAGAATGGGAAATACTAAAACGAAACAAAAACAGAAAAGTCAGAATTCATCTTCATTTTAGATGTTTCTTTTTATATTGAGTCTGTTTTCAAATGTAGTGAGAAATATTGATAAAATAATTCATTAAATACCAATTAACAATTCATATTAATTACGTAAATTAAATGCAATTAAATAGTCAAAACTACTTGCGTTAACTCCTTAACTACTTTTATAAAACGGAGAGTTCCGGTGCTTGATTCTGATTGGCTGAGCCGCGTTCGAAGCTGTTGTAAATTACTCTACAAACATACACCTTTCTTTACTTCTGTGTGTTGCTCTGCAACCACTTTGTAGCAACCACAACTGTTTCTGAGGAACTACATTGTTTGGCGGAAGAAAACAACGCCCCTTAGCTGTTATAAATCCACCACGGGGCTTATTGCTTTAATTCCAGCTTCACATTGTTTATTAGAAGCATGCTAATGGCAAGTAAATCTCTGGGCGCAGCTGTTCTTCATGCATCTTCTTC
Source organism: Sinocyclocheilus anophthalmus (assembly GCA_018155175.1). NCBI lineage: Eukaryota > Metazoa > Chordata > Actinopteri > Cypriniformes > Cyprinidae > Sinocyclocheilus > Sinocyclocheilus anophthalmus. The sequence goes on along the minus strand of JADLZN010011154.1, from coordinate 140,447 downwards.
CGAATTTCGCGGAGTGCTGGTGGGATCAGGTCATCCTGGATATCCTGCTGTGTAACGGCGGAGGGATCTGGCTGGGAATGACCACCTGCCGCTTCCTGGAGATGCGCACGTATCACTGGGCCAGCATCAAGTAAGAAACCCCTCAAACACTGGCTTCTGAGAGCGTCCGGCAGAGACTGACCGAGCTGAACGAGTGTGTTTGTGCCACACAGAGACATCCACAGCACCACGGGGAAGATCAAGCGTGCAGCGCTGCAGTTCACTCCCGCTAGCTGGACATACGTGCGCTGGCTCGACCCCAAGTCCTCCTTACAGAGAGTGACGGGAGTCTATCTGTTCATGATCATCTGGCAGGTCCGTGCATTCACTTCTCTATCAGCCAGCGCTGAAAAATAACACTTCAGGGGGGCACCCAGTTGTTAAAGTTTTCTGAATTCAATTGATTAGTTTAATCAAACCAGATTCCAACAGAAAGCATGGAATTTGGGAAAAAATGCATTGGGTTTTATAGGGCAATTTAATGAGTGACTTATATACAGTATAATTAATCAAATAATTGCTCTCATTTTAGGTTTGGTTCAAATCCTAGTTAGTTTAGCAATCCCAGAATGCACAGCAAAGAACAAAACCATAATTAAAAATTTATTTATTTTAGTTTTATGTAATGTATTAATTATCTTTCTCATAATTCTGTATACAGTATAGTGCATGTGTGTATATATATATATATATATGCACGCAAATTAATTAATTAAATTAAAAACCAATCTGTTAATATTTTGGACTTCATCTTTACTCCTTTTGTTTAAGTCTGTCTCCAAATTATACGGTGAGAAATATTGATAAATATGTTTAATTAAATACCAGTTTATTAATATTTCTCATTTCATCTCATCTTTTTTTAGTTTTTTTAGTCTTTCTTCAAATTATATAGTGAGAAATATTGATAAATGTTTAATTAAATACCAGTTTATGAATATTTCTCACTTCGTCTTTGTATTTTATTATTAATTTTTTTTGGGTGGGAGTCTGTCTCCAAATTATATAGTGAGAAAATTGATAAATATAATTAATTTGGTAACACTTTGCAATAAGTTTCCATTTGTTATAATGAGCTAACTACATAACACAATAAAAATGCTTCTAAACCGTTTATTAATCTTATGTTAATGTTAATTTCAACATTTACTGAATAAATTATTAAAACTGAAAGTTGTTAATATTATTTAAAGGACCTGAGCTGACATTGTTAATAAAAACATAACTGTTTATTGTTAGTTAACGTTAACAAAGATGAATAAATACTGTAACACATGACTATCATTAACTAATGGGACCTTATTGTAAAGTGTTACAATGAATTAAATACATTTTATGAATCCAATTATTAATCCAATGTTTTTATTGTTGTTTTTTATTGTCAGCATAAAAAATAACTAGTTTAACCAGCTCTAACTTGCTCAGAAGTGCGGGTCACATGAGTTCTCCTGAGCGAATAGGCTCCGCCCCCGAGCCGTTTCCACGGCGATGAAAGGCCGGTCCCCTCGCTCCCTACTGAGGGCCCTTTAAGCAGTAATTAAATGTCTGGCAATACTGTGACTGAAGCACAATCTCAAGCAGTTTGACTGGAGTTTGAGGCTAAATATGGGATTTCACACAAATGTGGCTTTGAAAAAGTAGTAATATTTCCATTCTGCTGGCGTTTTAGGTTTTTAGATCATTTGCCTTATTTTAAGTAGGTCAGGTTATAAAAACACAGCGACATGTGAGATGTGCTATAAATTAATATAAACTATATAAAATAATATAAACATCAACATGATTTTCTGTAAAGCTGGTACGTAAAAACCTTATAAAATAGTATTTGTAGTGTAAATTAAAATCATTTCAATAACGTTTTCGTCCAGCACATCTAAAGTAAATAATACAAATGTTTACTTCAGTTAAAATATAAAAAACATTTTATTTTAGTTAGTTTGCTAAACTGAGCGACTTGCTCAACGTCTTTTAACTTGATGTACTAAAATAACTTCAACTGAAACTGAAATGGAAAATAATAAAAACGTATTTAAGAACTAATCAAAATGAAACCAAAACTACTAAACTAAAATTTTGCTTGAAATCAGAAAAAATTAAATGGATTTAAAATATTAAAAATAAACTATAATAATATTTAAATGATATTAAAATAACACTTTTTGAAATTGTAATAAATTATAAAAATGTTTAAAAAATTCAGGCGATTATTAAAGTTCAATTAAACAGTCGCACCAGAATGCAAACTAATCTGTTAACAGATTCTTTCAAATGCGTTCTTTACTGCACACAGCTGTATTAAAGCTGTTCTTCAGGATCAGTTTAGCTTTAGCTTTAGCTTGAGTGTGTTGTTCTGGTTGATTGGTTGATCTCCTCTGTCTCTCTGACTCAAGCTGACGGAGCTGAACACGTTCTTCCTGAAGCACATCTTCGTGTTCCCAGCATGCCACGCTCTCAGCTGGTGCCGGATCCTGTTCATCGGGATCATCACGGCTCCTACTGTACGGTACGTGAAGAACACACGTTTTAGACTTTTATTTAGTGCAAAATAGAACTAAATGACATTTGCAGCTCATTAAAATCGGATTTAATTTTAGAATGGACTAAAAATGGTAAAAAGTCAAATTAATTAATTCATATAAAAACAATCAAATAGAAATGTGATGCCTGAATCATTAATTAAATCATAATGTAAAGTTAAAATCGATTGAAAATGTAACACAAAAATGGATCAAATTAAAATAAATAATATTCATGTAAAAACAATCCAGTCAAAAATGTAACCTGAATCAATTTAATATAAAACAATCGAATGAAAATGTAATGCCTGCACACCCGAATCATTAATTAAATCATAAAAATGCAAAATTAAAATGGATTAAAAATGTGACATTCACAAATTGATAAAAATCTAAATAAATAATATTAATATGAAAACAAGCCAATTAAAATGTAATTTCTGCACACCTGAATCATTAATTAAATCATAAAATGTAAAATAAACAATGACAAAGTAACTTAAAACCTGATAAAAAAAAAAATAAATAAGAATATAAAAACAATCCCCAATAAAAATGGAATGCCACAAACCTGATCATAGCCTATTAAATAATGAAATGTAAATTAAAAAATGGATAGAAACTGTAACAAAAACTGATAAAATTAATTAAAAAAAAAACAAAATATTGAAATATTTAATTATGATAAAATTTAAATAAAATAAAAGTAACATGAATCATTTATGGTGCGCTGGGATGAAAAATGCAATATAAAATATATTTAAAAAAAAATTTAAATAAAAATATATATTCAAAAAAAAATTAAAGTCAAAAAAAACACCAAAAAAATATTTTGTTTACTTGAGTCATGTGACCATTAAATAAGTAGTGAAATATGCAATGGTTGTTAAATTATTGAAAGGATATCCGAGGGTCTTCAAGTAAGATTGTTCAACTGACAGAATGCACTGCTGAAGACCCCAGAGGTGTGTGGACTGATGTGATCTGATGCTCCTGTGCTCTGATGTTTAGGCAGTATTACGCGTATCTGACGGACACGCAGTGCAAGCGGGTCGGGACTCAGTGCTGGGTGTTTGGGTGAGTCGGAGCGCTTCTCGTGGGAACCTGAAGGGGTTGTAATTGCTCGTCTCAGATATGAACGAACACAATCAACTTAAAGATTTACTCTCTGTGCCTAACTCGAGGTACATCATCGTAGACTTTATCTAGCATCTTCAGCTTCATGTGGCACCATTCAAGTCCAGAGCTGCCCGATATATGAAACAAATTGTCAAATGCATATGAGATTAATGAACTGAATATATTCGGCCTTCACTCTGAGAATATAAAATCACGAGTATAATTCTATAAATGATTATTAGTGCTGTCCAACATAATCGCATCCAAAGTAAAAGCACGTGTATCTTTTTATGTCCGATATATAAATAAACACATATTAGAAAGTCTTACATGCATTAATTTAATATATTACAATATTTTAATATATAAACACAACATTTCTTAAAATGTGTATATATATATATATATATATATACATGATGTGTGTCTATTATATATACATAAATACTCAGTAACACATAGATAGCAAACCAAATACTTTTATTTTAGATGCGTTTAATCACGATAAACGGCACTAAATATATATGTAAATATAAGTATCATGCACGTTGCACACTGTGCAGCATTCATATCCATTTTAAGAATGTATAGAACACTAAAATAAAACACTCACTAAAAATACTCGATACATATGTTTACCGGCATGTCCATGTGATTAAGATCATAGAACTGTAAACCTGCACATTGTGTTGTTAAATTATTGAAATACTAACTTAAAATAATCTAGACTTCGTCTATCATCCTTTGGTTTTATGTGCACAATTAATAACAAGTCTCATAAAAAGTAGGGTTGCACTATATATCAAAATAAAATCAGATCACGCAGTCTGCGGTGATAATTTAATACATTTGCGCCAATGGTTTCACTTGAATAGTTTATTTTCTGGCAACCCTTCAAAATAAAAGCTGATGGTTAGGAGTTTGAATTTTTTTTTATTGCAGGATTAGGGACGTTATTTGTAGTAACTTACATTAAAATAAAATTATTGCAGTGTTTTTTTTTACAGTATTTGATATATTGTTATTTGCTCAGACTTGGTTCATAATTTATCACAATAAAATCACGATGATCATTATTATTTTATAGTATTTTATTATTTTATAGGCTATGACGGCTAAAAGATTCCTGCATTTTAAAAAAAGTTTTTATTTTATCATTTTTTTATCATTATTTTTTATGCAGATGCACTCTGCAGCTGACTCTAGAATGATTCAGTCTTTCCAAATATAGCTATTCAAGTCATCTGGGGAAATTTCATTGCATTATGTATTGCGGAAAAATGAAATATCCCAATGTCAGTTTTTTCCGAATCTCTGTTTTTCTGTCGTTCAGAGCGATCGCTTTCCTGGAGGCCTTGGCGTGCATTAAATTCGGACAAGACTTGTTTTCCAAGACGCAGGTTTTGTATGTGGTGTTGTGGCTCCTGTGTTTGGTGAGTCCCTGCGGTCTGACTGTCTCTGTGTAGTGTGTGTGTGAGTGTTTGCGTGTGGAAGTGATGGTGTGTTTGTGTCTGAAGGCTTTCATCACGTTCCTGTGTCTGTATGGGATGGTCTGGTTCGCTGAGAACTACGGGCCCCGACAGAAGGTGCGTCATTTACTCCCTGATCTGTGAGACTTTCTTACTTCACTGGAAAACATTCGGTTAAGAGCCATCATCTGTGTAATTAAAAATGTAACACTAAATGCATAAATGTTTCAATATGCCCAGGTATATGTTGTCTATTTACACGTTTTACTATTGGACTTTTTTCTCAAGCGCTTTTAAGAGTTGCTGTTTCTTTTAAGAGTGTAAGAAAGATGGAGCAAGGTTTTGACCGGTTTATCTGTATTGTGTGGAAACTTTCAGTAAACCGTTGAAACTTGAAGACTCGAAGAGTCAGTTCTTTGCTAGAAAGCATCATAAAGGATTATTGCTACTACAGTGTGTGTGTATATATATATAAATATAAATATAAATGAAATATGTGACCCTGGAGCACAAAACCAGTCTTAAGTGTAAATTTTTTTGAAATTGAGATTTATGCATCACCTCAAAGCTGAATAAATAAGCTTTATGGGAGGGGGGTTGGTTAGGATCGGAAAAATTTGAAAATCGGAATCTGAGGGGGAAAAAAAATATAATATTGAGAACATCATCTTAAAGTGTCCAAATGAAGTATTAGCAATGCATTACTAATCAAATTATTTTTTGAATATTTAGATAGGAAATTTACAAAAGATAGCATGGAACAGGATATTTATTAATAGCCTAATGATTTGGGCATAAAGCAAAAAGGCTGCAAGTATTGTGGGGATAGGATCGACATGCACACAGAGACAGGAACACGGATGTGTGATGCAGCGGCACATACAGTGGGTACGGCAGTATCAGAACACCTTACATTTTGCATCTTGGTATATGCAGCAGTTGATAAAATCATTTAGTATTGTTGGTAATGAGTACAGAAGCACCAATGACAGAAAAACAGAGTGGTTGGGGGGGGGGAAACCACCAATTTTTGCAGATTTATTAAAAAAAGAAAAACGGAAATATCACATGGCAGAAGTTATCAGACATTGGAGGAAGTGTAGAAGAACCATTTGAGTAGAGAAAGAAAGGAGTATGTGGGAAGAAGTGATCCTTTTTCTTTTTCTGATCGACGGCTAATGTTCCACCCAACCAGCAACAAGTTTTTCACATTTGGATTTGGGGATCCTCTGCCATTCCTTTTTGCAGATCCTCTCCAGTTCTGTCAGTTTGGATGGTAAACGATGGTGGACAGCCACTTTTTAGGTCTCTCCAGAGATGCTCAATTGGGTTAAGTCAGGGCTCTGGCTGGGCCATTCAGAGTTGTTGTGAAGCCACTCCTTTTTTATTTTAGCTGTGTGCTTAGGGTCATGTCTTGTTGGAAGGTAAACCTTCGGCCCATTCTGAGGTCCTGAGCACTCTGGAGAATGTTTTCGTCTAGGATATCCCTGTACTTAGCCGCATTAATTTTTCCCTCGATTGCAACCAGTCGTCCTGTACCTGCAGCTGAAAAACACCCCACAGCATGATGCTGCCACCACCATGCTTCAGTTTTGGGACTGTAGTGGACAGGTGATGAGCAGTGCATGGTTTTCTCCACACATACCACTTAGAACTAAGGCCAAAAAGTTCTATCTTGGTCTCATCTGACCAGAGAATCTTATTTCTCACCATTTTGTAGTCCTTCAGGTGTTTTTTTAGCAAAATCCATGCGGGCTTTCATGTGTTTTGCATTGAGGAGAGGCTTCCGTCGGGCCACTATGCCATAAAGCCCCGACTGGTGGAGGACTGCAGTGATGGTTGACTTTCTACAACTTTCCCATCTCCCGACTGCATCTCTGGATCTCAGCCACAGTGATCTTTGGGTTCTCTTTACCTCTCTCACCAAGGCTCTTCTCCCCCGATAGCTCAGTTTGGCGGACGGCCAGCTCTAGGAAGGGTTCTGGTGATCCCAAACGTCTTCCATTTAAGGATAATGGAGGCCACTGTGCTATTTTCGGAACCTTATTAGGGCAGCGCAATTTTTTGTAAACTTGGCCGATCGGTGGCCTTGCCACAATTTTGTCTTTGAGCTCTTCTCTTCTGTTTTTTTGAGGGCGTTCTTTTGACCTATGAGGCATCATCTTGCTCTGGACTGGCACTGGAGCTGTAAGGCTCGTTAGCTATAGAAGGTGTTTTGTGGTTCCTATCAACGTCCAATCGGATAACATCAACACAGCTGGACTCAATTTTTTTTTTTTTTTTTTTCCTTTTTCTCTTTTTTTTTTATGAAGGTGTAGAATAACCATCTCAAGGTTTTTCTGATCAGAAGAAATGGACAGCACCTGAGTTAAAGATATGAGTGTCACAGCAAAGGGTCTGAATACTTTAGGACCATGTTATATTTCAGTTTTTCTTTTTTAATAAATCTGCAAAAATGTCAACAATTCTGTGTTTTTCTGTCAATATGGGGTGTTGTGTGTACATTAATGAGGAAAAAAAAATTAACTTAAATGATTTTAGCAAATGGCTGCAATATAACAAAGACTGAAAAATTTAAGGGGGTCTGAATACTTTCCGTACCTACTGATTATGAATCGTGATTTTTTTTGTTGGCCCATGTAGAGCTTCTCGGAGTGGGGATGGACCCCAGTATTACCGGGGGAGTTGCCGGGCGACGCCGAGTCTGAATGCAGAGGTACAGAAACATCATTCACACGCTCCACAACAGCGTGTTGATTATTAATGCTTCAATATGGAAATGATGGCTTACAAAAACACTGAATCTAAGCTGGGGTGTGTTCCAGAAAGCACGGTTAACTTAGCGTCAGCTAAACCCTGAACCTTCGGTTGATTAACCCCAAACCTTGCTTACTCGAGGTATGTGTATATGTATTAAGACTCAAGACAGATCGACGAGTCGCTGTGGAACTGGTCATCTATTTGTTTCTTAGTCTTCCTTTGTTCCCCATGCTTACTGCATATCGCCACCTAATTGATGGTTTTGCAATCATTTTTTTTTTTCTGTTTAATCTTTAATCCTTGAGAATATATGAATTATATTGTTTGTTTGCAACATATATTAAGTCATAGCAGATATGTATTTTGATTTAGAATTTAGACATTATAGAACAGATAACTGTTATTTATGCCAATAAAATAAATATAATAACCATATTAGAATAATATATGACCTTATTCATTACTTACATTAGCGCTTCATCATTAACATATCATACAAATATATATATATAGATATAATCGGCTATATTACATATTGTAGTATTGTATAATGTTGTAGCGCTTTTTGTCTGTAGGCCACTGGAAGGCCTCGTCAGTAGATCACATAACATGCGCTGAAGTGGAACATAAACCATGGAAACAAGAGCCGGGTAGGCTGCACAGAGCTAGTTGATATGGTTAGCTTACATCCCCTGGAGGTATCCGCTGCTTTCCTCATAAATACCACGGGTCGTACATAAATGCTTTGGAACCCCCTGCCGTGTTCTGACTCTTGTGGGGAAGCGCAGAACGCTATGGTATGACAATTTGTGGACGGGAGTTGTTCTCATACCTAGACTAACTGCTTACGGCAAATAGTGTTGTTATATCATGTATGGCATGCATGATTTATTGATGTTTTTATATTTCTATAGTGACACTGGCAAGCAAGGAAAGGAAGGCGCGCAAGCCTATATGTTGTTGCACATTTGGTACCTTTCTAGATACTCCAGGTAGGTTGTTTTTGATGTTGTTTAAGTGTTATATTACCATGTTTGTTTTTTTATTTATTGCTTTTTTTTATTTGAAAATAGGTTTTTTTTTTTAATTAGATATCTTTTGGTATTATTGAATACATTTTTGGTTGCTTTTTTCTTGTTAAATTTGGAAAGTTTCTAAGTTTGTTGGTTTTTTTCTGTTCATTTTATTAGATGGGTTTTAGTTCAAAGATTTTTAATCGTATTATGCCACTTTTAAGATTTGCTTTAATTGTTTGGGAAATTAGTTTATCGTAGTATTTACATGTACTTGAAAGCTTCCTACTTTTGGTGGCTGTTTAGTCATTTTGTAGTAGATGTTGTTTTGAGTTTGAATAGTTTTATTTTTGCAGGTTGCCGTGTTTCATTTTAAGTACAGTTAAAGTTATAATGATTTGTTGGGTTATTTGTCAGTTTCATTGATATCTTTTTTTAATATTCGAATATTTTAGTTTCAGTCATTGTTAAATATCATGTTTAAAAAATATTTGAAGTATTTTATTTTATGTTTCATTCTAATGATTACAGTGTAATAATTGCTTTATGCTTTGCTGACTAGCTGGATTTATTTATTTATTTATTTTATTTCAGTTATTTTAGTTTATGGTTTTAGTTAATGATGATAACCCTTACAATCAATGCTATGTACAGTATACAAACTATATCTGCAGAAACAGTCATAAATATCATTATGCAATTGTGAAATATCCAGTCAAGTTGATTTGTTTCCTTCTAGATCTTTGCAAACATGCATGCATTATACCTTGTGCATTCTGTGCATGAACTCAAAGATACGTGCCAGTGTTTTCTGTCACATTGTAATGCGTTTGTGCTGTAGGGGAGTTTGAGGCGGACAGCACAACTTCCTCTTCCACCAGGAAACGGAGGGACTCGGGAAATAACAGAAGCATCAACGGCCTGGAGAAATAAGGCCGTCTCTGAAAGGCTTTTCGACGGGAACTTTTGCACAGGTGTCGCTCCTGTTAGCAGCATCAGATGACTGTGATGGTGATGCAAGACCCTTTGAAAAGGCAATCCTGTGTGTCCGGTGTTTAGTTAGCGAGCTCACTTTACCTGTTGACCTACAGAGACTGGTTAACCAGGTTAGATCCCAAGCATAGCTGGTGTTTTCAGTCGCATGCGTGACTCGTATCAGTGCTGGATTCGATGTCACGGCTGTATTTTACGGCATGCAGCCGATTTCAGAGTATGTTATTCATATCATAATGTGTTTACAAATGATCATATTTTAAAGTCAACATTATATCAGAATTTACCTTCTTAAAACACGTGCTTATTGTGCATTTTGCTGGGAAGGGTCTTTAAAATGATTTTCTTTTAGTGATAGTCATAAAAATGTAAGTGTAGAGTTTGGGGTTGTTAAGATTTAGTGTTTTTGAAAGAAGTCTGCTCTGTTCTGCTCGCCAAGGCTGCGTTTATTTGATCAAAAATACAGTAAAAAATGTGAAATATTATTGTGATTTAAAATAACCGTTTTCTATGTGAATATCTGTTAAACTGTAATTTATTTCTGTGATCAAAGCTGGATTTTGGATTTGCATCAGTGTCACAGCTCTCAGAATCATTCTGATATGCTGAGAAACATTTCTGATTATTATCAATGTTGAAAACGGTTGCGCTGCACAATATTTTTGTGGAAACGGTGATGCATTTTATTTTTCATGATTCACCGATGAATAGAAAGTTCAAAAGAACAGCATTTATTTGAAACCAAATCTTGAAACATTATAAATGTCTTTACTTTCACCTTTGAGCAATTTAATGCATCCTGAGGCTACAACGTCTTTTCTTTCTTTTTTTTTTCCCAAAACTTAAAATCTTCCTGACCCCAAACATCTGAATGCTAATGTACGTCAGATTGTGGAGGTGAACTGGTTTGCGTGTGGCATTAGATGTTGAGGCATGACTTGCTGTGTTTGATCCAGACTGAGTTGAATGTTTCCAGGTTAAGCTGCTTTAAACGAATCATGTTCGAGATGAATGCAGGTTCACCGGCCCGAGTCTCACCGAAAGCACATGGTTTTTAGCACTTTCCGAGTTTGATGATGTTCTTGAAGCGCAGGATGTTTTATCGTGTGATGTTTGTTTCTAGAGCATCTCTGCTTCTCCAGCTGCTGCCGTTTTCAATGCGTTTCTCATGGAAGCTTATTTCAGCCACGCAATAAAAATGAAAGTAATTCTCAACTTTTAATCTCTTACAATTCTGACTTTTCTTTTTTTAGAATTAAGAGATGCATGCAGGAAAATCTTATTGCAAGGTTACAGCTGACAAATGTGAGACAAACCTGCAAATGCAAGAAAAAAAGTCAGAAATATGAGAGAAAAATATCTGAGTTGTGAGAAAATGTGTCAGAAATGTGAGATATGGTCACAATTGACCTTTTTTTTTTTTCTTTTTTATTCCTTGGAGAAAACAAGCTTGTCAAAATCATTGACTTTTACCTTACTTTTTTTTCTCACACATTTCTGACTTTTTGTCACCGTTCTGATTTTTTTAAATCTCACGTATGACAATTTTAAAGTAAAATTAAAATTTAGTTACATAAAAAAAGTTTTTAATTGCATTTATCTCAAAAGATTTTTTTCTCGCAATTCAGTTTTTTTTTCTCTTCTCACAATTTTGATTTATCTCACATTTCTGACTCCCAATTCAGATTTAGTTTATTCTCGCCTTTCACTTTTTTTTCTTGCTATTCAAATTATCTCACATTTCAAATCTTTTTTTTTTTTTCACATTTCTGACTTTTTGTCACAGTTGAGATTTTTCTATCTCACATTTATGCATGCTATCTCATATTTCTTGCGTTTGCAATGGCGCACTTCAAAATGTAATTGTAGACATACAGAAATACAGTTTATATACAGTGCAGAAAAAGGCAAAACCGAAACCATAAACATTTCATTTGAACAAATTATAATGTAAGAAGATAATTTATGAAAAAAGTCAGACTTGTGAGAAAAACTCTGAAGAGTGAGATTTGTATTGTTTTGTTCCTCGGTGGAAATAAGCTTCTGTAGCTTTTAGTTTTGCATGCTCGCTAGAATCGTCACGTTATATTGATCACATTAATATGATCCTGATCATCTCACCCTTACAGCAGTATTCAAGCCTTCACAGACTTCTGTGTCTGTTTAACACAGATATCGTGTGCCTGCGTGCATGTTTCAATAACTATCACCTGTTACCTGTGTGTTGTGCATTAGTGTTTTTCCTGATATGATAATTCGAGAGTGGCGTGGCTGATGTAAATCTGGTCTTGTTTTGATTGCAGTATCTGAAATGTTTTGCACTCACGGTTCACACAGGAATCTGCTCATCCGTTCACTGGGCTGTCAGTGGTTTGTCACTCACACTAGCGCATCTGTTAAGTGATGGTTGATATATCACTAGTGTTCATAATCAAACACCTTGTTGAATGAATTATGTTCCTGTATTAATGTGACGATCTGCAGCTTCATAACTATTTGCCAAACTCGTGTGTCGTGTATCTTTTTGGCCCCTGTGAAACATTTCAATGCCTTCTTGTCCTGATTTTTGCATTTCACGTTAATTGTAAACGATTCCGTGTCTTTCGGCGATATTAAACGACTAGCTTTCTGTGAAGAATGGCACAACGTGACTGACCTTTGCAGCTTTTCAATATATGACGTTTGTTTATGTGTTTGTTTGATCACAATTTACATGCAACTACTTGGGATGTAACTGAATTTTGTGATTAAATTTCATGTTTCTTGTGATTTGTATTTTTTATTATTTTGGTTTTGGGCTTTTCTGCTTTTTCTTAAGCACAATAAGTCATTTATTTGTCCCTTCAGATGCCGTTCCATTTGTAAAAAAAAAATTATCATAGAATGATGAAAAATATCTATTCTATACATTAATATAGTTACATTTACATTTACACAAGAGCAGAGCAATTTAGCAGATGCTTTATCCAAAGCGACTCTTAAAAGCTGACATATGTGAGGGTTACTCTTTAACTTATAATATAACTTATTAATTCTTCTGTTACAAACCACTTTATATTATATCTGACTTATTATAAGTTTATTATCTTATTTTACAGAGAAAGTAGTTATAACCAAATCAACATTATTGGAATGATCTCGCATCTCTGAATAGATCTCTTCGGTGGAGATGACTTCACTTCAGTCGCATCATCTTTGGAATTAAATGACAACCATGGCACCCACGCAATGGGCGCGTAGGATACTGTGGATTTTTTCTAAAGAACGATGTGAATGTATGAGTGTTTGAGTGTTGGGCCGTCCTCAAGGGGTATCCCCATTGCTGCCGGGGGACTGAGTGAGCTTGCATGTTTGTTACAGCTTATCACCATCCAGTGGAGTCAGTATAAGACAGAACTCGACACGGTAGAGCTTGGGCTCGTCTTCTCGACCTCACAACACCCAGCTCATGTTTCAGAAAGCCTGTGTTAGGAACATTGCTTTGCTGTGCCATGTTCATGTGCTACAATTATAGATATTTCCTCAGCAATGTCAATAATACACAACGTTAGTTTCAATGTATTGTTTATGATTAAAAAGATCTGTATTATATTATAGACTCACAATCGTTTTTTAATAGCCACTTAGGCCGTTATAACTTTTGTAGGCTTAGTAATGTATCATATAGATTATTGTAGTGCTAGATTCAATTTTGTGATTATAGTACATGAGGTAACAGGAGATATGGACGATTTTTTGTATGAACAATAAAATAACGTATACTTTGTAAACACTTCCTATTACTAAGGTTAAGAATATAAAGCTTTAATTGCTATATAGAATTTCGGATCTTCGTGACTGTTATATTAGACAATTTGTCTTTAGGCAAAATAGAAATTCCAATTTTACGATTTTATTATATGATAATACAGACGGTATTGAGTTATACCATTGTAGGAATTAGAGTAAAAAGGTCCATGATATAGATGTAGGACAAATGTGCTTTACTGCACATATATAGATTATCACTTTGTAAGCTTAATGATTTAAACATAGATTTGAATGCTTTCTACAGTTTTATGGGCTTTGTAGGTTCTTATAGTACTATTTAGTACACATTGCCAGTTTTTTATGGTTATTAAGTATTGAGTTATTATAAATAAAGTTAATAAACAGCATTTGATTGAGTTACACATTTATTTACACATTTATAGTAAATTGTCACATTATAGTGTATATACACCATTTTTTAATGCAAAATATAATGTCTCCTGGTTTTTTCTTTTAATTTTGAGGTAAAACAGAATCCAGACATTTCTTTTCTCAAGTACGTTTACTTCAAACCCCTATTAAAATGTAAAATATGTATTTTTGTGGTATCGTTCAATCAACCAGTGCTTATTATAGATGATATTTGTATAGGCATATTAGACTTTTTTTAATTGAATTAGTAATAGTAAAAATGTCTTCAAATGAACATGTTGAGAGGTTTCTCTGCTGTTCAAATGTAAAGTGATTTTGTCGTCTCACCACATGAGTGCAGTACAGACTCTCCGCTCATGTTTATACAGTCACATGATCATGTTTGCTGTCGTAAAGCTCTCTCTCATCCCCTCAACCCATTTGTGCCAGTCTTTAGGCCAGTATTTATTTATAAAAAGGACAAGATGTCCGAGACGCCCGTCCCATCATGTATGAGAGCCGAAGATGTCCTGACAGAGATCGAGTCGAACCTGCTGGAGTGCAAAGTGTGTTTTGAAAGGTTCTCCCTGCAGAAGAAAGACCAAACGGCACAAAATCTTCCCTGCGGCCATGTGCTCTGTCTCAAATGCGTCTGCGCCTTGTCTCACTCCGTCCAGAAGAAACTAGAGTGTCCTTTCTGTAGGAAAGTGTGGGATGTTGGCAGCACCTCTGAATGCCGTGCGCTTGCAGATCTCCAAGAGCTCCTGCTGTGTGAATCTCATCCCAAATCGTCCTCTGATCATCAAGGATGGACTGAAAGCTCGGGTTGGGGGACGTTGCGTCTCCATTCGGCCTTCGGAGGATGGGGGACGATGGTCAACCCTACTGGAATGGCTGTGGACGAAACATCAGGACAGACTGTTGTGGTGCACGATGCTGATAAACGAGTCGTTGTTTTTGATGCCCAAGGAACTCTTTTAAACGTCTTTGGACGGTCGTCCAACATCTGTTACCCACTAGATGTTTCTTTGACTAAAACCGGACACATTTTGGTCACCGATGCTGGTGACCAATCACTCAAAGTCTTCACGTCCAAAGGCCGTCCTCTGGCGACCGTTCAAGGTTTTCGATTGCCGTGGGGTGTAGATGTAGACAACCGTGGACAAGTTTTAGTGACCGACGCTGAGTTGGGAACCCTAAACCAAGTCGTAATGGACTTTTCTCATGGCGTGGTTTTAGCTAAGCTCGTCGTTTTGAAAGAACTGATGCATCCGCGCTCGGTTGCTTCTTCCAGAGCTTCCGGAAACATCGTTATCATGGAGCGACTTCGGAGCAGCTTCACGCTGAGGATATTCAATAGTGACTTCGTTCCTTTGACACAGATGGACGGTTTCGGTCTTCACTTGAAGAGCGCTTTGAGTTTGGTTATATCTGCGGTGGCTTTTGATAGAAATGGAGACGTGATTGTTGGGGACGTGCAGAATGGCATGGTTTGGAGTTTGGGAAATCCACAGAAAAACCCTGCGCTGACTCCGTTAGTGAGCGGACTGATGCGTCCAGCGGCGTTGGCTGCGACGGCGTTGAATGTGCTTGTTGTCTTGGACAGTGGTGATCATGCGGTCAAGTTCTACGCCGCGGACACTGAAGACTTATATTGTGATCAAAAATGAGCATTGCTGAGTGGATTACTTAGAAATTGTAATCCGTTACTTATTCCAAATTACATGACAAAAATTGTAGTTAGTATAGTGTAATCCATTACATTACACATCTTAGGTAATATAATCAGATCACATTTTGATTACTTTTAGATTACTTTTCAACCGTGAATAAGCAAGTACTAATTCTTAATCTTATGAAAGAGCATTGCTGAGTATTTAAAAAGTGTGAAATAGGTAATGGATTACTAATTTATTACAGGACCAAATTGTAGGTAGTAACGTCATGCAGAATACAATCTTTATATGGTATATAATCAGATTACTTTTAGATTACTTTTCAACCGTGAATATGCACATTACGTAATTATTAACTTATTAAAAAGAGCATTGCTGGGTAGAGTTACTTACAGATTGTAATACGTTACTTATTCCAAATTACATGACAAAAACTGTAGTTAGTATAGAGTGATCTAGTTGTTCATGTTAACATCTCTAGATATATAATCAGATACTCTGTAGATACTTTGCAGATGACTTTCAACGTGACTAAGCAACAGTACTATATTAATTATTAAAAAGAGCTTGCGAGTATGACAAATGTAAGCCGTTTATGGATCCAAAATTACATTGACAAAATCTGTAGTTAGTAAGTAATGCATAAATTAAATGTCTAGGAAATATATCAGATTAATATCTAGAGATGACTCTTTGAACCGGAAGAGGCACATTAGTAATTATTAACTTATTAAAATGAGCATTGCTGGGTAAATTACTTATACTTGTAGATAGTACTGATTCTAAATACAGACTACAAAATTTTTAGTAGTAACGAATGCATACATTACACATTTAGGAATATAAATCAGCTTCTTTTTGTATTTTATTTTTAGATTACTTTTCAACCGGGAATCTGCTAATTACTTATTATAAATGTAAATAAGAGCTACTTGTGAGTATTTACAAAGTGCTAATCCGTTATGGATCAAATGACATGATAAAAATGTAGTTAGTACGTAATGCATACTTACTGTTAGTAGGTTATATCATTCGATTACTCTATAGATACTTGAAACCTGTGAATAGGAGACTGTCCTTAAATGCATGAACTTATAAAAAGAGATGATGGGTGAGTTACGTACAGATTGTTAATACGTTACTTATTCCAAATACTGAAAACACTGTCGTAGTTTATAGCGGAGCCAAATTACAGTTTTATGTACATAATCAGATTACTTTTAGAGTACTTTTCAACGTGGAAATAAGCCACGCCTTAACTAATTATACACTTATAAAAAAAGAGCATTGTATGAGTATTACAAATTGTCATCCTATGGATTCCAATAATTACATGACAACACAATTGTAGTTACGTAACGGAATGTTCAGACATTCGTCTTAGGTATGCAGTAATCCGATTAGCTTAGATTTTGACTTTGTTCAAGGACCGTGCCCTGGCATCGATCGTACAATTAGAACCTATAAAAGGAGCTACTTGCTGGGTACTCATTACTTTATTACAAATTGTCGGAGTATTATTGACCTAAAGTACAGTGTTGTAAAATTATGTGGTTAGTACAGTAACGTCCAATTGCATACACATCTTACGGTAATTTGACTAAGATCTGGTGTGGTTACTTTAGATCTTTGAAAAGGTGAATATGAAAAAGTGTTATATATTAAATTATTACAATGAGCATTGCTGAGTATTACAAAGTGTAATCGTTACTGTTATCACAAAAAATTTTACATGACAAAAAAGTGGTACTAATCGGAACGCCATTCCAATCGACTACTTTGATCTTTTAGATTATTCTTTGGGAACCCGTGAATATGCACACGTGTTACCTAATTATTAACTTGTATCTTCGCGGAGCTCAACTAAATATTAGGTGAGCAGGAGGGTGGCTGTATAAAAAAAAAGTTCCCTGCATCACATGTAAATGAGAAATAACATGAACGTGTGCATTTTAATGTTTGAAAGACAAAAAAGACAAAAGCCTTAACACATTAACTATACCCATACGGGATAATCCAAAGACAAATTAAGGTTATCAGTAGTGCCACAAGTTGCAATTTGAGATGAAGATGAGATTAAAAATGCACCTGATTTGTGCATTCTTGGGAGTCAACCAAAGTAGGTGAGAGGTTCTGTTAAAAAATTTTTGATATTTTATAGTATGTTGTTATAAAAGTAATGTAGTTTAATACACCGGGAGTGTCATTGATGTTTTTGTCTATTTTTGTTGTGGGTGGGGCTGGGTCGGCAGTAACAAGCATGCCCAGGATGTTTACATGTGAATCAGTTTAATAGTCCTAGCATCCCCACTGAAAAAGAGAAGTGTAAATGCACAACTAATTACAATCCATGCATATTTTTTAGGTGGATTAATTGTGGTGTGTTTATGAGTTTAGGTTTGGTGGGGTAGTGGCTAAAGCTCTATGCTAATAAATGGAAGGTTTATAGAGTTCACGTTTATTGGTCAAATTGAGAATTTGACTTGTTAGCCTGCCTTAATGAGTACTCATGATATTACATACAATTTATGCATGAGTATAGAGTGTACGAAATGCAATGCAATGCAATGCATTTTGTGCAAAACGCAATGCATTTGTGTATATATTGTATAATGTATGTATTGATCAATGAACTCAATTCCAGGTTTCTCCAGTGGGATTGTCCTTGAATTTTAACTCTAAGTAAACTCTCTTAGTCATTTTGGATAATTAAGTGTATGTTAAAACTACAGTTCACTTCTCAAGCCTACTTTTCTTTTCTTTTCTTTTTAAGTTTACCCTAAGTGACCTGTCGATCACCCCTGTTATTCACTATTGAAGAAATTTAAGCACTGGTTCACATTATATATAAACTGGCATGTCATTCAACGCAACTGATATGTAATTTAAATGAACTTTTTTTCCCATGGGATCCTGGAACCTAAAATTGGTGAAATTGTTTGGGAACCACTTGGCAGTCATTGACACAAATTATGACTTTAAGATGCTGCAGAGCAACATTTAATCAAAGTCATTTTAAATGAGAAAACGCCCAGCGTAGCTCTTATACTGCACGTATGCTTATTTAAAATTGCATGCATTAAATAATTTGATAAATCCACCGTGATTAAAGAAACCCTAGGGGAATCCCATAATCTGCTCTGCTCCATATCCCCTGATCGTACCAGACTGCTGTTGTCGTCACAGCATGCTATAAAGCACTTCTGACTATAACTCACATCTCAGTGAAAACGACCCGCGCTTTCTCTAGAGAAAATCAGATTAATGTGCTTTATTGTCAGGACAAAGCTGTGCATTAGTATCGCTAAGTGTTTGCATTTAAGATGCATACAATGAGAATAGTGCAAAAAGAAGTATAAAATAATATATAAGTTATGAAAATTAAATATTTCAGGGCACTCATGGTTATGCTTAAAAGGCCTTGGATTGGGCTAAAATATATATATAATATCATTGTAATATCAATGTCATTAAAACATTTTGTGTAAATGTTATTACAAATAGATGTAAATATATATATAGATGTTGCCAAAAAAATTAAGCATGCATAAATATTTTCTTTTAATTAAAATATACAATATCTTTATAATATCAATATCAGTACTATAGTGCAAATGTTATCACAAATAGATGTAAATTGATGTTTTTAGGCATAGCGCATGGATGCTGCTCCTGTAATTTGTTTATTTTATGAAATTTGACAATTCTTATACTGTCAATACCATAGTACAGTGTATATTGAATAGTTTCCTTATATAAAATAATATAAAAGTATATGAAGTACAATAGTGCAAATGTTATCACAAATCTTTTTTTACAAAAAAAAATGTTTTGTGCATGCATTTTATGGAGTACCATGATATTAAAAAACATAAGAGGCATATCTATTTTTTTTTATTTTCATTTAATATTTATGTAATTACACTTCAGTTGTCTTAATTTTCTTTAGATGCTGCTTCTGTAATTTGTTTAGTTTATTAAATTTGTCAATTCTTATCATGTCAATAACATAGTACAGTGTAAAATGTCAAATTGATCAATCATTACCTTTAGAAGCTATTTTTCTTTTATCTGACACTTAAAGCTGACTTTTATTAATGGGTTCATTCATATGGAATCCTATTTTTGAATAAAACTTTTAATTGAGATGTTTTTGCATGTCAGTACTTTTTCGAAAGGAGAACTCAACACGTGCAAGTACAGAAGAAACATTAGTTTTACATGAAGTGCTGAATAGTAGTAATGCGCATAGGTTTATTGATATGAGACGCAAGGTACGGCTGTTTCTCCTCCTCTTCTAACATGGCCAATCATTTTATATCGCCATGTAGGGGTTACACAGGTCGCTGTGGCCCATCTCGTCTCTTTTAAACTCATTTCTTTCATGCATATTCATGCATATTCATGCACACAGCACATCTGTGTGTTTTTGGGGTCAGTCGGCGGAAGATGGCGGTCTGGATGCTGCTCTCTCCGCGGCGGAGGATCCTTTATAAGCACACACACTGAACTCAAACACAACACAAGTCTCATCTGGATTAATATTCACTGCTTTTCCCGCTCGGGTATGGACTGTTGGGGTGTTTTAGCAGGGTACAAGCACCTCAGACGCTTCAGTGGGAGACTTTGCAGGGAGTTTGATGTTATTATTATTCTGCTAGCCGCGCGGAGCAGCTAGCGGCTTTCTCCTCCACTTCAAAGCCTTCAAATTGTATAAAAATGTCGGATACGAAGGTAAAAGTGGCGGTTCGAGTCCGACCAATGAACAGGAGAGGTAAGAGACGATTTAAAATAAAAACATGCATTAATATTAGTTTTTTGCTGGTCATAAGTTGCTGTAGCTCAGGTATGGTTGTTGCATATTCACTTGACGTGTTACATTTGAATGCATTCCAGACATTTTGATCACTTTGTTTCACACAAATCGAACTTTTGGTCGAGTTTTAACAACTTTTGGCTTGCAGAGATTGAGCTCAGCACAAAATGCGTGGTTGAGATGGAGGAAAACCAGACTATTCTTCACCCTCCGCCCTCCAATGCAAAAGGAGAAAGCAGGTACAGTCATATAATCACTGCATGTTTTGAGTATTAAATGTGCTTTTTTATTAAAGTGACATGTTTGAGCCGTGTTTCTCCTCGTTGTAGGTGAAAGCTGTCAGTCTGAACCCTCTGCATGTGTTTTTGCTGAGATTTTATATCAGGGCTGCACAGAGGAGTTCGATGGCCCTCGGCGGTCAAATGCATGCTCGGAGAAACTCTGCTTGGGTTTGTGTTCATGCAAGAGTAGCCCAAGTGAGAGCGGGGCCCGTTCTGGGCGTGCTCTGGATGGCCTGCACTGCTGTGAAATTCCTGGACGGGCCTCGTGTTTGCAGCACTGCTGAAGTTCGAGATACCGTACAGTAGATAACATTATGCCATTGTGTGCTCTCATGCAATATGTGCTTGAGCACAATGAGTTTTTCAGTGACTCATGCTGATATGGATACGTAGAGAACAGGGATGCCAGAGAAAAATGATATTATATTAGAAATATTCAGCAGTTTGGAGTGTACAAGAGAACGACACTGATAACTAGAGAGTGCAGAGACATATATTTGCTGACTAGTGGAGCAGCTCAAACATGGACATTTAATTATGCATTTGTGACCCCGGAGCACAGTCTTGAGTCGCTGGGGTATATTTGTAGCAATAGCCAACAATACATTGTATGGGTCAAAATTATAGATTTTTCTTTTATGCCAAAAATCATTAGGACATTAAGTAAAAATCATGTTCCATAAATATATTTTGTAAATTCCCTACTGTAAATATATAAAAACTTAATTTTATTATCAATATGCATTGCCCAAACGTTCATTTGGACACTTTAAGATTTTTTCCTCATATTATATTTTTTTGCACACCTCGATTTCCAGATTTTCAAATATTTGTATCTCACCCAAATATGGTCCTATCCTAACAAACCAATCAAGGAGATATTTATTCACAGAAACTTGACCTTATGACTGGTTTTGTGCTTCCAGGTCCACATATTTGAATAATCACGTGGAAGCCAGGACTACTTTGGACTAAACACTTTCTTCATGGAACAGACAACACTGTACTTTATTGATATATGGAAAAGAAATCGGTAGAAAGGTTGGACACATGAGCGGATGATACATTTTTCTTTTTTCAGTCTTGTCTTTTTTTTATTTTTATTTTTTTTACCATGTTTACAGAAGACACTCACTAAATCTCTTCAGTGTAATAGGTTATATACTAAAATATAACATATCGCAAAAAATTCTTGTCATGTGTATATAAACCAAGAATCATTAGATGAATTAAACGACACGTTAAGGATCACAGTGCAGCCCTAAATGCTAATTAATTGTAATTTTAAATCGTTGCAATTGTTGTGCCAAACTATAATTCTACTAATAGGTTTTACTACCCCTTTGTCAGTTTTACAATATTGTGTTTAAAGGATCATCCTTTTTTTTTAGATGATCACTTTTTCTTTTAATAATATTGACGTAATACTGGCAGAATAATATGTTTAATTTTTATATGCTGAATGACGATGGAACATTATTTCACACACATTTTGACATTTTATTTTCACAAAAGTTATTTGAAACATTAAAGTAGATACTTTACTTTAATATGCTTTCGGTGTATATAAAATCAGTTTTGTCCTTGGTTGTCTTTTACCCATATATATATATTACACCATTATATATGATATGCAATGCCATAATATATCTATCTACTGTACAACTGCATATATACAATATTTACAGTATATATATATATATGTATTAAGCATAACATTAAGCTGTTGTTAACGTTTAGAGCTGATAGAAATGAGAGCAGTGCAAATCAGTCATGATTATCGGCTGATGCAATTTAGGCCTATTCATTTTCGTGTTCTGTCACTAATTCAAATGAAATCAGGGACAGATGCGCTTATATGATTTGTGATAGCAGAACTCAGGTCAGGTGCTTAAGGCTTTATGTCCTCAGAATAACTAACATGAATCAAAACAGTATAAGTCTGTACAGTATAAATATAACCAGCCAGTACGGTCCACTTTTCTCTTCCACCGCTGCAAGTGATTTTTTCATTAGACTTAGTGCAACTTTAACAGTCGGCACAAGTCATTTGCTTTGTTTTGAGTCTGGTGGTTTAATGCTAAATAGCACAAGTAGTTTAAGCAGTGTTGAGAATATGATCTTCAGGTTTGTGAACTGAAGTATGCATGAAATGTTTCACTGGTGTGATACTTCATGTTCATTCAACACCTACAGACATGTGACATGCTAAAGCCATGTTGAATGTTGGTTATTACAGTTTCAGGTTCACATGGAATCTGAGCTTAATTGGATTGCTTATAATTCATTAATTTCTACAAATCTCCACCCTTAGATTGGCTGTTTATTAAGTATTTAAGCTACCATAAAAAAAAGGGGGGAGGGGGTGAAGGTGTGGGGGCAGTACTCGCGCCCGGACGAGCACGTCGCTCGTGAAAAAAAAGCCGCGGCGGGGCCGCCTCCCCTCCTGGTGAAACGCCAAGCGGGCACCAGCCCGCACACACACACGGGTGCCGACGTGTGCCGCACTCTCGGCCGACCTGAATTTAGGGTAAAAATCCTCAAGGGTACTCTGCTCTGAGCATGTCCGCCCGCGGCGGTCGTCAATCCATCACAGCAATCTCACCAAACAAATACGAACTACACAAATAGTACGAAAATAAAGACTAATATACAACAAAACATAACTACCAAACTAGATCACTAAAGAAAAATATTAAGACTATTGTAGAAGAGAAAATTAATAAAACTTAAATCAAGAATCACAAAAAACTTATTAAAAGGAACGAAATTAATAAAAACAAATGAAAAATTAGCAATGAAAAGGCATGGACACAGTTAATTTTGAGGCTGATCTTTGCATATGCATTTGTAGAAGTTTCACTTTCACATGCAACTAATTTACTAAGGTTTGCAATCAGAAATGTAACCTATTTAGTGCCTTTGTTGTTAGCAGGTTAAATGCACCTGAGTATCATCGACCCTGCGTTAATTTGACTGCTGGTGGATTGTGTTGGTCGTTATGGAAATGATCTAATTTGTGCATTCTCAGTAATACTTTCCACTTCCATCTGCGCTTTTATATGAATGCGATCTGATGCTAATTTGTCCCGTTGAGTAAATCTGGCCCTTAGTTGCATAAGCTATAATGCAACACCATTTTTTGCATTTTGCATTGCATTTACTATAAGTTGAGTGTCGCAGTTTGCATTTCCTACAGTAAGTGATTTGCTGTTGCATTGACCCAAGGGCTTTGGATCACAAGCTATTGGATCTCCTGAACTGGGTTTAATTCACATTGCCTCAAGGTGAGACAGTCTGCAAGAATGATGGTTTAATGCAGTCCAGCATGCGCCACGTTTGCATGGTCAGGCAGGTGAAAGAACAGGTAAGCACCGTCTCGTCTTACACTCGGGATGTGAAATGGAAAACAATCAGGGCCTTGATGAAGCTGGAAATAGCAGCCGGAGGAAACGCTTATGTTCAATTCCACGCAGTTTGAGGAATTACGAATTTGGAAAGCTAGTAGTCTGTTACTCCTGAGACGAAAAATATTTATATTCAAAAGAACATTTTGTCATTATCCGCTCATGCTGCTTCTGACTTTCTTTCTTCCGTGGATCATAAATAGAGGTGTTTCCATGCAATGTAAGTCCTGGCCTCGTTCATGCAACGATTAACTCAAATGTAGGTAATTAAAAGCCCATGTTTGACCTGCTCCAGTCCATTAGTCGGCACATTTAAATTTGTAGTCGAGCATTAGTTGCACTGCTGCTATTAACTCTTTTATAGCACATATTTAGTGCTATCTGATATGTATTTACCCGGAACTACACAAGTCAATGCAATTATGCAAATTCCCCACAATGACATTTTGAGTTTTGCAAAACATGGGTGGCAGATCTGTTCTGATGGGTCATGAACAGCAGGGAACAAACGATGATAAATGCAAACAATGCAATTTAACTGACTAAATAATCTTGCATATTTGGGATAACAACACTTAAAAGGAAGGAAAAAACATGTCAGTTTTTTGTTGTTGACATTGAATTAAGGTCTCAAATCCTTAAAAATCATTAATAAGTATACGATCAAATGTTTAGTAATATTATATCAGATGAGAACAATTTAATACATTTTTAATATATCATTTATTAAATTGTTCTTGTGTAAATTGACACAAAAATGGTTTTGGATTTACAATTTTAACTCAGAATTTGCTAGTAAAAATTCACAAATAATTAAAGAAATGGCAAGTAACCATTGAATTAAACGTGAAATTTTGAAGAAGTGAGACTGAAATAAAATGATCTTGTAAAACAGTTCAATAATCGGTTTTATTTACATCTTCAAAAAATAACTTTTAACACTACTGTACACACAAAAAAAATCCTTGGTGAAATTTTTTTTACTAAGAAATAACTAGTAAATGTTTACAAATAATTATAAAGAAACAGTGAGTAACACATTGAATTAAACATGACATTTTGAAATGGTATTTTCTTGTAAACCCTTAATTTTTAATGACAAAATGAATTTGTTACCATACAGAAAGACGTTTGGTGTACTAACCATTTTCGCTCGGAAGTTAGTATTAAATTTCACAAATAATTGCAAAGAAATGTCAAGTAACATTGAATTAAAGATTGCATTTTGAGGTAGTATTTTCTTGTAAAATGAACTGTATTCTTTAGTTACAACATTGAAAAATAATTTTTACAGCATATACGAGGAGTTGCATAAATGCAACTATTTACCTAAGAATAATTGACATATTGTGTTCCTTAAAGAGATCCATTAATACTTAGGCTTACAGAATGTTTTTAATATTCTGAGCTGCTCTCTGTAGTTTGCTTACTGTAAATCACTTGAGTTTATTATTCTGTTTAAGTGCGGTAATAAAGCTCGTCTGAGATCCAGCAGGAACGTTATTCCTCCCAGACTGTGATTACATCAGTGTAGAAAACCCCAGACTTCCCCCTGCGGTCCTATGGCACCTGTTCAGGGTGATGCATGTCATATTTCATGCTTTATATGTCAGCAGCACCCAAAAAACCCTACAGGGCATGAAGCCGATTAGACCTTTGAGTTGTTAAGTGAAGTGTTGTGTGTGCTGAATCTGCAGTAATGCCTCCTAGTTTAGGTTTACAAGTTGATATCTGTGAATTAAAAGCTTGTCTTTTCAGTGGTTGCATTGAAAGCGTATAATGCAGGGCTTTTGTTGAGCGAAATTGCACTTTTTAAAAAAATTTTGGGTGCAAAAAAAAGCTAGATTTGCAGTGAACTTCTTTTTAGTTCACGCAAATCCCACCAGGATTAATAGTCTTTTTAAGCTCTCACGAGATGTTTGCATTGAACTCGTTTGATAATTGCGCTGAGACGTGACTTTAGGGCATTTTTGGAGTCAGGTTTCCATTCTGTGAGCCTTGAAATATGAATCTGTGAAAGTATTTGAAGAGGGAGAGATGGTGACACGAAGAAAAGGAGTGGGACCGGAGGGTGTTGAAGTACCTGGGAATACCGCAGTGCTCTTCTAGTGGACGCTTTATTTACAGGAGCTGCTATAAGAATGACTGTAGTAGTGAGATTTCATTGCTGTGTATTGTTGTGTTTGTCTTTTCATAGTTGGTGATATTTTTACACAAAACGAGCAGATTGCATTTCCGTTTGGTGGCTGAAGTGGTGTAGAAGTCACATACTTCATCTTTAAACTTTTAGTGTGTTTGTTTGTTTGTAAAATAGATATAAGGCCCTTGTGTAATGCAGTGGTTTCAACTGGTTGGAATAGTTCAACCAAACAATTAGCTTTTGTTGAAAATGTAGCTTTTGTTACGTTTGTTTCTTTCCTTTAAGAATAGGTTGCAGATTGGGTTACTGAATTGAATCAAACTTGATCTGAATAATAAAATTGAATTTGTTTAATAATTGATGAATTTTACAGCATGAACAATGTTATTTCCCTGTTTATTACAGTGAAGCTGCTTTGAAACAAACTGTATTGTATGAAGCGCCATAGAAATAGATGTGACTTGTCTTGCATTGAGGATGAACACAGTTTGTTTCGACTGCAGTGTGTTTTGTAAGAACATGAATCCATTGAAATATCATTGGATTTTGGGTTTGGCTGCCATCAGCTGCTGATGATCGCAGGATAGAGGAAGTAGTTATGTTTTCCCTCTTGGTTTCCCAGCTCTACTTTCTGTATGCCGCCTCTTCTTAGTGTAACGTGATGATGATGAGCTGATGAGTGAGAGTGTGTTTTCATCTGATAAATCCTGCTTAAACTCGTAACCTTGTAATTTTCATCTAATCTCTCGCATTCAATCACATGTCAAGTCATTTCCTTTGCCCCGGAGGAGTGACGGTATCTGAGCGCTGCAGGGGATGATGGGATGTTTGCGGCTGAAGCAGGAGAG
This sequence comes from Sinocyclocheilus anophthalmus, assembly GCA_018155175.1. Taxonomy (NCBI): domain Eukaryota; kingdom Metazoa; phylum Chordata; class Actinopteri; order Cypriniformes; family Cyprinidae; genus Sinocyclocheilus; species Sinocyclocheilus anophthalmus. The sequence continues at coordinate 113,209 of JADLZN010011154.1, read as the reverse complement.
GGCATGTTTGTGCACGTATCAGTGATGTGTAATAACACATTAAATCTGTTGTCATTAATGCTCCAACGTCCCATGCAAACATCCTCGGTTAATACCTGAAACTCAGTTGTTGTGTTTTTTTCAATTCAAAATAATTTTTGTTAATTGAAATAAAGCTAAAATAAAACACAAATATTGGAAGAAGAGCTTCTAAACAAAAATGAACAGTGTGGCCTGTGCAAATAACTGAAGTAAGTTTAAGTTGAAGCACAAAAAACTGAAATAAATTAAAGCTGATAAAAGTGACAAAAGCACATAAAATTATTACTAAAAACTAAATTAAAATGAAAACTGAAAATGTAAAAAAAACTAAAATTTACGTTGAAATTCTAAAATAGCAAACGAAACTAAAACTGAAATAAAAATAAATAGTAATATTTTGAAAACAACAACAAAAACCAATAAAATGACAAAAGCACATAACAATATTAAAAATGAAACTAAAATGAAAAGTGAAAATATAAAAATAAGTTTAGGTCTCACACTTAATTAAAACTGAAATAAAAACAAATTAAATTTAAATAGTAATATTAAATAAATGAGCAAAAATGACAGAAACACATAAACAGTATTACTAAAAACTAAAAATTTAAACTGAAAATATAAAAACAAGTTTAAGTACCTGAAATAAACTAAAACTGAAATTAAAAATAATAGCATTATTTAAAAATAATAAAAATGACAAAAGCACATAAACTGAACATAAAAGCTAATTCAAAATGTTAATAATAACTATAATAGTACATACAGTAAATAATGCTAAAATAACACTGGGCAGAATAATTTGAACGTTGGCTTTTATTATCTTGCTGTTTTGGCTGTTTTATTAAAAACAATAAGCTGCTGGTTTAACCTGAATTCCTGGCTGAAGCCTCTGTTTCCTTTTAATTCATAAGAGCGACTGATGATTGAAATGTGTCAGATAAAATAAGAGCGTTGAGCGTCTGTTTCTCATTCAGACTCGTCAGTGATAATGCAGGCTTCGCTGGTCAACCTCTGGAATGCATCTTTTTGTCTCTGCATGTTTTCCGGCGTATTGTGTGTGAAAAATCAGCCACGTACACACTGCAGAGCTTCAGTGATGAACACGTTTAAATGTGGAGGTGAATCCGCTAGAGTCCCGATGCGTGTGAATATGTAAAGCAGGAGTCACTCCTCAAGTGTATTGGGATAATATTAGTAATATTAGGGACCAGAGACACATTACCAACCACTTTAGTAAAATGTGTACTGCTTTCAGCAGAGGCACCAGGCTTTGTTCAATTTTATAAACTGTTGTCACTGAACATTTTTTTAAGGGAATGAATTCACTTGTTAAATGCATTTGTCACTCTTTTAAATTACTGAACGCTCTGTGAAACCAGGGTTATTATTGGTAACTAAAAGCATAAAAAACATTTTTTTTTTTGTTTGTTTTTTTTTCTAAAAATTAATTTCTAAAAACATTACTGACATCATTTTTCTGTACCAAACATTTTTTTTATTGAGAAAACATTAATTTCTAGAAAAACATTATTGATGTCATTTTGTGCTAAAACATTTATTAATTTCTTGAAACACATTAATGACACAAAATGTTTGTGCCTACTATTTTTTAAGAAAACATTAATTTCTAGAAAAATATTTTTTTTTACATTTATAAACAAACAAAAACAGAAAGTGGAGTTTTTCATTTGCATGCAATAATGATCAACATTATTATGTCAGCAGAGCTCATAATATTTTTGGTTCTTCAAAAACCATTCAGTTTTGAAAGAACATTTGAATGATCTGAAGAACCTTCGTTCACTATATAGTACCTTTTGTTCAATGGAAAGATTGAGTGGGTGTTAAAGGCTTTTCATGGAACCATCAGTGTGCATGAAGAACTTGTATTTTTAAGAGAGTAGAGTGTCGTTTCAGTCGTCTTAGAAGGTAGTTGCCTATGTAGTCAGCGAAGCAGCTCTCTAGGGTTGGTTCTGTGAGGAGTTTGGATCTCAGTCGTGTGTTTAGGAGCTTGTGATTGTGATGATTTTAATGTTGATGTTGCTCAGTGACAGCAGCTGCCAACGACCAGCAGCGCTCTCAAACTATCATCTTCAATAGCAGAGACGCCCTCGTTATGCTTCATGATTTCAGGGGGTTATGAAAACATCTGCTGCGACCGTTCTTCCATCCCATCTGACTCACTATTGCTGAATCAACTGGAGGAGCTGACGTTGATTCCATTGCATTATTTGGATTGGATTGTTTGGTGAACACAAGCATGGGTACTAGATATAAACCGCTTTCTCACCAACTAAATGAACTAAACTCAGGTCAAAGCCTCAAGCTGTAGTATGAAATCATCCTATTAGTGACATGAACAGTGATATTTATTCACAACTATCTATCCATCCATCCATCCATCTGTGAAATTATGGCAAAATACATTTTTTTCACTACCAAAGTTCACTACCATTCAAAAGTTTGGGGTCGGTGAGATTTTCTTTTTTTATTAGTCTCTTCTGCTCACCAAGGGTGCATTTATTTGATCAAAGATACAGTGAAATTGTTAAATATTATTACACTTTAAAACAGCTGTTTTCTATGTGAATCTCTGTTAAACTGTAATGTATTTCTGTGATACGCAGCTGTATTTTCAGCATCATTCCTCCAGTCTTCAGTGTCACATGATCTTCAGAAATCATGAAAATATGCTGAGAAAAATGTCTGATTATTATCACTGTTGAAGACAGTTGCGCTGCGCAATATTTTTGAGGAAACTGTGATACATTTTATTTTTCAGGATTCACCGATGAATAGAAAGTTCAAAAGAACTGCATTTATTTGGAATAGAAAACTTTTGATCAATTTAATGTATCCTTGATGAATAAAAGTATTCATTCTGTAGAAGCGCTGGGCGGGACGCTGTAGTTTAGCTTTGTTTTAGCTGTGAGACTGATTGCTCTGTGGGAAGGGCAAGTTTCTTCCTTCCTGATGTGTCCTCTCCTTTGCTCTGATGAATAAAAATAGAGTGTGAAACATATGGTTTCCATACCAGCATGGAGTTGGTTTGCATGCAGTTTCACTGACATTTTAGTCAGTGCTGGAAAGCAACATAAATTTGATGTTGCAACATTTATATTTTTTGGTCCGTTTTTCCAAAGTATCAAACGTTCTGTCAGTCGCGACTGGAAACATTGTAGCAAGAGCTTCTTTTTTGGAACATTCCAAAAGTTTGAATTCTTGAACGTTTCAAACGTTTGAATTGCTGCAGTGATATTTAAGATCTGGTGTTTGGATGCGAACAAGTCGTTTTCAGAAGCCTTAAAGGGATAGTTCACCCAAAAATGAAAATGTGCTGTTCATTTACTCACCTTTCTGCCTGCATTAATAAGTCATTCTGGACTGAGATGCTGCTGCACTGATGTAATGTGAAGTTCAGTGCTTGATAGGCTTGTGATGATATCTTAACCCTGACTAACGGTACAGTACTAGTTAAACCATTACGATGTTGTAAATATCATGTCTGTTCTGTTCTTGTAGAGTTTACACTACGTTATTATTGTTTTTAATATTTTATTTTACATTTTAAATTATATTGATGCATATTGTGTTTGTGTTTATCAGCAAAAAATGTTACATATAATTTATGTGTGAACAAGGAATGTTTATTTTAAGCACTTTTAAGCACTTGTCCCCTTTTCAACAATAAAATAGATTGGAAAAATGTATTTTTTTTTTTCTTTACTATTGTTTATTTAAATTTGAGTACTAAAATCTACAAAAAAACTAATAAATAAAAAAGTATAAATACTATATAGTCATACTTAAAAAATAAAATAAAATGACAAAAACACAGCAAAATTGTATTTTTTAAATTAAATGAATAAACTAAATAAAATGATACATATCTAGACATGACAAACACAAATTTGACAACTATACCTACAGCATTAAGATAAAACCCAAACCAAAAAAAAAAATGTTTTGCAAAAAAATAATAAATTACCATATAATAGATAATATATTATAAATAATGTTAACCAAAATTAAACAATTTTTAAAAATAAAATAAACATTCAAACAAAAAAAATTGTTAACAAAACAATTAACAAAAATTAAAAGAAAACTAAATCTAAAAGTAAGTTAGCACAAATGCAACTTTTTTTAAACAAAATGAAACATTTCAACAATACAATTAACAAAACATTAAAGAAAAGAAAATAATAAAATACGTTAAAATTCATATAACCAAAACTAGATAGTGTATTAATGCTAATAAAACAACACTTCTTTAAGATTGACCTCTATTTCATTTGAGTAACTCAGAAATATGTTTGCTCAGAATTTACTTTTGTAAAGGTCTGAGCTCTTCTTTTGGTTTTTATATTTAGAAATCAAATCGAATATGTATGGGAAAGTAATTAGAGAGATTTTTTGAGTTCTTCTGAAGGAGCTTGGGATAACATTTGTGGTGTTGGTAATACTAGACATCTCTTCCAAAACTAGTGAGCTAAACATGAAAAATCGAAATAGAAAGACTATTTAATCTTTATTTATAACTTTGGAAAATCATTTTTGTACAATGCAGATGAAATTTAGCAAAATTCTACCACAGCATTGCATGCAACAGTTCTAATGCAGCAATGCTTTGCAACAATCATTTTAGCTATGTTTTCACGAATGCACTCTTTTTTGTGCAAGTGTTTCATGCATGCAAGACAGTTGCATGCATTTTTCCCAGTTCTCATTGCATTTAGGAGAGGGAGGAAGGTTTTGGAGCTGTAAAGTCCACAGGCTTGCCTGAAGTTTACACTGCAGATCTGTTGCGAGATTCAGACCTAAATCTGTGTGCTTTATGAGTGCATTCACAGGCTGATCAGTCAGGAAATAGCACTGAACAGCTCAGTGAACAGCAGCGTAATGCAAGGAGACACTAAAGACCTACGTTAATCAAGCACTGAAGAGGTCTGAAGGGGAAAGAAATGACCAGTGTCACGCAATCTGGAAAGTGCTGGTTGCATGCCAGTTTTAATAAAGTATCTTTCTTTTTTATGTGTTGAACAAAGAAAGGAACAATATTAAAAAGCCACTGGGTGTTTGACATGAAATACTGTTTTTTAATAAATGTTATGCATGCAGATTTGATCTACTTGGATTATTTGGGCTTTTGAAAATGAATTTTTCACACCGTAAGAGCATTTAAAAAGAGCTTTACAGCATTGAAATGATAGGATTGTTGTTTGCTGACTGTATTTATGTTGTTGTTTTGTTTTTGTCATGTTTGATTTGTTGTGGTGTTATAAGCTCATCTTGTCATGATATTTGTTGATTGTCGATGTTTTTGAGGTTTGTGTGTGAAAGTGTTGAGATCCGCGTGATATCAGATGTGACCCTGGAGCACAAAAGCAGTGTTAAGTCGCTGGGGGATATTTGTAGCAATAGCCAACAATACATTGTATGGGTCACAATTATACATTTCTCTTTTATGCCAAAAATCATTAGGATATTAAGTAAAGATGTTCCATGAAGATATTTAGTGAATTTCCTACCGTAAATATATCAAAACTTAATTTTTGATTAGTAATATGCATTGCTAAGAACTTCATTATGTGTTGAACATAATGACATTTAAAAAAATTTTTATTTTTTTATTTTATTGGATCTATAGGGATATATTATATATATATTTTTTTTTTCTTTTCTTTTTGAGAGCAATTGTAACATGGAAAGCAATTTCCCTTTGGGATTAATAAAGTTTTTTGAATTGAATTGAATTGAATTGGAACAACTTTAAAGATGATTTTCTCAATATTTAGATTTTTTTGCACCTTCAGATTCCAGATTTTCAAATATTGTCTTATCCTAACAAACCATGCATCAATGGAGAGCTTATTTATTCATTATTTATAAATCTCAATTTCAAAAAATTGACACTCATGACTGGTTTTGTGGTCCATGGTCACCTAGATACAACATTAAAAATTTAATTTTAATTGCTGTTTTGGTTGTTGTCGCACCATTATGTTTTTCAAGCAAAGATTGTGGATTACTTAATTTTAAAAATCATAAAACACATTTGTGAATGAAATTATGGAAAATGACATTTATTTTAGTTGGTAATTGATTATTTGACGAACAAGAAATGTACATTAATGTTCACAAGTTTTGGGTTGCAGTTTTTAATAGTTTTAAAAGAATTTCGCTCCCAAGCTGCATTTATTTGATGCAAATACAGTAAAAAACAGAACAATTGCTAAATCTTTTGTGATTCAAAACAGCTGTTTTCTAATTTTCTGTTAAACTGTAATTATTTCTGTGATGTGCAGCTGTATTTACACATCATTACTCCAGTCGTCAGCGTCCCACATGTCTTCGAAATCAGTATAATATGCTGAGAAACATTTCTGATTATTATCAATGTTGAAAACCATTATATTTTTGTGGAAACTGTGATACATTTTATTTTTCAGGATTCACGATGAATAGAACTTTCAAAAGACAGCGTTAGGCTATTGAGATCTTTTGCAACGATTATAATTGTTTTTATTTACTTTTGATCAATTTATGCACCCTTGTGATACGTAGAATTTCCATTAAAAAAAAAAAAAAAAAAAAAAAAAAAAATTAAAAACAATATTTACTGCCACAAGCATGTAATCAGTATTGTTATAGTTTCCTTGAGAGTCATTTATTGTCTGTTGACTGTGTCTTTTGTTCTTTTTCTGTCCTGATGTGCTGCCGTCGTCCCTTTATGCTCAGGAAACAGACAAAGGTAAGATGAAGGTTACCTTCTGTTTATCTCACATCTTTATGTGCATATTAATATTTAAGCTAATGTCATATTACATCCATATGGTTGTGCATCACTTAATATTCCATTGCATGTTTTACATCTCATCTGAATACTTAGGTGGACTGAAGCAGCTCGGCTTTACTTGATTCTCCATCAATCATTTTGTAGAAAAATCAGTGCGTCTCAAATCTGATCCTCAGGATCTTTTGAGGAGCGTTTGTTTCCAGAAGCTTTACTTTCACTTAGTGTTGTCACGGTACCAAAATTTCAGTATTCGGTACCAATACCAGTGAAAATCCACGGTTCTCGGTACCAAAGCAAAACACAAAAACATGCTAATTAAAAAATTTGACTATACTTTCATTTAATCCAAACTGTGTACATATTTAATTTTAAAGGGCTTTTGAAAACCTTCTGAGTTATTCAGCCAAGAATAACAACTAAGTTAGCTAAAAGCAAAAAAGCCCATAACTGCTTTTCTGACTGATGTGACACAAACAATGTTAACCATTTGTACATTCTCTAACACACATATTTTAGATTCACAATTCATTTAAAAGCCTCTGGTGTGTAAAAATAGTAAATATCATCATATCCGCCTGTTTTTTTTAACCTAATAAATGTTATAGGAGCATTAAATAGTTAATAAAGAAACTTAATTCTAATGCTCATTATATTAGCGTTAGCCGCGCTTATGCTAACGATTAACTACTCTAATAACAGCATTCATTTCAATCCGACATTCAAATTAAAATATTGAATAATATTCATAACAGAAGCGGTGTTTCCCACAGACTTGCACTCTATTTGTGGCGGCATATATATGCAAATTCTTTCTCTGCCAGCAGGTTATCGAGGTTTCCCCGCTAATGGCTGTAATCAAAGCAGCGCACCGCTCACAAACACTGCTTTATCAGGCATTACAGGCAAGATGAAATGAAAATGACATCCATAATTTTATTATATTATTACAGTGATATAAAAACACCCGCACCGGGTTTCGACTTTGACACGTGCAGTGCTCATGTTTATTCAACGAAGTCAAAGCCTTTTGGAAAATCTATTTGTGGTGGTCAGTTTTGATATTGTGGCAGGCCGCCACAAATAAATCAATGTATGGGAAACACTGATCTAAATATTAAAAATTAAAATTAAACTTACTTGCTTGAACTCTTTCATTTGATCTGGGTGTTTTGTGTTTTGTTAGTTTGGTGTGTTTCCTCATTTTGATGTCGCAACGTCTCAGTGCTTTTATGAAGAGAGGCATCTGCGCACCTTTCGAGTAGCGCCGTACTTTAAAAAAACCTGGTACCGCAACGTTTTCATTTTTTTAGTACCGACTTGGTACCGAAGTACCGGGTCTTTTGACAACACTACTTTCACTGTTCCTCAGCGGAGGAATGATCTTCACAAGCCTCCAGAACATCTCACATCTGAGGAGGAGACATATTATTGGAGATATACAGCGACCACTGATATTTAGATACTTTTATGTCAGTATCTGCTCTACTGTTATAAAGATCGCATTGAATTACATTGCAATAGGGATGCACCGATGTACGTCCGCGCCGATATTTATCGGCCGATTTTTGTCCCTCAATTTACAACCATCGAATACGGCATTAAGGAAAAAAGGCCGATCTAACTTGCGTGAAGGCACTGAGCTGTATAATGTCTGTTGCATAATCCTAGCGCTGCTGTCTGCACTTTAATGCTAATCAAAAGACAAAAGATCTCACACTATTCTTGACTAAAACTTTTGTAACTTTCATAGTGTAGCGAACCTCATCTGAATAATGCCAAAACTTTCTGATGTTTTTATTAAGTTTATCGCTTCCTTTTTCACCTCCAAAAAAATCACCATAATAGGCTAACAAACACAGCACGAGAGTGCACATTACACTCTCTCTCATTTGCATATCTCAACATCACAGCGAATTACACAAAACACTTAGTTACAACGAACAGTAACAAATATACAGATCTCATGCCTTTTCGGGGGATGCTTAATAAACTGACAAACTTTAAATCCGAAGAACTGCGTGCTTTGCTGCTTTCATTACCCGTATAGCTGCTCCGTAGACTAGAAAACCCGTCAAAATAAGAGTCCCACCTTAGTAAAGGAGATCTCATACATATTTAAACTTACAAAAAATATTAACATGTATACAAAAACAAATTAGAAGATTAATCATAATAAAGTCTGTTACAATAAAGCAGGATTAATATGTACTTAATTTATACAGTGAAGTGTTATTTTGCATTTGTTTACTTTATTTCTGTACCTGAAAACTGTTAAACCTTCTAGAAAGCACTGTTTATTTAATATGTATCTTTTTTCTGTTGTATTTATGTAGGCCTGATGGATGTTAAATGGATCCAATCCATGTTCTTTAGAAATTATTTGATGATGCAGCAATAAATCTGCTAGTATAATTTAATGCAGGTGTTTTTGAACTTTGCTGATTTAAAACATTATCAAAATACTATCTATTTTGATGCCAAATTTTCAAATAAGAGAGGAAGTGACAAATATCGGTATCGGTATCGGCCCCAAAAAATCCTATCGGTGCATCCCTAATTCCAAGCATCATAATTTCATCATATAATTATCAGCATCTGCAGCAAATTGCATATTTTTACTTTGGTGTTACTTTAGCATTACTTTGAATATTTTGAATCGGATTTTATTTTTAAATATATATTTTTTAAATTAATTTTGTTGTGTGTTTATGTCATTTTTGTTTATTTTTTAAAATAAATTATTGTTTCGGTTTTAGTTATTTTAGTGCATCAACTAGCAGAAATAAAATACATTTATAAATTAGTTTTTTTTTATTATATATATAATTAAAAAAATATTTATTTTTATTTTAGGTTTACAGGTTATTTTTGTATAGTTTTAATTTTAGTTTCAGTTTTAGTTAACTATAATAACCCTGATGAAATTGAGCCATAAAAGCCTTTATAAAATAAAGTAAATCCTCCATATTCTCTCTATATCAGACTATATGAGCCATAAAAGCCTGATGCATCAAATATGACACTCAACATAACACATATGCAAACTTGGTTCACTAAACTGTTGCATTTCCAGCTTTCCACATGAAATTGTTTCCACATGTGGTCAGAGAACAACAACAAAAACCTGTTTTATTCACAAACTACTCATAATTCAGTTAAATCCAGCTCTGTCTGTCATGCATATTTAAATTAAGCCATCAGCATTCATTTTAATGCAAATACGTTTTTTTTTACAAGATTGCACTTTATTCACAGAAGTGAATAAAATCTATCTTAATGTTGTTTATCGGCTAGACAGGAACGATTATTGGCTTAAACAGTTCATGTGTTTAAAAAATAAAATAAATGAATGCTTTTCCTCATCAAGGATGCATTAAATTGATCAAAAGTGACAGTAAAGACATTTATAATGTTACAAAAGATTTATATTTCAAATAAATGCAGTTCTTTTGAACTTTCTATTCATCTGTGAATCCTGAAAAATAAAACGTATCACAGTTTACACAAAAATATCGGGCAGCACAACTGTTTTCATCATTGATAATAATCAGAAATGTTTCTCGAGCAGCAGATCAGCATATTATACTGATTTCTGAAGATCATGTGACACTGAAGACTGGAGTAATGATGCTGAAAATACAGCTGCGCATCACAGAAATAAATTACACTTTAACAGATATTCACATAGAAAACAGCTGTTTTAAATTGTAATAATATTTCACTATTTTTACTGTATTCTTGATCAAACATATGCAGCCTTGGCGAGCAGAAGAGACTCGAGAACCTTAAAAACTCCCCATAATATCCCAAACTTTTGAACGATTATATTCAACACCGTCTGAGTTTATTTATAATTATTTAATTGAATTATTAAATAATTGCAGAATTACTCTTGAAAAAAGGAAAGTGTATTGGGAGTTAATTTGATGAACTCTTTGTCATGGTTTACTGTTGTTTCTCCTCTTGAGACTGAGCGTTTTCACTCTCTGTTCTTAATCAGAGCACATTTGGGTCAGTCTGATTTCACAGATGAGAGACTCTGTCTGTTGCCCAGTGATCTCGAGAGACGGTGAGAAACTCATGCGCTCATGAAACACATCGCCACGCACTAATACAACTCCATGCAATCTCTAATATATAATAATTTCGTATTAAATTAGTTTTTCAGTGCTCATCTATCCCTTGACACTCACCAGCAAATCTCTCCATTACACACATGCTGAACATTCATTTCTATAAGATAAATGAAAAGTATAGTAGTAGTAATATTAGTAGTTTTTTATTAGTTTTTCAATGCAAATCTAATTCTGACCAGATCAGTTTCATAATCTACCATAGTCTATATATAGCCGATATACATATCTGCCGACACAAGATAGAAATAAAAAAAAATATATATTTATTATATTATTAATATAATTAATTTCAAAAATAACTATATTAATTGCAAATTATTAGTATTATTACGTGTCAATGCCAATATATGCACAACCCCTATAAAAATAAAATAGATCAATAAAAATTAGAAAAAAACCTCAATATGTAAATAAAATAATACATTCATTAAAAAATTTTTTATTAATTACAATTAGTATTATTTTATTAATTATTATTATTATTACTAAACGTAATACCAATATTGCACAAACACTATATAAGAGACTATAAATAATAATACAATAAAAATTCGTGATTTACATGTATAATAATAGTACAAAGTAAAAAAACACTGTTTTGTCATCCCTGTGATTTAAAAAAAGGACAATTCAGTCATAAGCGGGCATTTAGTAGAACGATCAAAATATGATCGAGAGGCAACCAGACCAAATTCTAATTCTGACCATTAATTTTCAAACTACATTATATATATGCCTATATATATATATATGCCCGCACACAAATAAGAAATAAAAAAATAGATAAATAATAATATAAATAAAATCATGAAATAAATTAAAAATCAATCAAGAACAATGAATTAATTAATTTAAAAATTAAACTAAAATGAAGATGCATATTATTATTATATATATATATGTTATTACTGGATACCAATATATGACAAACACAATATACGAATTAAAATAGATCAATAAAAATTATAAATAATAAACACATAATATAAATAAAATAAATACATTAAACATAAATTAATTGCAAATTATTATTATTTATTATTTTATTATCTTACTACGTATATACCCTATATGCCCAACAACTAATAAGAAAAATAAAAAACAGATTCAAAAAAATATTAAATTAAATTTAAAATTAGTGAAAGTTTAAAAGGGAAAAATTCAGTCAATAATAGGGCATTATATAGAACGATCAAAATAATAACTCGAGGGGCGCCAGATTTAAAAAAAAAAAAATTCCGATCCTCTTAACAAGTACCTAATATTTTCAAAGTGAAGATGAGACATTATACCTCTGATCCACTGGATGGAATATAACTGCACTGGAAGATTTAGCTGATTTTGGAACAAGACCAGACAATAAAACACATAGAGTCTGAGGCTATGAAACGCAGCTGATTCTTAATATCTTATGCAACACAGCCTCTCAGGGAAATGAGTCTTGTTTTAAGAGCAAAATAGGCGAGCATTTTCTCATGCATTAACAGTTGTGTGTTGTTTGGATGTGAGATGAGTCCGTCGCTCAGGAAACACGGGTCACCAAAGCAGGAATTCATTCCTCCGTCTCCAGATTTATGTATCTAATTAACGGCGTCTCACAAAGACCGTTGATGTACACAAACGCCGTAAGAATGTCTCGCATCGCTCTCATGCTGCTCTTTTACAGCTCAGGACACGAGAGTTTTTGGTTCGTTTCTTATGAGAAATGAAAACAGACTCAAGTGAGTCTTTAGCTGTCATGCATTATGAGTCTAGAGCTATAAAAGCAATGCAGAGCAGCTCAGAATTGACTTGAGGAATGTGTGAGTTCACACTGAGATCTCTGTCTTGTGATTGCAGACTAGAAAGTACAGATTGAGAAATTGTTGCGATCTCTGAAGGAGACGCGTGGGGTTTTCTCAGGAGAAACCGCTGAGATGCAGGAGACTTTAATCTCATTCTGTCTTGAATAAAAAAGTATATTATTTGGCAGATGCTTTTATCCAAAGCGACTTACATTGCATTCAGGATTTGCTTTTGATCAGTTCATGCATTCCCTGGGAATCGAACCCATGACCTTAGCGTTGCAAGCATAAAAAGTCCATATGAAATGCATTTTGCAACCCATTTATTATTATTTAGTGATAAACGAGAGGATGGGAATTATAAGAATCTTGAAATAATGACTCTTGCATCATTAATATCAATATTAGATGAAAAACGTAAAATTGTTGCATTGGCCACTACCTGAAAAAAACATTTAATTTAAAGTACTAGAATTCTAAAACTGAAATAAAAATACATTAAAGTTAAATATAAATATTTACAAAAAACTAATATCAATAAAAATAATTAAATAATCAAAGAACCAAAATATTTAAATGCCAATTCATAATATTAATAAACTATATTTTAGAAATAACTAAAATAACACTAGTTCTGGTGAATATTCTAGTTTACATTGCATCAAACAAAACTCTTGATGATCTTTAAGAGATGTGATTCGGAATATAATAATATATGCATAATTGATCTTGTCTATCGGGATTGCTAGAATCATAAAAAGCAGATGTTAAATGTAAAATGATATATGTGAGTGAATTTGCATTTTATATTGACTCTAAAAAGATCTTATTAGTGTTTTTTTTTACGTTTTAGTAATTTTTATAAACTTATAGTTTTTAATAATATATTTATGAAATACTATATTTGAATAATATTTTGGTTTCATTTTATTTATTTGTTTATTTTCAGTTATTTTGTTTTGTTTTTTTGTCATTTTTATTACTTATTTTTTCAAGACTATTTTTAAACTATTTTTTATTTTATTTCATTTTTAATTAATAATAAACAGGTTTTTTTCAACTGCTTACACACATTTTCAAAACTTTGCCTCTTTTTTTAAAACTTCACACACAAATCCAAGAACTGCACACACAAAATGCAAAGTGCCTCACGTCTCTTGCAAAATGAAGCACTGCGTTCAAAAGATCACAAACACGTCTCAAAAGCAAACGTTTGTCTTACTTTGCAAACACCTTTGCCATAATATTATATTTTTGGATATATCAAATACACACAGTTATTCAAAACCTAAAGCTCTTCTTTCATGAGCTCCTGTGTGCTAACTGTGTGTGTGTGTTTGTGTGTGTTTGTGTGTGTTTGTGTTTGTGTGTGTCTGTTTGTGTGTGTGTGGTGTGTGTGGTGTGTGTTGTGTGTCTGTGTTGTGTGTGTGTCATGTGTTCGTGTGTGTTTGTGTTTGTGTTTGTCTGTTTGTGTGTGTGTGTGTGTGGTGTCTGTGTTCGTAGGTGTCTGTGTTCGTCTGTGTTCGTTGTGTCTGTGTTCGTGTGTGTCTGTTGTGTGTGTGTGGTTGTCTGGGTTTGTGTGTGTGTGTGTTTTGTTGTTTGTGTGTGTGTGTGTGTGGTGTTTGTTTGTGTGTGTGTGTGTGTGTCCTGTGTGTGTGTGTGTGTTTCTGTTTGTTGTGTGTCTGTTTTGTGTGTCTGTGGTGTGTGTGTGTGTGTTCGGTGGTGTGTGTGTTTGTGTGTGTGTGTGTGTGTCTTGTGTGTGTGTTTGTGTGGTGTTGTGGCTGTTGTGTGTGTGTGTTTGTGTGTGTGGGGGGGGGGGGGGTTGGTGTGTGTTTTTCTTTTTTTTGGTGGGTCGGTGTTGTGTGTGTCTGTTGGTGTGTGTGTGTGTGTGTTTGTGTTTTTGTGTGTGTTTGTGTTTGTGTGTGTATGTGTATGTGTGTGTGTCTGTGTGTGTGTGTGTGTCTCTGTGTGTGTGTTTGTGTGTGTGTGTGTGTGTGTGTGGTCTGTGTGTGTGTCTGTGGTCTGTGTCTGTGTGTGTGTCTGTGTGTGTGTGTTGTGTGTGTGTGTGTTTTTTGGTGGTCTGGGTTGGTGGTGTTCTGTGTGGTTTGTGGTGTCGTTGGTGTGTGTGTGGGGTGTGTGTAATGTTTGTGTGTGTGTGTGTGTGTGCTGTTAAACACTTAAAGTCGTCTTTTGTCCGTGTGAGGCTGGATGGCGTGTGCTACATGCTGTGTTGTGTGTGTGTGTGTGTGCGTGTGCGTGTGTGAGAGAGTGTGAGTGTGTGTCTGTGTGTGTGTGTGTTTGTGTGTGTCTGTGTGTGTGTGTGTGTTTGTTTTTTTTTTTGTGTGTGTGTGTGTGTGAGTGTGTTGGGTGTGTGTGTGTGTGTGTGCTGTTTAACACTAAGTTCGACTTTGGGTCCGTGTGAGGCTGGATGGTGTGTGCTAACATGCGTGTGTTTGTGTGTGTCTGTGTCTGTGTTTGTGCTGTGTGTCTGTGTGTGTGTGTTTGTGTGTGTGTGTTTGTGTGTGTGTGTGTGTGTGTGTGTGTCTGTGTGTGGGTGAGTGTGTGTGTGTGTGTGTTTGTGTGTGTGTGTAAGTGGGTGTCGGGTGTTTGTGCTGTTAAACACCTTAAAGTCGTTTTGTCCTTGTGAGGCTGGATGGCGTGTGCTAACATACGTGTGTTTGTGTGTCTGCAGGTGTTCGCCTTTGACCACTGCTTCTGGTCCATAGACGAGTCCAACATCCCGAAGTACGCCGGTGAGTCAGGCTTTAACACTCACACCTCAGCCATGATTATGGATTATATTGTAATATGGAAAGCCCTGGAAATGACATGGACACACGAATGAGCCGATCCCAAGGGTGGGATCTGAGAACAGATCTGGCAGGTTTCTCATGCTGGTCCAGACTAGTTCAGGTTTACTGCGGAAGTCTAAAGTCTCAGACAGCATGCACTGACCATCTGATGCATATCGCACTCAAAACGGGAAATTCTATCAATATAAAAAAACAAACAAACCGAAAACAAATAAAAAAATTATAAATGCACATAACAAAATTACTAAAACTTGAACTAAAATTAAAATGAAAACTAAAACTATTGCAAATAATTAGCAATCCTCAGTTTACATTTTTTTAAAAGTGGGAAAAAAACTGTTCATTAAAATGTGTTAAATGAATTAAAGCTGAAAAACTAAATTTGACAAAATTATTATTATTATTAAATCTTATTAGAGCTTTAAAACGTGCTTTTCCTTCTTACAATATTAATATTATAGTACCAATAACTATTGGATTGTTTCATTGAATACCTTAATAAAAAGATTTAAACACAATATTAATATTATGTGAAAAACTTTAAATAGTTGTGTTGTCAACTGACGGAAATAAAAGAAGTTTAAGTTGACATGCTAAAATTCCTAAATCTGAAATAAAAATATATTAAAGCTAACTGAAAATAAAAAAATAAAAATGAAAAAAACTACTCATCCAACGAACAAATTTTACTCAAAATCAAACTGAAATAAAATAATTAAAGCTAAATAGAAATATTAAAACAATTAAAATAAACATAAATCTACTGAAACTTAAATAAAAATGAAAAAACTAATGACAATAACACCACATTTTTTGACAAAATTACTAAACTAAATCTGCAATAAAAACAGTTAAGCTAAATAGAACTATTAAAAACAAAATAATAAATAAATAACACTACAAAATTATTAAAACTTGAACTAAACTTAAAATGAAAACAAAAAAATTAATTAAAAATATTCAAAATACTGCACATAGTTTATATAATATAAGAATGTATGTACAGTGGGTACGGAAAGTTTTCAGACCCCTTTAAATTTTTCACTCTTTGTTATATTGCAGCATTTGCTAAAATCATTTAAGTTAACTTTTTTTCCTCATTAATGTACACACATCACCCCATATTGACAGAAAAACACAGAAATTGTTGACATTTTTGCAGATTTACTAAAAAAGAAAAACTGAAATATCACATGGTCCTAAGTATTCTGACCCTTTGCTGTGACACTCATATATTAACCTCAGGTGCTGTCCCTTTCTTCTGATCATCCTTGAGATGGTTCTACACCTTCATTTGATCCAGCTGTGTTTGATTATACTGATTGGACTTGATTAGGAAAGCCGCACACCTGTCTATATAAGACCTTACAGTTCACAGTGCATGTCAGAGCAAATGAGATTTATGAGGTCAAAGGAACTGCCTGAAGGGCTCAGAGATAGAATTGTGGCAAGGCACAGATCTGGGCAAGGGTACAAAAAAAATTTCTGCTGCACTTAAGGTTCCTAAAAGCACATTGGCCTCCATAATCCTTAAATGGAAGACTTTTTTGGACGACCATAACCCTTCCTAGAGCTGGCCGTCTGGCCAAACGGAGCTATCGGGGGAGAAGATCCTTGGTGAGAGAGGTAAAGAAGAACACAAAGATCACTGTGGCTGAGCTCCAGAGATGCAGTCGGAGATGGGAGAAAGTTGTAGAAAGTCAACCATTACTGTAGCCCTCCACCAGTCGGGGCTTTATGCAGAGTGGCCCGACGGAAGCCTCTCTCCTCAGTGCAAGACACATGAAAGTCCGCATGGAGACTCCAAGATGGTGAGAAATAAGATACTCTGGTCTGATGAGACCAAGATATAACTTTTTGGCCTTAATTCTAAGCGGTATGTGTGGAGAAAACCGGGCACGGCTCATCACCTGTCCAATACAGTCCCAACAGTGAATCATGGTGGTGGCAGCATTATGCTGTGGGGGTGTTTTTCAGCTGCAGGGACATGACGACTGGTTGCAATCGAGGGAAAGCTGAATGCGGCCAAGTACAGGGATATCCTGGAACGAAAACCTTCTCCAGAGGGCCAGGACCTCAGACTGGGCTGAAGGTTTGCCTTCCAACAAGACAATAACCCTAAGCACACAGCTAAAATAACGAGGAGTGGCTTCACAACAACTCTGTGACTGTTCTTGATGGCCCAGCCAGAGCCCTGACTTAAATTCAATTGAGCATCTCTGGAGAGACCTACAAATGACTGTCCACCAACGTTTACCAACCTGACAGAACTGGAGAGGATCAGCAAGGAGGAATGGCAGAGGATCCCCAAACCAGGTGTGAAAAACTTGTTGCATCTTTCCCAAAAAGACTCATGGCTGTGTTAGATCAAAAGTGTGCTTCTACTAAATTCTGAGCAAAGGGTCTGAATACTTAGGGTCATGTGATATTTCAGTTTTTCTTTTAATAAATCTGCAAAAATGTCAACAATTCTGTGTTTTTCTGTCAATATTGGGTGCTGTGTGTACAGTAATGAGGAAAAAAAAAGACTTAAATGATTTTAGCAAATGCTGCAATATAACAAAGAGTGAAAAATTTAAGGGGGTGTGTATACTTTCCGTACCCACTGTATATAGTATATATATATATATAAACCAAACAAACCCAGCAAACTTTGAAAGATTTAGTGCTGCAAACGTGTAGCACCAGCTAATCAATGTAGGTGATTAATTTTCAGCAGTTTTTCCATCACACTGTAATGCAGCGCACTGATTCTGTTCTCTATCGCTTCCGTCTGTCAAATAAACCGGCTGACGAACGGTTTGACTAGGAACCTGTCTCACACTGACAGTTTGGTGGCTGGTGTCATTCTTACAGTCTAACGCCGGATAATGGTGTTTCTGAGTCTGTAATATTGACTCGTGTAACAGACGTTCATTAAAAGTACGTCTTTTAGGAAGGTGATTGCAGTATAAGTTTCCATACCGGCCTTACGGAGAAGCGTACAAGACTCATTAAAAAACATTCATAAAGTAATATGGATGCATTGATAAATTCCACATTTCTATATATATATATATTATCTATATATATTGGTCAAGACGAAAAGTGTTTAATTTAAAACATAAGTGTAATACTGCTTTCAAATTGTTATTGTTTTTTCCCCCCCCCCAAATTAAAAAGTTCTGTTTAATTAATTGCAATTTTGTTTTTTCCGAGCAAAAAAGAATCAGCCTAATTTTACCATGTTTTACAGAAGACACCCATTAAAATGTAATTCAGTGTAACAATCTTGTCAGGCATATTTACAACAAAAATCAATTTATGACATATTAACAGACTAATTACTTTCACCCCAAATACTAATTAGTTGTAATTTTACATTTCTAAAACGTGCCACTATCCTAGGTTTTGCCCATTTGTCACTAAATTTTTTTTACTCTTTAAAACACAATCAAATTTAATATGCTCCCTTATTATTTTACATATTTTTTAATATGTACAGGTCAGAATAAGCCTGTTGTTTGAATTTTTACATAAATAATGTGTTACACTGAATGACAATGTAACATTATTTAAACCAAATTTTGACATTTTATTTTCCAAAAACTTATTTGAAACCTTAAAAGTAGACACTTTACTTACATTTAATGTGCTTTCTGTGGACATAAAATCACTTTTGTACATTTCTTTTGGTGCGGACATCTTAACATTCAAGTTACAGTTATGAATATGGGCTTAAAGTGAACTTTGAGCTTTCATTTGAGAGTATTCTCATCGAAATTGGAGGATAGGTTAAGGAATTACAGCTCTTTAATATGTACCTCCCCCCTTTTTCAAGGGACCATGAGTAATTGGACAGTTGACTCAAAAGTCATTTCATGGACAGATGCTATTCCTTCATTATTTCTACATCACTTGAGCAGGTACAAGTTCTGGAGTTGATTCTAAGTGTGTCGTTTGCGTTTGGAAGCTGTTGCTGTGAAGGATCTCTCCACACAAGTGAAACAGACGATTGTTAGGCTTCAAAAGCAAAACCGGTCCATCAGAGAGATAGCAGGAACATCAGGAGCGGCCAAATCAACAGTTTGGTACATTCTGAGAGAAAAAGCACGCACTGGTGAGCTCAGCAACATAAAATCTGGACGTCCATGGAGGACAAGTGGTGGATGATCGGAGAATCCTCTCCATGTTAAAGAAAAACTCTTTCACAACATCCAGCCAAGAGAAGACGAGTCTCTGTCAAAGTCTACAATCAAGAGAAGACTTCACCAGAGCAAATACAGAGGCTTCACCACAAGCTCCAAACAAGGCCAGATTAGACTTTGCCAAAAACATCTAAAAATGCCAGAGCACTTCTAGAAAAGCATGCTTTGGACGGCTGAAGTTAAGATCAAGCTGCACCAGAATGACGGGAAGAAAAGAGTCTGGAGAAGGCTTGGAACAGCTCATGATCAACACGACAGCTCCTCTGTGAAGCACGGAGTCATGGTGATGCCTGAGCGTGCATGGCTTCAGTGGCTGCTGGGTTACTGTTGTTTAGTGAGATGAACAGAAGCAGCCGGATGAACTCTGAGTGTGTAGAGCTATTACTCTGCGCAGATTCAGTCAATGCACAAAGCGATTGAAGGCCTTCTTAGTACAGATGAACGATGACTCAAAACATACAGCAAAAGCCACCCAGGAGTTTTGGAAGGTAAAAAGTGGAATATTCTGCAATGGCCAAGTCATTGAATCTCAACACCTATGAGGCTTCATTTCACTCGCTAAGACAACACTAAGCAGAAAGAGCCACAAACACACCACCACGAGGGCTGGCAAGCCTCAACAAAGAGAACCAGTCTCTGCTGCCTCCATGAGCTCCAGACTTAAGGCAGTCATCGCCTGCAAAGGATTCTCAACGAATATAAAAGGACCATTTGATTCTTTGTCCAATTACATTTGAGCCCCTGAAGATGGGGGGGGACTGTGTATAAAAATGGTTGTACTTCGTAAGCATTTTATGTTATATTTTTTTCAACTCCTTGAATTAAAGCTTAAAGTCTGCACTTCAATTTCATCTTGATTGTTTAATTTTAATTCTATTCTGGTGCCATACAGAGCCAAAATTATGAAAATTTTGTCAGAGTCCAAATATATATGGACAGTACCTGACTTCCCGTGCATATATTTAATATGTTTTTTTTTGTCTTGTTGATAGGTGGCTTATATTTTTGTTTATTGGGGTTAATATGTGAATATGAATGTTTAGTTAACAATAATAACCCTGGTCTGCCTAGCAACTACTCAGATGAACGTTATGAATTCTCTGTGATAAATTTAGTGAATGGTTTATGGCTCAATTACTTGTTGCTCAAACAGGGTTAATGATTTGTGACAGCAACAAAAGGTTTCTCAGAAACTGAGTGGAATATTCACTTCTGCTCAGGGTTTTTATTCTTAACTAAAGCTAAAAAAAAATTTTTTTGTTAAAATATATTAAAAATTGTGAATAATATTAAATGAAAATATACACAAATTGGAGTTAAGTTTTCATTTAAGTTGCTTTATGTTATTTTTATTATTTTTTAATATTTCTGTTAATTGTAAAATTTTGTTTGTTTTTTTTTTTCCCCCAATTAATTATTATTTTAGTTTAAGTACTTCAGTTTAAACTTATTTCGTTTCAGTTCATTGCCAGTGCAACAGGTTTAAGTTTTTCATGCAAGTTGTTCTTGTAATATTAGTTTTTTGTCATTTTTATTCGTTTTTTTTCTTAATGTCCCTATATTTTTTTATTATTACATTTTTTTTAGTATTTCAGTACATCAAGCTAAATTATATGAAAATATAAATTGTTTCCTTGGCAACTATCTGAACAAAAAGTAAATATGTTATTTATATTATGTTTTTATTTTTATAGTATATTAATATATATATATTTTTAATGGTTTTTAATTTTAGTTACTTTAATAATCCTGCGAACTGTAAAAAGTTTAAGTACATTTAACTAATTCCTAAAACTGAAAATACAAAATCCATAAAAAAAACAAGCTATAAAATCTTAAATAGATGAACAGAAATAGGTACAAACGCGGAGCACTTAAAATTACTCAAATTAAAATGAAAACTGAAAAATTAAAAAATTGTAAAATATATCAATGAATATTATGGTAACACTTTACAATAAGGTTCATAAGTTAACAGTTAACTACATTAGTTAACATGAAGTAAGAAAGGCATTTATTAATCTTAGTTAATATTAATTTCAGCATTTACTAATGCATTATTAAAATCACAAGTTGTGTTTGTTAACATTAGTTAAAGCACTGTGAACTAACATGAACGACTGTATTTTTATTAACTAACATTAACATATTAATAAATACTGTAATAAATGTATTGTTCGTTTATGTTAGTTAATACATTAACTAACATTTACTAATTGAATCTTATTGTAAAGTGTTACCAATATTATGAATAGAATATAATTTACTTGCATCAAAGTCCCATTTTTGTATCCAGACGGATTATTTTGGACATTTTTTGGAAGGGGTTTCTATTTGAATGCAAGGAAATCCGTTGCGAATGATTCTCTCGTACCGTACAGGAATCTGAGAGAGAGACGATGTTTGTGATGCTGGCATGTGTTTGTGCTGCAGGTCAGGAGGTCGTCTTCAAGAGCCTCGGGGAGGGAATACTGGAAAACGCCTTTCAAGGATACAACGCCTGCATCTTTGCCTACGGACAGACAGGTGCGGTTATAGTGTGCGGTATATTGTGACAGGGACATCCGTTTGACTGAAAGACCTCAATAGATGCTCACTCTGTCACAAGAGCGCCGGTAATTACTCTAAACAGACCTGCAAGATGATAACAAGCACACTAACATATCGAGTTCACACTAGAAAAGCACACCAGGAATTTCCTCTCTTTAACCTGGATTTACAGCAGACATGAGTCTCACTAAAACACGTCCAATCACGTTTCACCGCAAGAACATGAAGTTATATTTTGTGTGAAAAAAAAATACATCCAAACATTACGATGTTTTATGACCATTAATGCATATTTGTCCCCTCAAATTCTCATTGGTGAGATTTGTGCAGATGCGTTTTGTTGTTATTCTCAATGAGAATTCTTCCTAGACAAGTAAAAAAAATTCCTCGTAAAAACAATAACTAGATTCAACCTGATTTTTTTCTTTTTTTTGTTTTTTGATTTTGTCTTAATGTTAGAGAATAGTTGAAGATAAATTGTATTTATTTTCTTTACACAAAATAATTAAAAAATAAATTATAAGATCTGAAACATAGGAAGAAATGGTTAATTTTTAGTTTTATTTATTTGGATATAAAGCGAATTTTACATTTTATATTTTTCCTAATTAGTCATCATAACCAATAAACTGATTTTTCATTTTTTGTCTTTTTGGTCTTATAATGTTTAAGTAAGAGTTGTCAGATAATTGTAATTGATTTTTTTCTTACATAAACTATTACAAAATAACAGATAAACAACATTAAAGATCTAACATAACAAGTGTATTTATTTATTTGTATATACGAATAATACATTTTATATTTAATCTTTGTTCTCCTTTCAGTTATCGAAATATTCTGATTAAACCTGAAACTTTTTTTACATAATAACAATTTAAAAATAAATAAAAAAAATAAGATACAATCAAAGATCTGAAACATATAATGTGTATTTATTTTATTTTTATTTATTACTTATTTGGTATCAAGAAGAATATATTTGTCTATTTTAATAATCTAAAACATTAAAAAATCAATAACAGAGACAAACAAAATCTTATTTTTATACTTGAATAATAATTAAATGAATATTATAACATTTTTCCTGTGTCAATAATTTTATAGCTTAAATTATATTTTATTTAAATGATTTAATAATTATTTACATTTAATTAAATTTTTTTATTACTCCTTTAATTGTAATATTTTAAAAATTTATTGCATCAGGCACCTCACGGAAAATCCCTGTAATAGTAACTGAAAGCAGATTAAATTCAAAAGCGTCATATGTATCACCCTTAGCATCACCACAATACATTGTATGGGTCAAAATTATCGATTTTTATTTTATGCCAAAAATCATAAGTATATTAAGTAAAGGTCATGTTCCATGAATATATTTTGTAAGATTCCTACCGTAAATATATCAAAACTTATTTTCTGATTAGTAATATGCATTGCTAAGAACTCATTTGGACACGTTTAAAGGTGATTTTCTCAATATTTAATTTTTTTTTGCACCCTCAGATTCCAAAGTTTCAAATAGTTTGTATCTCGGCCAAATATTGGTCCTATCCTAACAAACCATACATCCATGGAAAGCTATTTATTCAGCTTTCATATGATGCATAAATCTCAATTTAAAAAATTGACCCTTATGACTCGTTTTGTGGTCCATGGTCACATATGAACTGAATTTTATTTCTTGTTCGCCGTACATGAACGAACGTCTGTGTTTTCATCACAGTCTTTCCTCCGCAGTACCAGCATATTGTCTGCTTCCTCTGCTGCCGCCCTGGTTCACCAACACATCTGCTGTCTGATACCATCACCTGTTGTCAATGTCTTGTGTTTTGTCCGCGGCTCGGGGAAATCCTTCTCCATGTTGGCCAGAGACACCAGGGCCTGATCCCCAACTCTGCTGCTCCTCTGTTTGAGAGAGTCTCCAAGACCGAACGAAGCCAGTCCTTCAGGTGAGGTGTCCTACATGGAGTACTATAACGAGAAGTCCGAGACTCGCTGGATCCAAAGGGTGGAGCGCATTCACCAACTTCATGCGTCTCTCACAGCTCTTTGTTTCTGCAATTGTTTGTCACATAAACCTACACAATAAACCCAATCTAACTGCTTATACCGTTGGTATGGAAATTATTCAGACCCCTTTAAATTTTTCACTATTTGTTATATTGTAGCCATTTGCTAAAATCATTAAGTTAATTTTTTTCCTCCTCATACTTCACACATCAGCACCCCATATTGCAGAAAAACACAGAATTGTTGACAGTTTTTGCAGATTGATTAAAAAAGAAAAACTGAAATCTCACATGGTCCTAAGTATTCAGACCCTTTTGCTCAGTATTTAGTAGAAGCACCCTTTTGAGCTAATACAGCCATGAGTCTTTTTGGGAAAAAAGACACCTGGATTTGGGGATCCTCTGCCAATCCTCCTTGCAGATCCTCTCCAGTTCTGTCAGGTTGAGATGGTAAACGTTGGTGGACAGCCATTTTTAGGTCTCTGCAGAGATGCTTAATTGGGTTTAAGTCAGGGCTCTGGTTTGGCCATTCAAGAACAGTCACAGAGTGGTTGTGAAGCCACTCCTTCGTTATTTTAGCTGTGTGCTTAGGGTATTTGTCTTGTTGGAAGGTAAACCTTCGGCTCAGTCTGAGGTCTTGAGCACTCTGGAGAAGGTTTTCGTCGAGGATATCCCTGTGCTTGGCTGCATTCATCTTTCCCTCGATTGCTACCAGTTGTCCTGTCCCTGCAGCTGAAAAACACCCCCACATCATGATGCTGCCACCACCATGCTTCACTGTTGGGATTGTATTGGATAGGTGATGAGCAGTGCCTTGTTTTCTCCACACATCCCGCTTAGAATTAAGGCCAAAAAGTTCTATCTTGGGCTCATCAGACCAGAGAATCTTATTTCACACCATCTCACAACTCCATGCGGGCTCTCATGTGTCTTGCACTGAGGAGAGGCATCCGTCAGGCCACTCTGCCATAAAGCACCGACTGGTGGAGGGCTGCAGTGATGTTTGACTTTCTACAACTTTCTCCCATCCCCCGCCTGCATCTCTGGAGCTAACCACAGTGATCTTTGGGTCTTCTTTTACCTCTCTCCCAACTCTTCTCCCCCGATAGCTCAGTTTTGCCGGACCGCCAGCTCTAGGAAGGGTTCTGGTCGTCCCCAACGTCTTCCATTTAAGGATTATTGTAGGCCACTGTTCTCTTAGACCTTAAGGCAGCAGAAATGTTGTGTACCTTGGCCAGATCTGTGCCTGCACAATTCTGTCGCTGACTCTTCAAGGCACTTCCTTTGACCTCATGAGTCCGCAGTTTGCTCTGACATGCACTGTACTGTAAGGTCTTATATAGACAGGTGTGTGCTTTCCTAATCAAGTCCAATCAGTAAAATCAAACACAACTGGACTCAAATGAAGGAGTAGAACCATCTCAAGGATTATCAGAAGAAATAGACAGCACCTGAGTTAAATATATGAGTGGCACAGCAAAGGGTCTGAATACTTAGGGGCCATGGAATCATTTAAGTTTTTTTTTTTTTAATAAATTTGCAAAAATGTCAAGAATTCTGTGTTTTTCTGTCTATATGGGGTGTTGTGTGTACATTAATGAGAAAAAAAATTAACTTATGATTTTAGCAAATGGCTGCAATATTATAAAGAGTGAAAAATTTAAGGGGGTCTTGAATACTTTCCGTACCCACTGTATATCCAGTAGATTGTCAGATTGTCAGAATTTGACGTAAACAGCACAATTAACTTTCTTTTAATTCTGTTACGGAAACAAAAAAACAGAATTGTAAGATGTAACCTCAGAATTCTGAGAAAAACGTAACAGTTCTCAGTTTATGTCTTGCAATTTCAGTTCTATTTTTGTCTTTTTTATATCATTAAATTTTTTACCTTTTTACATCAATATTTACATTTTTAATGTTGTCTCTTATTTATTTTTATTTATAGTTACAATTTAATTAGTAAATTATTTCACGTCCTATTTTATGGCTTTCAAGTGTTTATTTTGTTATTTAGTTTAAAACATTTTTTAAATGTTTTTTTTGTTGTTACAATTTTAGACTTTACATCTTAATTCTATATTTTGTTCGTGCTTTTTTGAATCAATAAATGTTTACATTTTTTCATCATTTTCTGCTTTTGTACTACAGTATAATTTAAAAAAAATTAGTAATCGTTTTTAATTAGTAAATTATTCTTGACCTATTTTTATAGCTTTAATTTAGCTATTTAGTTTTTTTAAAGTTACATTTTATGCATTTTCAATTCTAATTTTTATTTTAAATTTTTTTTAATTGTTGACTGTTTAATCATTACTTTGTTTTTGTGCTGTATTTACTTAACATATTAATAGGTATCATTAAAAATTAGTAAATAGGTTTAATTTTTTCTTTCTTTTTTTCATTTTATGAAGTTGGGTTTGTGCTGAATCAAATCAAATACTCTGCTCGAGGCCCGAACAAGAATCCAGGGAACATGAATAACATCCTAATGAGACTGTTTTCTCACACGTCTTCTCTCTCCTCCGTCTGTACAGGAGCAGACAGTCTCTGAAGGTCAGAGAGCATAAAGTCCTGGGTCCGTATGTGGACGGTCTGTCTCAGCTGGCTGTGATGAACTTCGAGGTGAACATGACTCTCCTCAACTCCGTTTCAAATGTTTCATTGAAGTATCAACTTTGTTTCAGATGTTTCTCCCAGAATTCTAAAGAATGCTTTTGTCTCACGTTATCATATAGGCCTTGTTCAGACAGGCAGCACAATCTGTAAAGTTCTTTGTAGTTCAAACAGCAAAAAAAACAAAAAAAACTTGAAATTACGAACCAAACTATGTTCTGATTAGAAATGTGTTTGCTGTCCAGATTGGCTCGTTTTCTCTCACTGTCTCCGCTTACAGTGAACTATTAGTTTGTTGTTTGCTGTGAGTCCAGCATGTGATTTAGTTGCATGTTCTCTCTCATCTGCGCCTCCTGCAGGACATTGAGTCTCTGATGTCGGAGGGGAATAAATCACGCACAGTAGCCGCCACTAACATGAACGAGGAGAGCAGCCGATCGCACGCCGTCTTCAGCGTCATCGTCACGCAGACGCTGTATGACCTGCAGTCTGGGGTCAGTGCTGCTCTACTTCCATTGTTTTTCATTTCAGCATTTGTCACTAATGACAATAGAATTATTAAAATGTTTTGTTTATTTGTGACATGCAGCATAAGTCACTGAGTCTTTCACATATATTAGTCAATATGTGTTTCTCTTCCATCACAAAAACATCAAGAATAACTTTATTTGTTTTGTTTTTTTACAAAATAAATTTGGATATACTTTAATTTCTATTTTTATGACTTTAAATGTATTTATTTATTTACTGTAATTATTAAATATTATTACATTTAAAAAAATTTATTAAATGTTTTTCCTTTTTAGTTTTTAGTTTTATACTTGACCTTTTGCAATGATTTTTTTATTTTATTGTTAATTTTAAATAAATTAATATATATCTATATAGAGAAGAGAGAGATTGCGGGTCAACGATTATCACGCTTTATCAATTAAACGTTTTTGTTTACATGCTATATGTGTGTGCACTGTGTATATTTACTATGTATATATAAATACAAACACATGCATATATATATATATATATAAATAAAAATAAATAAATATTTAATATATAAAAATCTAAAATGTTTCTGAAATATATACATGGATGTTCAAGTTTTATTCATGGATTATGCATGACAAGTGTTCATTTTGGACTCTGGTCAAGGGCGTAGAATTTAGTAGGAATGCTTTGACATGTCCCTATAAATATCAGCCTCTACTAAATTGTCCCTAGCAATAATTTTGATCAAACAATTAAATCTCTGTTGTCTGCTGTTATGTCCCCACCAATGACAATATCAAACCTACGCCCTTGACTCTGGTCATGTTGATTGTAATATTTTCTTTTATGTCTGTGTTTGTTTGTGTGTGTGATTGTGAACGCAGAATTCTGGTGAGAAAGTGAGTAAGATCAGTCTGGTTGATCTGGCCGGCAGTGAACGTGCTTCTAAGACTGGAGCCGCTGGAGAGAGACTGAAGGAGGGCAGCAACATCAACAAGTAAGTCGACTGCAGCCGGTTGCTATATTCAGAGTAAATGAGTCACTTGCTTATAATAGTCGAAAAACTAACAATATGTTGGTTGTTGTTATATGCAATTTGGGAAATTAGTCTAAACAGTATAAAAACAGCCACTAGGACCAGCTAAAAGATTAAATATATGAATAAAGGGATCTTTACAAACCTGCATGAATAAGTAGAGGAAATCTGCAGACTGTAATAGATGTTATATGAATGAACTGCATGATGTATAATGATGGCTCCTCTCATATAGGGTTTCCCAAACTAATGATTAATTAAATCATAAAAAATCAATCAATCAATCACTTGCTTAAAAGTAATTAAATAATAAAACATGTCAAATTAAAATATTTCTCAGATGTTAGTGTAGTGCTTTATAGGGATGCTTAATAATGGTATCGGTATCGGTATCGGTATCGGCCCGAACTGGGGGCTTTCCATGTATAGATAGATAAGAGAGCCGCACTTCTGGTTTCTTTATTTTTGATGTTCTCCGTCACCTTGGCACATGCTTTTTGGATTAGAACCAAATGAAATCATAAAATAGACCATTTATAGGGGCATTCACTATAAACAACATTTATTTTCAACCTTAAGCATACACGACTTTATGGCAGAAGTGAAACTATCAGCCTGTGTGAAGTGCGCTAGGCTGTACTCTACTTGTCCCTTTTATTCCGCACCAATACAAATATATGCGCGAGTTCTGCATTATATGAGTCGCTCTGGAATATAAATCACAGCACATTTCAGGTGAAAAAAACTGCTACTTATATTTCTGAAAGATTTATAATGAGTGGTTCCCTGCATTACTACAGCAAAGCACGTGATTACAGTACAAATCCGCTGCAATGCTGCAGCTCTAATGCTATTAAATTAAAGAAACCATAGAGCAAAAAAAGGAACAGTGAAAGTAACTAAACCTGGTAAATACATTTTAATGGATTTAATTAAGTGTGAAAATAACTGAAGGATATAACTGTTTGATAAAAGAAGTTAACCAACTAACATTATACATATTCTTTTGGTTTCTGTACTCAATATTTAAAAAATTTTCAAATACAATGAAAATACCAGTATCGGTACTCTGTACCGTCATTACCACAAATAAAGTATCTGTAATCGTCCTAGTACTGAAAAGAGGTATCGTTGCATTCCGTAGTGTTTTTCTTGTCATTTCCTGTGGTGTTGTTTGTGTGGTGTTTTATGTTGTTTATGTGGTGTTTTATGTTGTTTGTGTGGTGTTTTATGTTGTTTATGTGGTGTTTTATGTTGTTTGTGTGGTGTTTTATGTTGTTTATGTGGTGTTTTATGTTGTTTGTGTGGTGTTTTATGTTGTTTATGTGGTGTTTTATGTTGTTTGTGTGGTGTTTTATGTTGTTTATGTGGTGTTTTATGTTGTTTCTGTGGTATTTTCTGATATCTCTGTGGTGTTTTATGTTGTTTTTGTGGTGTTTTCTGATGTCTCTGTGGTGTTTTATGTTGTCTTTGTGGTGTTTTCTTTTGTTTCTGTGGTGTTTTATGTTGTTTCTGTGGTGTTTTATGTTGTTTATGTGGTGTTTTATGTTGTTTGTGTGGTGTTTTATGTTGTTTCTGTGGTGTTTCCCGATGTTTCTGGGGTGTTTTATGTTGTCTGTAGTGTTTTTTTAGGGATGCACCGATATGAAAATTTTGGCCGATACCAATAACCGATAATTCTTTATTTTTTAAAGCCGATAACCGATATGTTGGCCGAAAAATCTATATCCAAATTGTTGTATACTTTTTGAGAGCCTGATTACAAAAAAGGTCTCATCATTAAAACCACATCCCAAACACTTCAACATAAGCAGCCTAGTTTGAACGGTTACGTTTTAAAAATATTTTTACTTTCCCTTTACCAAATTTAGTCATAAAAAAAGTCTTACAAATAAATAAAATATTTCATAAATAATGCAAACAAGTCACTGGACATCATTACGTGTAAAGAATCAAAATGAATGCGTCATAGATCAATAAAACGGAATAGCCTCTGAACGGACAATAATTTAATTATTTTAATTACTAAACCATATTGCTGATGAAGATAATAATAGAAAAATACAAGTGGTTTTTATTATTAATAATGTATCAATGATTTTGAAAAAAGTAACAAATTAATACCACTGTTTTAAATAGCAGCCGTTTGAGCTGCGCGTGCTGAAGCTGAAGATCTGAATGAACACGGTAAACTGAAGCGTTTTGCTGGCAGCTTATTTAACTCAAGGAAATGCATCCTGAAATTAATATTAATACAACATAAAACATAATATTACAACTTATATATGTACAAAATGATGCAGTTTTTGCGTGCTATAGTCAGAATGTGTGATCCGCGCTGAAACACGGCAACTAAACCCAAAGAATTCACAACGTTTTATTATAATAATTTTCTCATTAGAGTGTTATATACACGACATTCCCAATCATAGTTATTAATGTTGTGCACTGCTGTTTTGAGTTTATCACTGGTAAACTGAAGCGCTCTTTTAACTTAACCAACGCATTCTATATGAGATAAATCAGATATACATCAAATAAACACAATATTACATCGTACAATTGCACAAAAGGCTGCAAATGAACAGCGCGCATCTTAAGTGTCTCTGAAGGAAATAATTCATTATTTATCGGCTTTAAGATATCGGCCATATTTTCTTATCAGGCCGATACCGATAACAGAAAAAATGAGCATTTATCGGCCGATACCGATATGGTGGCCGATATATCGTGCATCCCTAGTTTTATTGTGTGTGTGTGTGTGGTGTTTACTGATTTTCTGTGGTATTTTCTGATGTTTGTGTGGTGTTTTATGTTGTTTATGTGGTGTTTTATGTTGTTTGTGTGGTGTTTTATGTTGTTTATGTGGTGTTTTATGTTGTTTGTGTGGTGTTTTATGTTGTTTATGTGGTGTTTTATGTTGTTTGTGTGGTGTTTTATGTTGTTTATGTGGTGTTTTATGTTGTTTCTGTGGTGTTTTATGTTGTTTATGTGGTGTTTTATGCTGTTTGTGTGGTGTTTTATGTTGTGTGTGTAGTGTTTTATGTTGTCTCTGTGGTGTTTTATGTTGTCTCTGTGGTGTTTTATGTTGTCTTTGTGGTGTTTTATGTTGTCTTTGTGGTGTTTTATGTTGTCTTTGTGGTGTTTTATGTTGTCTTTGTGGTGTTTTATGTTGTCTTTGTGGTGTTTTATGTTGTTTTTGTGGTGTTTTCTGATGTCTCTGTGGTGTTTTTTTGTCTCTGTGGTGTTTTATGTTGTCTCTGTGGTGTTTTATGTTGTTTTTGTGGTGTTTTCTGATGTCTCTGTGGTATTTTCTGATGTCTCTGTGGTGTTTTCTGATATCTCTGTGGTGTTTTATGTTGTTTCTGTGGTGTTTTATGTTGTCTGTGGTGTTTTCTGATGTTGTTTGGTTTATTTATGTGGTGTTTTATGTTGTTTCTGTGGAGTTTTATGATGTTTGTGGTGTTTTATGTTGTGTGTGTGGTGTTTTCTGATGTTTATGTGGTGTTTTATGTTGTCTCTGTGGTGTTTTATGTTGTGTGTGTGGTGTTTTATGTTGTGTATGGGGTGTTTTATGATGTTTGTGGTGTTTTATGTTGTGTATGTGGTGTTTTATGATGTTTGTGGTGTTTTATGTTGTGTATGTGGTGTTTTATGATGTTTGTGGTGTTTTATCTTGTGTGTGTGGTGTTTTCTGATGTTTCTGTTGTGTTTTCGGATGTTTGTGGTGTTTTATGTTGTGTATGTGGTGTTTTATGATGTTTGTGGTGTTTTATGTTGTGTATGGGGTGTTTTATGATGTTTGTGTGTTGTTTTATGATGTTTGTGTGGTGTTTTATGTTGTTTCTGTGGAGTTTTATGATGTTTGTGGTGTTTTATGTTGTGTGTGTGGTGTTTTCTGATGTTTGTGGTGTTTTATGTTGTGTATGGGGTGTTTTATGATGTTTGTGGTGTTTTATGTTGTGTATGGGGTGTTTTATGATGTTTGTGGTGTTTTATGTTGTGTATGGGGTGTTTTATGATGTTTGTGGTGTTTTATGTTGTGTATGGGGTGTTTTATGATGTTTGTGTGTTGTTTTATGATGTTTGTGTGGTGTTTTATGTTGTGTGTGTAGTGTTTTTTTGATGGTGGTGTTTTTTTGTATGTCTCCAGGTCTCTGACGACGCTGGGCTGTGTAATTTCTGCTCTTGCTGATCAGTCTGCAGGAAAAGGCAAGAGCAAGTTTGTGCCATACAGAGACTCAGTGCTGACGTGGCTGCTGAAGGTGAGGATGATCATCAGAGTTCATTGAACACTGTTTAAATGTCTAGGGGAATCAAACTCTTTTCCTCTGCTGTTACAGGACAATCTGGGTGGCAACAGTAAGACGGCAATGATCGCCACCATCAGCCCGGCCGCTGACAACTACGAGGAGACACTCTCGACGCTGCGCTACGCCGACCGAGCCAAGAGAATCGTCAACCACGCCGTGGTGAATGAGGATCCCAACGCCCGAATCATCAGAGAGCTGCGGGAGGAAGTGGAGAAGCTGAAGGTGCAGCTCTCGCAGGCTGAGGTGAGCAGGGAATTAAGGGAGATTATCTGAACCAGATTCTGCGACAGAACAAACGTCACACCGTGTTACTCTAATACAGGGGTTTTCAACTTTTAGATTCCCCAGATATGATCATCCTCATGCAAACGACCCCCATCCTAATCTATAATATTTTCATGTATAAAGAAAATTTATATTGTGAAAAATTAATAATTAATAGTGTAAAATATTACTTAGAAAATCTAGTTTCTATTGCATTTTTTCCTACTCACTACAGTCTGGACTCTAGCTGCAATATTTATTTATTTAACGGTCTTTTTTTTTTTTTTTTTTTTTTTCTTTAGTTGTTGTAATTCTATTTTTTATTTTAGTTTCGTTTGTTAACCATAATAAAATATACACTAAATTAATTCAATCATAAAGCCTAATTAAAATAAAGAAATACTTTACAAATAAGAACAATCAAGATAAACATTTACTATACTTAAATTAAAAATAAATATATCTTTAAAAATAAAAACTGTCGGTAAAATACAACCCGGTGTTACTGTCCTTAGTTAGTTTTGCAGTTTTTATTTATGTTAAATTTTTATTTTTAAATGCTTAATATAATTTTTATTCTTTATTTAACAAATTGTATTTTTTTAATAAAATAAATGTTTTTTTTTTTTTTATCATTTTTTTTACAGTTTAAATTTTTGTTACATTTCATTAATTATTATTCCGTTTAAAATTTTTTTGCTCTCTTTTTCTAAAAAACTTTCCATTGACTCCCTATGAGTCCGCTTGAAAACCCCTTCTCTAATGCAGACTTATACAACCAAACAAAAAATTTTATTCTATTAATTTTTTTGTTGTTATTTTGTACAAATTAAATGTGTATTTATAATAGAAATTTCTCCCACATCTCCACTAACTTTTAAACTTTTCCATCGAACGTGTTGCCATATGTTCTGTATTGCTTGTAGGCTAAGGATACAAGTGAAACAGCATTTGAATTTAGCCCCAAAAATATATACCTAGGAAGGCATCATGCTACATGTCTTTGATCCCTTAAAATCCTCACTATGTAGGCAGCTTCACTAGGTTTTAGATTAGAGCCTGTGTATTTTTTCCAGCTAGTTGGCAAGTCATTACTTCTCATTTTTGTTTAGTTTAAGTACTACAATAATTAAAACTAAAACTGAAATAGAAGATTTAAATGAAATAAAAGCCATATAGATATATTAAAATCAAATTAAATAATATTCAAATCAATACGGGAACTATAAGAATACAAACTAATTCGAAATATTAATTAAAACTATAGTAGTTTATCACTGATTCTAAAATGGGGAGCTGTTAGTGATAATGTTTGTTATGTTGTGTCGGTCAGTCTCTGAAGTCTCCTGAGCTGCAGGAGAAACTCCAGGAGTCTGAGAAACTCGTTCAGGAGATGACCGTCACCTGGGAAGAGAAACTCAGGAAACTGAGGAACTCACAGGTTCCCCACACACACACCCACCACACAAACTCACACCCAACACACACCCACCCGACCCACACACACACACACAACTCACACACACTCACTCGACACTCCTCCCCACACACACACACACACACACACACACACACACACACACACACACACACACACACACACACACACACACACACACACACACACACACCACACACACACACAAAAACACAAACAAACACAAACACACACAACACTCACTCACACACATACAGACACACACACACAGACACACACCACACCACACCACACACACACTCACACACACAAACTCACACAACACACACACACTCACACACACAACACACACACACACACACACTCTCACACACACTCACACATACTCACACATCACACACACACACACACAAACCCACCCACACACCCCACCACTCACACACACAAACTCACCCTCACACACACACAAACTCACACACACACACACACTCACACACACACACACACACACACACACACACACACACATGCACACAGAAACACACACACACTTGTCTGGTTTGCTATCCTTGTGGGGACTCTCCATAGGTGTAATGGTTTTTATACTGTACACACCGTATATTCTATCACCCTTCACCAACCCTACCCCTAAACCTACCCCTCACAGGAAACTTTCTGCATTTTTTAGATTTTCAAAAAACTTCATTCTGTGTGATTTATTAGCTTGTTTACCCGTGGGGACCTCAATTTAGGTCCCCACCGTGACACGAGTCCCCATGAGTCTGTGTGTATTCAGGTTTAAGTCCCCACCAGAGTAGAAAAACAGGTACACACGCACAAACACACGCACACACACGCTCATTACTGACAGCTGCTGTCTCGCTGTGATTGGTCTCTGCAGGAGCGTCAGAAGCAGCTGGAGAGCATGGGAATCTCTCTGGAGTCGTCAGGGATCAAGGTCGGAGAGGACAAGTGCTTCTTGGTCAACCTGAACGCCGATCCGGCTCTCAATGAACTGCTAGTGTACTACCTGAAGGTACAGTGATCACACACTGAGACGTCAGCAGAGGTCACTGTTACTCATTCATTCTTGCTGATGCTTTTTTGTTTTTTGATGCATCTCAAGGGACACTTAGGAATAGTTTTTTTGTCTATTTTTCGAATGGACAAATTAGTAGAAACTGTTTATTTAATTTATGTTTTAAAATGTAGTTAAAATAATTAAAGGGTTAGTTCACCCAAAAATGAAAAGTCTGTCATTAATTACTCTCATATTTAATCAAAAATATCTTAATTTGTGTTCCGAAGATGAACGAAGGTCTTACGGGTTTGGAACGACATGAGGGTGTGTAATTAATGACAGAATTTTCAATTTGGGGTGAACTATCCCTTTAAACAATAAATCAATAAATACTACCTTGTTTTTTAAAAACATACTCACTTCAGTACTGTACTTTTTATTTAAATGTATACTTCATTATTTATTTAAATCTAATTGTATTATTTATTTATTTCATATTTCAAAATAAATAAATATTATATACAATATATTTTATATTGGATTTATTTAAATATTATTTTATATTTGTATATAGTAGACTTATATAAAATAAAAATATAATAATTATATTATATTTATATTCTTATTTATTTATTTTATATATAATATACATATTACTTTATTTATATGTTATAGTACAGACATTATTTTCTATATTTACATATGTATTTTTTGTTCATCTTTGTTATTATATTGATTATGTGAGTCATAAAATGATTTATTGATTTTTTTCTCATTTTTGTAGTTGTTGTAGTTTTTTATTTAGCTACAATTTAAAGCATTAATTATACCATTTTAAAAATATCTCTGTTAATTTACCACTTTAAAAAGTGATTTGTTTATTTCCATTTTTATGTTTGAATTTTCCTGTAAGTGTCACTCCATACTCCACGCCATGCACGGCTACAATCAAAATGTATTTGCAAACAAGCTGAAATTGCATTACAGATGAATCATATCTGGAAGTTGCAGACATAGAAAATCCAGCTTAAAGGCTGTTTTCAGTGTTTCAGTGAGTTGTTAAACCATCTGACAAATTCAGCCTGATTCATCCGATTCGGTTTATTCTTTCTGACTCAAAAGAACGATTCACAAATCTTGCATCACTAGGTCAAAGTTTATCCGTCTGCGCCGTCGTATGAGCTGCGTTTGCTCTGATAGAGACCTGTCAAAACACCACCAACAACAGGCCTTTAGCGGTGTTTGTGTAACTCAGGCCACATGCAGGAGAACTCTTCAGTGCCTCCTCTGAGATGTTTGCTCTGGTTCAGGATCACACGCGTGTGGGGGCCGACACGTCTCAGGACATCCAGCTGTTCGGCATCGGGATCCAGTCTGAACACTGTGTGCTGGAAGTCACGTCTGACGGAGACGTCACGCTCACGCCGGCAGACAACGCCAGGTAACACAAACCTGTGTCGTTTATTAGCATGAAAAGAAATAATATCATTTACAGTTAAACCAATGTATGCAAAATGAAACGGAAACAATAATAATGACATAAAAAATACAATACGTTGTAAAGTTTCAGGTGAAAGAAAAAAAAACATTAAAATAATAATAATGTTTTTCAAACCTTTTTTGATATATATTAATATATTATATATATATATCTTTGTGTTTAATATCTATGGATGTTTAATAAACGTTTACATTACATAAAGCTTTGCAAGTGACAATCACATTAACACACTTATAAGTCTAAATAATTCATTAAGGTATAAGTATCATTAATATTTCTTTTTAGGATTTTATTCATATTTTATTCTTATATTTTGTGTTTACATTTTGTTCGTTTTGTAAAACTGTTTTTTTTTGTCATATTTTTTTTTTATATTTTCAAATATATATAAACTAGATATATAAAATTTTTAATTATAGAATTAAAATAATTCAATAATTTAAACTAAACTAATTTAATAATTTGAGTACTTATTAATAGTAACAAATTGGAAACTAACTTAAAAATATTTTTATTTCAATTATTTTCAATGTTTTAGTTTTAGTTAATGATAACAACACTGATAATTCTGAATATCTCTGAATATAAAAATATATGTTTACCTAATATCTTTATTTATATTTATATCATCCTTATGAATTTTTAGTACTTCAAGTTAAGACTGAGAAACTAACTTTACAATAATATGTTTTTATATTTTATTTAAGTTGTTGTAAATGTTTTTAGTTTTAGTTAACAATATCTTTATTCGATTTTATTTCAGTTTTATTAATTTTAGTACTTTAAGAAAGTAAACAAATGAGAAATGTTGCCTTGGCAACTAACAAAAAAAATAATACGTTTTATTTCAGTTATTGTAATTTTTTTTACTTTAAATGTCGCAAGTTTAAAATATATAGTATTTTAGATGCAGTTCTTGTGTCTGATTTGTGTAAGATATTGTAATCCTGTGCTGTTTGACGGTCGCAGGACGTGTGTGAACGGGACGATGGTTTACTCCAGGGTTCAGCTGTGGCACGGAGATCGCATTCTGTGGGGAAACAACCACTTCTTCAGGTGAGCAGCAGGTCGACATGCGCAGCGTCTCGTCTCGTCTCGAGCTCAGACTCATCCGAGCGAATGTCGTCCTCAGAATCAATCTGCCCAAGCACAAGCGGCGCGAGCGACTGAAGGAGCCGGAGCGAGACTCTCCTCGCCAAAGCTTGTCCGAGGCCGACGTGGAGACGGCGAGCCAGGCCTCGTCCGAACAGGACTACAGCTACGAGTTCGCACAGATGGAGGTCATGATGAAAGCGCTGGGGAGCAACGGTACACGCCTGACCTCTGACCTCTGACACCACACTGCA
This sequence comes from Sinocyclocheilus anophthalmus, assembly GCA_018155175.1. Classification (NCBI taxonomy): domain Eukaryota; kingdom Metazoa; phylum Chordata; class Actinopteri; order Cypriniformes; family Cyprinidae; genus Sinocyclocheilus; species Sinocyclocheilus anophthalmus. The sequence goes on along the minus strand of JADLZN010011154.1, from coordinate 74,880 downwards.
TGATAGAGCCTTCACTGCACAATACACATAACAGCACACGTCGCAGAGCTTCATGTGCTGAGGTGCTTCTCAGTATCATTATATGGAATATAATGCATTACATTGCTATCATTTTATGGAATATAATGCATTACATTGCTATCATTATATGGAATATAATGCATTACATTGCTATCATTTTATGGAATATAATGCATTACATTGCTATCATTATATGGAATATAATGCATTACATTGCTATCATTATATGGAATATAATGCATTACATTGCTATACATCCCTATAACTAGATGCATTTCTCATTGCTGATTATTATGAAAATGCCAAAAACATATATATAAACAAAAAATTAAATATATAATATAGGAAATACAAATTATATAAATTTACCTGATTATCATATCTCTACATTCCCAGATATAACCAGATAAATGTATTCCCATTGCTTATTATTAATAAAAATACATAAGAATTCAATTTTAATTATTTAAATGTACCTGATTATCACATCTATACATCCCTATAACAAGACAAATTTACCTGCTTGTATTTTCATCGCTGATTATTATGTAAATGGAATAAAAATAAATAATAATTTATTTGTAATAATGAATGAATGAATTAATTAAATTTACTTGATTATCACATCTATACATCCTCATCACAACACAAATGTACTTGTTTGTATTCACATTGCTGATTGTTATGAAAATGCAATAAATTAAATAATAGTTTAGTTTTAATAAATCATTTTGAAAGAAATAAAAAAAGATTGAAATGTACCTGATTATCAGTCAAAAACAAGTGAAAAAAATGTATAAATGCAACACTTTTATTTTCTGTATATATTATTTGAAAACAAACTTATGCAATTTTGCATTTCGTGAAATGTTATCTTGTTATAAAGATGTTTACATAACAAGAAAACAAGATGAATGGTAAAGATCATGATTTTTGTTCTTTTTGTAACGCTGCTACATAAACACTTTAAAAGTGTTTCTCTTCTAGAGAAAATCAGCCATTAGCAGTGCTATTTTATGTTTTTTAATGATATTATTTATTCATATTTTGAATGAGCTTTTACTTTGGATATTTGTAGGATTTATTTTCATTTTTAGTAATTTTGTTATATGCTTTATATGGTTTTGTCATTTTATTTTATTTTTTTTCAATATATCTTTAATTATATTTTGAGCTTTTACTTTGTTTTTACAATTTCTATTTTAATTTTACATTTACATTTGTGACCCTGGAGCACAAAAGCAGTCATAAGTAGCATGTGTATATTTGTAGCAATATCCAACAATACAGTGTATGGGTCAAAATAATCGATTTTTCCCTTTTATGCCAAAAATCATTAGGACATTAAATAAAGATCATGTTCCATGAAGACATTTTGTAAATTTCCTACCGTAAATATATCAAAAGTTAATTTTTTATTAGTAATATGCATTGGTAAGAACTTTATTTGAACAACTTTAAAGATTATTTTCTCAATATTTAGATTTTTTGCACCCTTAGATTCCAGATTTTCAAATAGTTTTATCTCGGCCAAATATTGTCCGATCCAAACACACCATTCATCAATGGAAAGCTTACTTATTCAGCTTTCATATGATGTATAAAACTCAATTAAAACAAATGGACCCTTATGACTGGTTTTGTAGTCCAGGGTCACATTTATGCATTTTGCAGACCGGCTTTTATTATTTATCCAAAAGCAGATTACAAATGGGGAATACATAACGCGTATTCATCTTACATGGCAACAGCACAAGAAAAAGAGGAGTACGGGAAAATCGGGAGTGTTCGGAATACCAAGTTTCAAGAATTGTTCAAATAAGAACAAGCTAGACAAGGAAGGATTAAAGAAAAGATCATTTTTTTAGCGTAAGTTTTAGTAATTTCGTTTTTTGAATATTGCTTTTGGATTAATTTTTATTCCAGATTTAGGTTTTTATTTGTTTTTTTGTTTTTACTTTTCATTTCAGTGTCTTTTAGACATACATTTTACGTCTAATATTTATATTTTATTTATTTCGCTTTATTTCAAGACATTAGCACAACATTATGTCGTGATGTATTTTAGTTTTAGTTGTATTATAGCGTTCTAGACGCGTCTCCTCGTCTCAGACCCCATGCAGAAGGCGGTGCATGCTCTGGAGAAGCAGTATGTGGAGGAGAAGCGTCTGGCGCTGGAGGAGCAGCGGCTGATGTACGAGCGTGAGCTCCAGTCTCTGCGGCAGCAGCTCTCGCCGGAGAAAGCGTCTCAGCACCAGCGCTGCAGCAGCTTCCCCACACCCACCCACCCCAACTGCGTCCTGTGAGCGCGAGAGGTCAAACACACACACGACCACCGTCGCATCTCGAACACACATTAACTTTTATGGTTTTTTGATTGCAGTAAAGGAGACATATTATGCCCCTTTTTACAATATGTAATATAAGTCTCAGGTGTCCCCAGAATGTGTTTGTGAAGTTTCAGCTCAAAATACTCCACAGATCATTTATTACATCATTTTGAAAATGCCTATTTTGAGTGGAAGCAGAAACACACAGTTTTTTCGGGCCTGTCTCTTAATACAAATGAGCTGCTGCTTCTCGCTCCCTTTTTCTGAATAGAGCTGCGCCATTACACCTCGTACCTGCTAAAAACATCTGTTTTGGTTCTGATTATCACGTTTATCGTGCTGAAATCATGCTTTTAATGCGTATTAGTTTAAACTTCTGATATACAGTTTTCTGAGTGCACACGCACAGAAAGCGGCTGTCACAGCATGTGAGCATTAAACTAAGTTCTCATTCACCAGTTTGTTAAAAACACACATGAGTTACAAAAACAGTGGGTTATGTCTGTGAAGGTAAACAACTGGGAAAGAAATTGCATGTTTATTTTAGAACGAAATAGTGTTCTGTGCTCGTCTGTGCAGACAAACACAGAACAGTTTGCATGTTTTGCTCAAACTTTCTCCATGGCGTTAGAACTAGTACACTGTTGTCGCTTGCGAAAACATAATAACGGCGTCGTGGGTGTAAACTTACAGATTAAGGGGCGGTAATATTATAATGAGATCCCTTTGCCACGTCATCCAAGGGAGCGAAATCAGACGCACTCATTTTCTCAGACGCTTTCAGAAAAGCTCAACACATGTGTGTATTTCAGGGACGAGCTGTTCCGTCAGAGTCTGTCTCGGTTGCGTGAGCAGGTGGTCCGAGCGAACGCTCTGGTGCGAGAGGCTAACTTTCTGTCCGAGGAGATGCACAAACTCACCGACTATCAGGTCACGCTGCAGATCCCAGCCGCCAACCTCAGCGCCAACCGCAAGGTGAGAAACACGCATTCATTCAGCAGACGCTTTTATCCAGTCATCAGATCCAACAATACAGAGACCCAAGTATAAACTAGATTAGTATACAAGCTAGAACAGAAGTGGTTTTTGCTTGTGTATTTATTTACTTCTTCATTTGTCACTTATTAATCAACCTATATTTATTAGATATCTATATTTTTTAATCATTATTTATTTACTAATTTATTCATTAGTTCATTTCTTTGTGTACTCATTTATTTACTCATTTATCTATTTATTAATTTACTTCTTTATGATTTATGTACTCATTTATTTATTGATTTATTCTTTCATATTTGTTAGCTAATTTATTTACTTATTCATCCATTTGCTTGATTAATTGTTTATCTATTTATATATGTGTTCCTTTGTTATTTATTCATTTAATCATTACTTATTTATTCACTAATTTCTTTATCTATTTACATATGTATTTCATGTATTTGTTTTAGTTATTTTTTTGTTTGTTTATGTATTTGCTCATTTATTTATTTATTGACTTATTCATTCATTAGTTTTTTTACTTGTTTTATCTATTTATTCCTTTGTTTATTTATTCATTATAAATGTACTTGCTCATTTATTTATTTATATGTATCATTTATTTGTTTGTTTGCTTATTCATTTACTCATTTATTTAATTATTCACAGGAATAGGAGTTACATTAAGTGCTTTCATTTTTGGTTGTGCATTAGGTGTTTTCACCTAATTTGTAGTTGACTAACAGCAGTCTAGTTATTTTAAATCAAATTTATAATGCTTTTATCATCCTTATGCCCCCCCCCCCGGTGGTTTTGCGTTTTATGACCTCACATTAATTGAACGACAACATGGATTAAAAATGATGCAAAAACAGTTTGACCACCTAAAAATATACATTTGCATTTATGCATTTGGCAGACGATTTTATCCAAAGCGACTCACATTGCATTTATGCATTCATGCATTGCTTGTTGAAATTTGATCTATAACTGCAAACGTAAGTGCACCGTTTATGGTCGCGTAGTTGTTTTTTCCTCCGCTGTAATATTACCATTTTTTTTTTTTCGGTAATTATCTTAATCCCAGCGTGGCACTATAGTCAGTGAACCGGCCATCCAGGTGCGACGCAAAATGAAGGGAACGCAGGTGTGGACCATCGAGAAACTAGAGAACAAACTAGTGGACATGAGAGACGATTACAGAGACTGGAGGGAAGGAACACAGGAGGTGGTGAGTGAAAGAAAACAATGCTTTTATTCAGCAAGGATTCATTAACTTGATCAAAAGTGACAGTAAAGAGCATTTCTAACATACAATAATTTCTGTTTCTACTAATGCTGTTCTTTGTGTTGGAACTTTTCTGTTCATCAAAGAATCCTCAAATTTTTCTTCTGCCGAGCAGCACATCAGCATATATACTGATTTCTGCAGATCTGTGCACTGAAGACTGATTAATAATGCGAAAATACAGCTCGCATCACAGAAAATACTTACATTTTACAATATAGTCACATATAAAGAGTTATTTTAAATTTAATAATATTTCACAATTTCTTTTTGATCACATAAATGCAGCCCCTTAGATTTATTTTATTTTAGTATTTACTATTATTTATTCACACCACTTAGTTGTTTTTTTTACTGTATTTACTATTTACTTATTTGTTTTTTTATATACTCAGTTTTATTTGTTTTGTTTATTTACTCATTATTTTTTACTTTTTTAAAATCATTTATTTACTTATTTGTTTGTTTGTTTTGTTTTTATTTATTTAATTATTTATTTATTATTTTTCATTTATTTTATTTATTTTTACTGTTTATGCAGTTGTTTGTTTTATTTGATATATAAATATTACGCCATTTATGTTTGTTTTTTACTTATTTATTATTTTATTTATCTATTTACTCATTTATTTGTTTGTTTATTTACTCGTTTCTTTGGTTATTTTCCTGACCTTGTCGGCAGATGTTTGTTCTTGTTTTGATCATAAACTCACTTCAGTTTGATGAATTTCTTTGTGTCTCCTTCCAATTTCTTTACTTGGTCTTAGAAAGGTCTAAAAACGTCTCAAATGTGCTCTGTTTTGGTTGATTTGTTTGTGTTTTCCTGTGTTTCTCGCAGGTGAACCGGCTGCACAGTAAGGCGGGCGATCCGTTCTATGAAGCGCAGGAGAATCACAATCTCATCGGCGTGGCAAATGTCTTCCTGGAGTGTCTGTTTCATGACGTGAAGCTGCAATACGCTGTTCCCATCATCAGCCAGCAGGGGGAGGTGAGCGGCCGTCTGTGTGGTAAACAGGCTGTTATGGTGTGTTCACACCATAGACTGTATAAAAGCATGCACGTAGTGTCCGTGACGTCACCCGTAGGTTTCTGAAAAGCGTTTTTGAAGCTCAAAGTGGGCGGAGCTGGCCGTCGCCATCTTGGCAGCGCGTCACCGTGCGTCACTCCCGGAAAATCGAAAATGGGCAAAGAGGCGGGAGCAGGTTGCTGAAACCACGCCCACCGAGTGTGACAGCAGCGGCAATCCACCTGTCACTCAAGTGGCCACGCCCTTAATTATGCAGAACTTTAAGGCTTAATATAATTTAAACGGATGACTTATAAAAAAAATTCACCCCCCTCACAGTTGTCATGAGGGGCAAAATTAGCTATATAGACCAAAATAATTTTTTGAACCAGGCTGTAAACATGTTTTTTTCTGCTGTAAAGTTGGGCATTTTAACATGGGGAGTCTATGGGACTGACTCCCTTTTGCAGCCCGCCTCTAGCGGCCAGTTGATGAATTACAGCTTAAGTCACTTCCGTGTTGGCTTCACGAGAGAGAGCGGGAGGTTGCCGCTTGGTTCACACCAAATGCGAAGCGAATATGCGCATCGCGTCACTCGCTCTAGATTACGGATGGCCGATACCACTTATTTTGTTTTCGATACGATACCGATACTTTTAAAGGCTAGTATCGGCGATACCGATACTTCTAAACGAAACTTTTAAATGATGAAATTTATTAGAAATTATTAAATTGCCAAAGTCACGTGATTTCAGTAAACGAGGCTTTGTTACGTCATAACTGTTTCGAAATGTCAATGGTTCATGCAAGCGGTGAACCATTGAACCAGCGCCTATGGTTTTTACCTGATCTCGGTTCAGTTATATCAATATGTAGATTTTAACGAGACATTTGTGTAATTAAAAGGATTAGAAGTAGTTAATAGTCTCTTTCTGGCCTCTATATACAAGCTCTCCATAAAACAAAACAAAACAAGCCTTGCAAATTAATATAAAATGTTTTAAAAGCCACATATTATACAGACACTTCATATTTAAAGGTATTTTAAATAATTTTTACAACACATTTGCCTGGTTTTTTTTGTGTTGTGGTGTGTGGGGGGGGGGTTGGGCTTGCGAATGCGAATCATGTGAATTTTCCGCTCGAGTTGAGAACTTGCGCGGAAGAAGCGATTCATTTCTTATTACTTGTCCACATTGTTTTGCTGATTTTTACTTTTATTTAAACTTTGTGTCATTTATTTTTATTTTACATCAAGGTGTATGCCGTGTCTCCAAGCTTTCTTATTCGTTTTGCTGATAAACGTTCTGTTTCTTATTTATTTGGTTTCACAGTGTTTGCTGATTTTCAATTTTATATACCTATTTAAACTTTGTGTAGCCTAAGTAATTTGTTATTTTATATATCCTAGGCTATAGCATGGTGTATTTTTATTCGTTTTATTAATACAAGTTCTCTGATTTATATACACTACCAGTCAAAAGTTTCTGAACAGTAAAATTTTTTATGCTTTTTAAAGAATTCTCTTCTGCTCACAAGCCTGCATTTATTTGATCCAAAAATAACAGTAAAAACTGTAATATTGTGAAACATTATTATGATGTTTTAAAATAACGTTTTTCATTTTAATATACCTGTTAAACTAATTTATTTCTGTGATCAAAGCTGAATTCTCAGCATCATCCTCCAGTCTTCAGTGTCACATGATTAACATTGTCATGTACATTACCATGCCAATCCCTTCGAGAGTTGTCATGACAGAAATTAAATTAGATTTGTGTTTGGTGTGAACTCACCATTGGAGGCGCTTCTCGTCTCGATCTCTGTTGGCAGGTGGCAGTCGTCTGCAGTTGAGCTGCTGCGTGTGAGCGCGTCGTTCCCTAGCGAATGGCCGAGGAACGATTCCTCCGAGAACGCCATCCAGAGCAGCGGATACGATGTCATGGACCACATGGCGAGATCGTCACAAATGCCCGAAAACTCACCTGCGGTTAAAACGACAATCTCATCTCGCTGTCATCTGAGGTTGGGTCACTTATACACGCATTTGATAACGACAGCTTGCACCGACCATCTTAATGAACTTTTGAGATGCTGTTGTCGATAAAAGAGAATGCCTCCTTGCATTTTCCACCAAAATAAAAGCTTCATGGTTTAATGTTTGAAAATAAAAAGAGTTAAGATGGCCTTGAATAGTAGTACTGTAATTTTATAATTTTACTGTAAAAGAAATTATTATTATTGTATTATTTTTCTTAAATGCTTAATTTTTACAGGAAAATATTACAATAGCAGTTTTTCTTATTTTAATATGTGTATATAATAAATATGTATAATTAATAATTGATAATAGTTGTTATTAATTATTAATTATAGATTATTAATTAAGAATATATTTTTTATATGATTAATAATCATATTTCATGTGATCTTGTAAAATTTTAATTTAATGATTTTTTATTTATTTGTTTGTTTTCATTCACACACACACACCATATACCAAATTATAATACAAAGTTATGATACAAACATACATCAAACCCTGGAGGGTTTTTTTAATCATATTTTACTGGTGTAAATTATTATTTTTTATTATTACTTTGTTATTACTTTTCCTTAAATACTTATTTTCTTAAAAAATAAATTTTTTATGAATATGTTTTAATATATACTGTTTTTATTTACAGATCGTTAATTAGTGATTTTATTTATATTTATTAATATTTCACATTTAAAAACTATTTTAATTTAATTTAATTTATGGGCGCCCTTTAGACCACACAGCAAACCTGGAGGTTTTTTTAAATCACATTTTTTTTTTATCAGAAAAAAATCTTTCAGCCCTTGCTATATATTTACTAATGTTTTTATGACATGCAAATTTAAACATTTGCTTGTTTTTGGTTAATTGAACATTGTTAGTGCAAATCATTCTGATTTAAATATCACCAAGGAAAGCATCACTTAGATTGGGTTGAAAATAATAAACTAATCACTAATGTTACTCTTTGTGTAACAGTGAATTTATTTAAGTTTTAATGAAAATAATTACTTTTGCATATACAAAAATATGATAATATTTGGGTTGAAACAGTAAAAATCTGATCTGCTGGTCGTATCAGAAATAGTATGAGAAGTGTTTAGTATTGTGGTAAACACTCACTGCAGCGCTTGCGTTGTATCTCGTGTCAGGTGCGGATCAGAGCGGCGTCTGGTCTTCCTCACAACCTCTCCAACTTCGTCTTCTGTCAGTACACCTTCTGGGAACAATCAGAGCCCGCTGTGGCTCCGCCCATCGTCAGCCCGGACACGCCCCCCTCACAGACGGCCGACGCCCACTTCACTGTGCGCTTTGATCACTGCAGGGTAAAAACATTCTCTAGAGTACCTGTGTTGTCTTAGTATCAATGAGATACTATTTGCTTTTTATAGTTTGGATTTTATATTTTCTGTTTTATGTCAGTAACTGTATTTTTTATGTTTTTAGTTTTAGTTAATGACAATAATCCTAGTGGAACATAATGCCACACTGCTTACAATACTCATAGTGTACAATGCCAGAAAGCTAAGAAACAAGATAGAACGGAAGTGAAATGCAATAAAGATGGAGAATTTTTGTTGTTGATTTTTTTTTTTATTGTTATTTTAAAATAACAATGTTATTATTACTAGTGCTTATTTTTAATGTCTTATGATATTCCTATTGATTTTTATTAATTAATGAATTTATCTAGTTACTTGCTACCTATTTCTATCGGTTTAGAGAGGGCATAGAACGGAACGGTATTGTTATTTCTTATTTGCTATTATTATATTAGTCTTCTTTGTTTTATTTCATACTATTATGATAATAATAAAAATAACATAACTTAGTTATAAATAATATGTTTTATCAAATATCCATATGGAAGATTGAATATAAACAAGCTATTGGTAGTATGCTGTTATTTTTTGTTTATTACTTTGATAATTGTATACAAACTCATTTGAAATATGATATTTTTAAATTTGTTACTCTGCGGGATTTTTTTTTTTTTTTTGCCGGAAGTGAGGTGTGCTGATATGATATTAAATGATAAATAAATCAATCTGCTTTCGTTGCGTTTCTGTGGGCAGGATTTCCTGGTGCATGTGACGGAGGAGTTTCTGGAGTTCATCTCAGACGGCGCTCTGGCCATCGAGGTCTGGGGCCACCGGTACGCTGGGAACGGCCGGTCTGTGCGGGAGCTGGATGCACTGCAGGCCAAGAGGCGCACGCTCAGAGAAAGGTGCGTTTCCTCGCACTAGGGCTGGTGATTTCACAAAAAATTAAAATCTCGATTTTTCCAGCGCGTTTGACCGATTCTCGATTTTTTTAACTGGTCAACTTGAAAATGTAACTACAACATGATGCAAGTAACTTTTACTTTCTTTTAACCCTCTAGTTAAAGATAATTCTATTCCAAGCGCACCACACATGAAGTTGTCAACATGATGTAAATGTTAAACAAATCACTTGTTAAATATCTTTGCAGAAAAGATGCATGAACTACAACTGCATTTTGTACAAACTTGTCGTATACATAAAATGTGTTCAGAAATAATACAAGGAAAATGCTTTTAAAATTTTTCAAAAGTCACGGTAATTCAAATTCAAAATGACTGAAAATATAACACCAGTAGACTATCATTAACTATAAATGTTCTGTAAAAGCAACAGCAGCTTTCAGCCTGTCACCATGATGCAAACATGAAATACAGTAGTAGTTCTTTACAGGTTTTTTATTCGATTGTGCTGCTTTTCCATTGTTTTTTCTGTGTAAACATAGATATGTTTGACTGTTGTTTTTTGCGCTCGCGTCTCTTGCAGCGTCTCATGCATTGAAACGCTTCAAAAAAAACACTTCGAGTCAAGGTTAAAGGGTAGTTCATCAAAAAATGAAAAATTCTGTTCATATTACTCCCCATCGTGTCGTTTCACCCCCGTTAAGAACTTGTCATCTTCGGAACACAAAGTAGATATTTTTGATGGAATCTTGCGGAGCTGCATAGACAGCTAACAACAACTGCAATGTTCCAAGTCCAGAACGTTGAAAGGAGATCGGTAAAATAATGCATGTGACCTCAGGGGTTCAACCGTAATTTTACGAAGCTACGAATTTTACGAAGCAACGAATTTTACGAAGCAACTTTATTCAACAATTCGTCTCCTACACGTCACCCTGTAGCGCCATTGTGGAGAGTATCCGAAACAAGTTCTATGTTGTTTGTGCTTTGATTTGAATGAAAACAATGTATCTGTGTGACGCAGCTGACACAGAATAGCATACAGCGGATATTCTCCAAAATGGAGCTACAGGGTGACGCGGAGGAGACGAATTGGTAAACATTGTTAGCAAAAATTGATGTGTATTAGGGCCTAGGAATGGTTTTATTTTTCAAACTTATGTGTATGTACCAAATTCTGTGTTTTAGCATGTCTAATTATTTAAAAGCATAAAAACAAGTTTATTCTTACAAAGCCTTATGATTTATACTGTTGTGTACAGTATTAAATTTTGAGACTAAAACATTCAGTTAATTATCATTAATGTTTGTCATTTGATGTTTGTGTGTGTGCGCGCGTTGATACAGAGAGCAGAGGCAGAATTGTTATATAAAAATAAAATTAATAAAATTATCCTGACTTCAAGGAAACACTGACTATATAGCCTATGTAGTTTTGTAGTCTATGCATTATTTGTTACCAGACATCAAAGCACCTGGGCGAGTCTGGCAACAGGTGTGCAGGGCCTAAAATAAATTAAAAACACTCGGCAAGCACAAACGCAAGTTAAAATCAGAGGTTTGGTAATCAGGAAAACAATGTTACCACTGTAACTCCTTTATGAGTTAACAAGCGTCTGGAGAAAATGCGATATAGTGTTTGTGCGTAAAGGCTGTGTTGATAATTATATAACTATTAATTGATGTGCCTCGTTGTGAATTTCATGTGAGCCGCTCACGCTAGCAGGTTTCAAGCAAGCGCGTGAGTTGTCAACTCATAACAGCATGGACAATGCAAACAGCACCAAAAAATCTTTCCATGTTTATAAGACAAGCATTATCTAGAGCTGTCCAATGATTAACTAATTATATCACACTTTTCTTGAAATTAATCGCGATTAACTAACATTAAAGTTTTTAAAATATACTTTTATCTGCAATAAGTTTCACATTCAACTCTTCAAATTAATGTACAAACACATAAGACAGATTTTGTTTTCACTATTTGTTTTTAAGGCATCTTTTTTTATGACGGAAGGCCAGTAGTATCAATGATACAATATATGATATTCGAAAATCCCCCCTCCCTAATTTTAACCATTGCTACAAGTCTGAAACCATTACAGTATAAATTGCGAGAGCTAACAATTTGACATTAATAGACTTAAACATAAATTCTATAAGTGAACTTAAAACACAATCGCACATAAACCCATTATAATAAATGTCATACTGTATTTACCTGTGCCCTTCAGCAGAAAAATACAGAAATTGAAGTTATCAAACACTAAACTCTAAATTAAAAATAGATGAATCCTTAAAGCTACAAAAATTATTGATTTCCTCTTTTTTCTTTTGATCTTTGATTAACAGAAATCACAGCAGCTGGTTATTAGGTTATTCTGCTTTAAGAGCTGCCGCTGCTGAACGTAATGCGGATCTGACACGCATCATATTCTCTCTCAACTCTTTTTACCTTTTCTGACCCACTTCAGGTCTTAAAGTCTCTATTAATGAACTGACGAGTTAAATCGAGTGTGTTAGATGAGTGAGACAGTGATGGGCTGCTCCAGGACAGTTTTGAAAACCATTTCAGAGACATGTTCTTAAATGTGACTCATATAAAACATATTACATGCATGCACAGTTTTAAGACAGCTTTAATCGCCTTTAATCGTAACTTCATGCCTTAACTGACCACTACAGTGCATGCACGTAGTTTCGGGCTTTATATGAAAAGGAGGATACAGGCTACATTCTGTCAAGCGGAAAAAGGACAGGCCTGTCCCAAAGGAAACGTCATGCTGCACTTGCGGTCTTTACGAATTACAATGGCTGCCGCGTGACGTATAAAGGGGTCATAGTTTAAAATTGTAAAGCATTAAACTGAAAAAATTATCGCCCTTGCGTAACTCGCCTAATTGCCACCACTAATCGTCTGTAAGTCCACGAGACCGTAGGGTGTCTCATTTGTCATTTTAGCATTTAAAAGGGTGCTTTATGTGCCCTCGATCCGCACTTCTGCCGAGCGCCACAACAGACTTCTACCCAATAGTCAAAGCGGCATTACGTCACAAAAGTGCGGACTCAGAGGAAGACCGCGAGGGTTTAGGGTGCCATTTGGGACAGGGCCACAGAAGCAGCAGTTGTGAGTGGGGTGACCAACCCCAGCCCCGCCCCTGCGTTAACTGCGTTAAATATTTTTAACGCCATTAAACTGGAAAAATCAATCGCCTGCGTTAATGTGCTAATTTTGACAGCACTAATAACATTTGTTGTCAACAAAAGAGCGTTCCCTGATGCCCCCCCCCAAAAATAAAAGCTCCATGGTTTAACATTTGAAAGCAAAGAAAAAACAACCATCGATATTATTATTGTAATTGTACTGTTATATAAAATAATAGTACTAAAATATGATGATGATGCTTAGTATATATAAATGATTATGATTTATTAATGTATATTATTATTATTATATAATTCAGTTCAACAGTATTATAGTGATATTTCATTATTGATTTACTTTTAAATTGATGTATAATATTTTTTTTTTTTTTATAATAATAATCATAATAATATCAAAATGCAATTATGTTGGGGGGGGATGTTTTCCCCCAATTTGTTCTGCCTGTTTTTTTATGAAATAATGCACGTACAGTTTCATGATTGGTAAAAAAAAAAATGATGGCTTGTATATTTTCTCAGGTCACTGGTCACTGCCAGATGTGGCATAATGTTAGTGTTTGGACCTGGTGTGGCAGGTGTCTCACCTGTGTGTGGGTGTGTGACAGGTGAGTGAGTGTCCGTCAGAGCAAGCTGTGGGTCTCCATACAGGAGCTGGAGAAGCAGGGCGAGTATTCGTCTGTTAGAACTTCATACCAGCAGAGAGTCAGCACGGGGAGTGTTCAGCTACGGCCAGGTGAGACTGCAGTCTGCATTTATTAATAAGAGCTGCTGATATTCAGGAGCATGAGCGTCTGTGTGTGTGTTCAGGGTCACTCGCGGAGGCTGCAGGTGAGCGTCCTGCCGGTCCAGCACTCGGGGACGCTTCCGCTGCTGGTGGAGGCCATGCTCTCTGTCTCCATCGGCTGCGTTTCCGCTCGATCCACCAAACTACAGAGACCTCTAGACAGCTATCAGGTCAGTGAGACTGACACAAACACAACACACACGGCAGAGCAATTAGACAATAAGAAAACGTTTTCATTACTTCAAGTGATACAAACATTAACTGAAACGTCTCGGTTATGTATGTAACCCTCGTTCCCTGAAGGAGGGGACGGAGACATCACGTCAGTGACCGACGAATTGGGAACCATGAGTGTAAACTAAACGAGCCAATGCACATTGGCATGCGATAATTGCATCCAGCTGCCGCTGATCACAGCGTGAGCATAAAAAGGCAGCCGGTGCAACACATAAACACTTTTTTGCCGAGGAGCCGAGCCGGTGATCTGGCCACTCAGCGGTGGTACAGCAGCCGTGGCGACGGGACATGACGTTTCCGTTCCCTCCTTCAGGGATCAAGGGTTACATACGTAACCGAGATGTTCCCTTTCATTCAGTCACTCTCAACGTCACAAATGCCTTGGCTTGATGAACATGCAGTAACACCATAGCGTGTAAGGCGGAGGCAGCTTCTCCACAAGCCGTATAAGCACCGCCGGTCAGACCAGACGAATGCCTACAGGCCCGGGAGGGGAGCGACGGGTTTCCCCACCAGGAGGAGGTGCTCTTAGGACACAGCTGCATCGCTACCGACCGGTCCACCGGGAGGATCGCCGTATATGCAGCCGAATCTTCCTCTCCAGAAAGCTCTCCCCCCATTGTAGTGATCGACATCCGGTCGTCGGGAGGAGCACTGAAGGATACCGCTGGTACGCTCTTTGAAGAGGGCCCAGCGCGCTCCTTTGGCGGCTCGACTGGTTGCGAAGCACTAGAGGAGCAATGGTCCCCCGAGGGTTGGTTTCCTGAAGGGTTTGCCACCACTGTAACCCTCAGACTACCTGTGCTACTGCCCGAAGTAGTCCTCACCTGGCTACCGCCAGGACGAACACTAGATCGCAGAAGAGGCAACGGTGCTCGGCCCCCCTGGAGGAAATGGAGCCTGGCCCGCAGCTCCGAGATGGTCATCTTCCCGCAATGGGAACATGACTCATCTGTGAATGCCACCTCAGCGTGTTTAATGCCCAGACACGTGAGGCAGCGATCGTGACCATCACCCGGTGCCAGGTAACGGCCGCATCCAGAAACGCACGGGTGAAATGGCATCTTTAAAAAGATTATCCGTTGCCTTTACCAAGACGCACCCATGTAAGCTCTTTTAGAGAAAAATGCTCTTTCAGGGAAATGCTATTTGCGCAACCCACTCGACACAGGAATGACCACCGCTGAAGCGCCGTCCACCAACACAAGAAGCTCCCTAGAGCGTGCTAGACTCGTCACACACGAAGCAGTTGGTAGGAGCATAACGATGTTGTCGCTCGGCTCCGAAACGAAAAGCTGGTATGCGTTGCACCGGATGCCTTTTTATGCTCATGCTGTGATCAGCGGCAGCTGGATGTAGTAATCGCATGCCAATGTGCATTGGCTTGTTTAGTTTACACTCGAAGTAGATTGGTGTCTCTAAGCGAGATCCCAGTTCGTCGGTCACTGACGTGACGTCGAGAGTGACCGACTGAAAGGGAATGAGGGTTATTCTAGTTAAATAAAACTAAAATTAACAGCATAAAAAAAATGTTACTTGAAATAAAATAAATGTTAGCTGAAATAAAAATAAAGAAAAAAAATATATAAGCATTAAAAAAGTATAAATGCATTTTAATTCTTTCCCAGGGAAACATTTCATTTCATTTAGTAGTTGTAAATAAAATTACTACAACTCAAACTAAATAAAAAAACGATATAGACATATTTTTTAAAAAACTAATGAAAATTATTTAAAAAAACATCCCTAAAAACCTATTAAATTTAAATAGATACATGAAGGATATTCAAAAAAACTAATTCAAACTAGTAATAAAAACCACAATAGTATCTCATTGATACTAAAATAACACGGACTGAAGTAAAATAAAATATTAAAAACCTTCAACTTACTTTATTTGAACTAGTTGTATAGTATAATTAATAGTATATAAATATTAATTAATATATTTATTTAATTTAAAGTAGATTACATATTTTCATGGTTCAGTACTTTTTTTAGTTTTGTAATAAAGTTCAGCACCATTTTACTTGGAGTGTTATGTTTGTTTTCATAAATTATCGGTTAAATAATCGGTTTATCGGTGTGGTCCAACTTCGTTATCGTTATCGGTAAAATGCACAAGCGTTTGGAGTGTGAATGTGAGTCCGTCAGCGGATCTGAGTGTGTGACAGGCTGTATTCTCTTCAGCAGAGGGAGGAAGACGCTGATATGGATAGTTATCAGGTATTCTGCTGATCATGTGCTTCAGACAGGAGTGTGATGAAATTAAGATCATAATCGTCCATTAATGAGGCTAATATTATAATCTCACTGAGAGATTCCTGCACTAACACACGGCTGTCTTCACCGGTCACGTGATCAGTGCATGGCTGCATGATTCTGCATGTTTACGTGCGTTTGAGCCGCTCTAGATGGAGCTGCGTACAGTATAAGTGCTTCATCTGTCTGAAAACGCCACACTGGATTTAATATACCTTTATTAATTCATTCATCTGTGTGTTTATTCTGATGTTGTGTAAGTATCGAATCTTGATGCTTGGCTCCAAATCTGCACCTGACACCTTGTCTACACTGGATTACACTGAAATCTGTTATTTGAATATTGGCATAGTGCATAATGTAATGCATACAAAAGATTATTTAAATCAGACCAGAAAGCAGGAATATTTTGAACTGACCTTGATCGAATGCTCAGATGTTACTGAAATACTCAGTGAATAAAATTCAAAATCATATAATATAATAATATAAAGAGACAAAAAATGTAGATATTTTGAAAACTTTTTTTTTTTTTTTTTTTTACAAAAGTTTTAATTAAAACAAGTTTAAATAAAAATGATCCCAAATAAAAAAGATTAAACCAAGAAAAAAGAAAAAAAACATCGGCATGAGTTAAAATGAAATAACGTATTTCATATAATTATAGTATATTATGTTTGGTTTTTATTTTATTATTTAAAGATCAGTCAGTAGATTAGTTTTGTGATTCGTGTCTTGTCTTGTGGACTGTTCAGACAGAGATGATCCCCTTTTTAACTAAATAATTATAAATATTGATATATATATATTGAATTTATCAAAAGGCTGAAAAATATAAGAACATATAAAAATTTAGAGATTTAATGAACTTTTTCATTTGAATATTTCCTGTAGTTATTATATAAAGAAAAGTTTGGTAACTATGTTCTCGTATATTCTATTGTTCTTATATTAATGATTATTATTTTTTGCATTTTGAATTGAATAATATAACATTGTACAAACCCAATTCCGAAAATGTTGGGACACTGTACAAATTGTGAGTTAAAAAGGAATGGAATTATTTACAAATCTCATAAACTTATATTTTATTCACAATAGAATATAGATAACATATCAAATGTTGAAAGTGAGACATTTTGAAATGTCATGCCAAATATTGGCTCATTTTGGAGTTCATGAGAGCTACACATTCCAAAAAAGTTGGAACAGGTAGCAATAAGAGGCCGGAAAAGTTAAAAGTACATATAAGGAACAGCTAGAGGACCAATCTGCAACTTATTAGGTCAATTTGCAACATAATTGGGTATAAAAAGAGCCTCTCAGAGTGGCAGGTCTCTCAGAAGTCAAGATGGGCAGAGGATAACCAATTCCCCCAATGCTGCGGTGAAAAATAGTGGAGCAATATCAGAAAGGAGTTTCTCAGAGAAAAATTGCAAAGAGTTTGAAGTTATCATCATCTACAGTGCATAATATCATCCAAAGATTCAGAGAATCTGGAACAATCTCTGTGCGTAAGGGGTCAAGGCCGGAAAACCATACTGGATGCCCGTGATCTTAGGGCCTTAGACGGCACTGCATCACTTACAGGAATGCTACTGTAATGGAAATCTCAACATGGGCTCAGGAATACTTCCAGAAAAAATTGTCGGTGAACACAATCCACCGTGACATTCGCCGTTGCCGACTAAAACTCTATAGGTCAAAAAAGAAACATTATCCAGAAGCGCAGGCGTTTTCTCTGAGCAAAGGCTCATTTAAAATGGACTGTGGCAATGTGGAAAACTGTTCTGTGGTCAGACGAATCAAATTTGAAGTTCTTTTTGGAAAACTAGGACGCCATGTCATCCGGACTAAAAAGAGGACAAGGACAACCCAAGTTGTTATCAGCGATCAGTTCAGAAGCCTGCATCTCTGATTGTATGGGGTTGCATGAGTGCGTGTGGAATGGGCAGCTTACACATCTGGAAAGGCACCATCAATTCTGAAAGGTATATCCAAGTTCTAGAACAACATATGCTCCCATCCAGACGTCGTCTCTTTCAGGGAAGACCTTGCATTTTCCAACATGACAATGCCAGACCACATACTGCATCAATTACAACATCATGGCTGCGTAGGAGAAGGATCCGGGTACCGGGTTACTGAACCCAATGGCCGCCTGCAGTCCAGATCTTTCACCCATAGAAACATTTGGCGCATCATAAAGAGGACGATGCGACAAAGAAGACCTAAGACAGATGAGCAACTAGAAGCCTGTATTAGACAAAAATGGGACAACATTCCTATCCCTAAACTTGAGCAACTTGTCTCCTCAATCCCCAGACGTTTGCAGACTGTTATAAAAAGAAGGGATGCCACACAGTGGTAAACATGGCCTTGTCCCAACTTTTTTGAGATGTGTTGATGCCATGAAATTTAAAATCAACTTTTTCCCTTAAAATGATACATTTTCTCAGTTAAAACCCTTGATAGGTCATCTATGTTGTATTCTGAATAAAATATGAAATTTGAAACTTCCACATCATTGCATTCTGTTTTATTCACAATTTGTACAGTGTCCCAACATTTTTTTGAATCGGGTTTGTATAATAATTTTATATGTATTTAATTTAATGTGTTTTAATGTGTATATTAAGTTTGTATAATTTAATATTTATTTTATGTAATATATTTTTGTAAATGTATAATGATAATAACATATATAAATGAAACATTTTCTTTTTTTAATGTTGTATTTTTTCAGCCTTTGATGATTTTCAATAGATTTCCTCAGTAATTTATCTATAATAATATAATATTTAATATACCAATAGTATATATGGAGTCCAATATGGACTCGCAGGCACAAAAGCAGTGTTGAGTCGCTGGGGGATATTTGTAGCAATAGCCAACACATTGTATGCGGTCAATATTATACATTTTTCTTTTATGCCAAAAATCATTAGGATATTAAGTAAAGATCATGTTCCATAAAGATATTTTGTAAATTCCCTACCATAAATATATCAAAACTTAATTTGTGATTAGTAATATGCATTGCTAAGAACTTCATTTGGACAACTTTAAAGATGATTTTCTCAATATTTAGATTTTGTTGCACCCTCAGATTCCAGATTTTCAAATAGTTGTATCTCGGCCAAATATTGTGCTATCCTAACAAACCATACATCAATGGAACGCTTATTTATTCATTTTCAGATGATGTATATATCTCAATTTTAAAAAATGTACCCTTATGACTGGTTTTGTGCTCCAGGGTCACATTTTTCAGCCTTCTGATGATATTCAATATATATCTCAGTTTTTATATTATTAGGCATAAAAAATATATTAAACAATAGTGTTGACATTTGGCATCATGCCGCTGGTGTTTATTGTAGACACGGTGTGAGATGGATTGATCAGTGGGATCAACTTCAGATGGGATCTTCAGATTATTTTCCACTCGCTTAAAGTTTTTGACATATTGTCTGTCTCAAACGAGCCTTAATGGCCCATTGACTGCAGCGAATCTGAGCTCTGTATGTGGTTCTGCAGGAGGAGGATCTGAACTGTGTCCGGGAGCGCTGGTCTGACGCCCTCATCAAGCGCAGGGAGTATCTGGAGGAGCAGATCAAGAAGATCATCAATAAGTCAGGTTGGTGTTTGACGCATGTGTTGGTGCTGCTGATCTGATGCAGCTGCTGCTGTAGTAGTAGTAATATCTTTATTTGTCCCTTCACAGGGCAATTTATACAGCGTCAACCTCACAAACAGACAGATTTTATAAGACATCATGACGAAAACCGATAGAACAAAAATATCACAACAAATACAACCACAACAAAACCCGAGCATTAACAGTGCACCATTTTTTCATATATAATGTTAAAATTCATGGTACACCTTTATCTTTATGTTTCAAATAATTGTTTACAATCAAGACTGCATTTGAAACAAAAGATCTAGAAGCTCTAACAGTCCTCCACTTGGGCACGATATCGTCTGCTTGAAGGAAGCAGTTCAAATTCTGAATACAAAATGTGAGATGCGTCATCTAAGATAGTCAAGGACTTCCTAAGAACAATTTCTCGCACAGAAACTGTACAGAGCCTGTAATCTTTGACCCCAAATTAACAATGCTCTGCAGCCAGGATCTACTTTTAACATTTAATCCGTGAAAAAACAACAAATCATAGCAAACGTAAAGATAGTTTCGATAAAAGATCTATAAAACATTATCAAAATAGATTTATCCACATCAAAGGACTTAAGCTTCCTCAGCAAATATAACCAGTTTTGTGCTTTTGATACAACAAGACTTTGACATGTGATGTAATGGCCTGTGATTTCCAGAGAAGTGCGAGGAGGACGTGGAGCGAGAGGCTCGGCTGGTGGAGCAGTGGGTCGCTCTGACGGAGGAGAGGAATGCCGTGCTGGTTCCGGCCCCTGGCAGCGGGCTCCCGGGGGCCCCGGCGCACTGGTGAGAACTGAACCACTGGAGACCAGTGTGAACCAGCCCTGAACAATCTTAGCAGCTTTAGAAGACAAGCTGTTTGAGAGAGGGACATAGTGACCCAGGACCCCAAAACCAGTCATAAGGGTCCATTTTTTTTAAATGTATACATCAACTTATACAAAGCTGAATAAATAAGCTTTCCATTGATGTATGGTTTGTTAGGATAGTACAATATTTGGCCGAGATACAACTACTTGAAAATCTGGAATCTGAAAAAAAATCTAAATATTGAGAAAATCATCTTTAAAGGTGTCCAAATGAAGTTCTTAGCAATGCATATTACTAATCACAAATTAAGTTCTGATATATTTACGGTAGGAAATTTACTAAATATCTTCAAGGAACATGATATTTACTTAATATCCTAATGATTTTTGGCAATAAAAGAAAAATTTATAATTTTGGCCCATACAATGCATTTTTGGTGTTTTGGCCGCGGAAGCATGGTTTGCTTTGTTTTGGATGCACTTCATTCCACGAAACGTTTATTCCTTCTTATTATTTATTAGGTAATAATGATAACAAAAACCTATTAAAATTAGATACAAATATACCAACCGAACTCGTCCAAAAAAGGGATTCTACAAAAACGTAACAGTTGGCTATTGCTTCAAATATACCTGTGCTACTTATGACTGCTTTTGTGCTCCAGCATCACAAATGTAAAAACGAAACATTCCTCGATCAGACCTTTGTATTTATTGGAATATGACTATTAGTAGGGCCCTATGAAATTCTTTTTTTTTCTTCCCAAATTCCGTTTTTTCCATTGTAATTGTTTTAATGCTTAGATTCAATTTTATTCATCAAAAAGCAAGAAACTTACAATATTAAACAGCAATTTATTAAAAGTTTAACAAAAAAATAAAATTTTAAGGCCCTATGAAATATGTTTTATTTTTCTCAAATTCAGTTTTTTTTTTTTACCAAATTCTGTTTTCCATTATTTTTTGGATTCCATTTGAATGGTTTCATTAAATATTAGTAATCAAAAGCATCTCTAATTAATGGATTTTATAAAAAAAATATACTATTATTATTTATATTTCCGCATTGCGGAAAATCATAGGGCCCTATATTAGTTATTAAGGAACAGACAAAATAAAATAGAGTAGAATTTAAACTACGTTAAAACATGATGATAAATTCAATAAAATTCCAATAAACAAAACAAAAATAAAAGAAAAATAATATATATGTAATATTAAAAATTTAAATCATATAAAATTCAATGGAAACGTGAACAGAAACAGAAAAATTATATTTATTACTGTAACTTAAGTATAAGACTTTATTTATCTAAAGTACGTAAGAATCCAAATCATTTCGTAGATTCCGTTACTGCAATAGTCCACTATTTTTGTCATAATAAAATGTCGTGTAAAAATAAACAAAAAAAAAGTGCAAAATACTCAAACAATGGTAGATTTTAAAATGTAAATAATTTAATAAAGGAAATACAATATTAATAAAATAATATTCTGCTACATTTATTTAACTTAAGTATTAAGACTTTTTAACTAAAGACATTCGCATTAGATGCACTTTATTGTAATAGTCATTTGTTTTTTGTAAAAATAAAAATACATTTAAAATAAAATAGTAAAAAATACTATATATTTTAATTTGAAAAATCTATTAAATGAAAGGAAAATATAATAAATTCAGACATTTAGCATCTCATATTCGCAATGATTAACTTACAGTAATTTTGTCAATAATCTTACAATAAAAATAACAAAAATCAAATAATAAAAGTTAAAACACTATAAAACGGTATATTTAAAATGAATCTACTTAAATTAAAGGAAATAAAATTATAAAAGTATATTATTAGCTTGAGTTATTAAGACTATTTAACTTAAGTAGCTTTAGAATTTGTCTTCTCAAAGGTATAATATTTATTTTAAACGGAATACAAATAAAAAATACATAACATAAATAAAAATGTAAATTTTTGCCCTCAGGTAGTACATAATTTTAGTGCTGTCAAAACCAAAAATACAAGAAAAAAAAAAACAGTTTGTTTACCATAATATATGTGTTGTTCTGTGATATTTGTTATTTATATTTTATTTGATGTTCAGGAAACATGTGTATGTTATATATTAAACTATTTATATATAATATAAATTATAGGAATATAAATATATACATGTAAATATTTCAAACTATAACTGATATGTGGTGTTGATATGTGTTATATTTATATATATATATATATATACACAGTACACACACATATATATACTGTATTATGTAAACTAAAACTTTTATTTTGGATGCGATTAATCGCGATTAATCGATTGACAGCACTAAATTAAATTAAGTATTTTATGTTGTGTTGTTGTTGCTCAAGGGTTTCACCTGCTGGCATGGAGGCTCATATTCCTGTGCTGTTTCTGGATCTGAATGGTGAGATATATTGATCTTCAGGGTTCAAGGGCTGAAGGTTTTTCTGGTTTGCGTGATCCTGTCAGATCAGTCATTCAGGCTTGTTTGCGTGTGACTGTTATTTTATCTGTAATGTGTGTTTTGCAGCTGATAACCTGACGGTGAACGATCAGCTGACCGGTCCTCACGCCGCCGGTGTTAACTCAATCCTCCCCAAAGAGCACGGCAGCCCGTTCTTCTACCTGCCCATCAACAGACACAGCCATGACGAGGTGACAGGAGTTACACCTGTTCAAATGTGTTTACACCTGTAGGATTTCTCAAATGTCAAATGTAACATCCTGGGGGATATTTGTAGCAATAGCCAAATACATGTATGGGTAAATTTATCGATTTTTTTTTTATGCCCAAAAATCATTAGGATAGTAGTAAGATATCTGTTCATGAAGATATTTTACTGTAAATATATCAAAACTTAATTTTTTGATTAGTAATATGCATTGCTAAAAACTTAATTTGGACAACTTTAAAGATGATTTTCTCAATATTTAGATTTTTTTGCACCCTCAGATTCCAGATTTTCAAACAGTTGTATCTCAGCCAAATATTGAAAGCTTATTTATTCAGCTTTCAGATGATGTATAAATCTCAATTTAAAAAAATTGACACTTATGAATGGTTTTGTGGTCCAAGGTCACATATGAATGGAGTTGAGCGTGAAGTGCTGATTTCTCTTGCTCTCAGGTGTCGGCTGTGTGTTCCTGGGATTCCTCCATCCACGACTCCATCCATCTGAACCGGATCACGGCACCCAGCGAGCGGATCTACCTGATCGTGAAAGCCACGGTTCAGCTCAGTCACCCGGCGTCTGTGGAGCTGGTGCTGCGCAAGAGGATCGCCGTCAACATCTACAACAAACAGGTCTGGAAACACTGGGAGGCTTCCATACACTAACATCTTAAGTACTTTGTGGAAACAATAATTATTGTGCACTGCTGTTTCACATCAACTCTGCGTCTGAAACTCTGATTTCCCTCCTTTCAGTTGCCATTAGAAATTTCACATTTCTTGTTGTTATTATTTTATTGAAATTTCTTATTGAGACCTATTCCGTTCCCCCCCCCCCCCCCCCCCCCCCCCCCCGTAAGATTTTTAATGTTTCTTTTTAAAGAAGTTATTAAATATTGAGATGACTTAAGATTAATGAATGTTTAGAAGAATTTTTCATTGACAGTTTATGTTAACTAATGAATTAACTAATGTTAACTAATAGAGCCTTAATGTAAAGTATGGCCAAACAATAAAGAATCAAAACATTTTCAAACAATATCTAGGGCATATTGTAGTCCAGATTAAAATGTAAAAAAAGTTTGAAAATAAATAGCCAAATTAGTCTAAATATTTAGGGTTGGCGCTGTGATGAACACCACTGCGAATACAAAAATCTGAATGGCTATTTAAACCATTTAAATACGTTTTAGAAAGTAGGCACGCTGGGCAATTAGTGTGCATTTGTGCAAGTACAATCCGTGCTTGTTTACATCAGAGTGCACACGCGTCTTTAACGCAGCATACAGCGGTGTTGTGCATTGTGACCAGTTGATGAGAAAAGTATTCTTAAAATGCATTAAAAATATCTGAATAATTTGTAATATACAATTATTCACGGCATTTAGAAGTGCCCATGATAACAATATCATGCATGTCCATTATCGTGATATATCGCATTACCGAATACCGGCACATGTCTAGTCAAAATAAATGCAGGCTTGGTGAGCAAAACTTTTGACTGGTAGTGTATTATCTTGTTTAATGTAAATACATGACGGATGTCTTATAGAGTTTCACTCAGAGCCTGAAGAGACGGATGTCTTTGAAGAACGTTCTGTACTCCTGTGGAGTGACGTATGAGATTGTGTCCAACATACCAAAGGTACAAACTTCACACTGTTTCCTCTTCATGTTTGTCTTTCTGAATGCACTGATCACACACCTGCTGTCTTCATGAACAGGCGTCTGAGGAGCCGGAGGAGCGCGAGACTCTGGCCTTGATGGCGGCGCGAGGAGAGAGCGAGGAGACACTCGGTGGAGAGACATACATAGAGAAATACACCAGAGGAGTCCTGGAGGTGGACAATATTCTGTGTCTGGAGAGACTGCGGCAGGTTTGGCTTCACTTTAGGACTGATTTCTCTCACTATCTGCTGGAGTGTTTTGTAGAGTTCGACCGATATAGTTTTTTATTTTTTTTATCTATACCGATTATTTGCATGATTTTGTGCACGATAACCGATATTCAGAACTAGGGTTGTGACGGTGAGGAAATTTTCCCACCGGTTAATCGACGTGTGACAACACCGGTAATACCGGTATCACCGCGGGAAGGGCGGCCGTGGTTTCGCGCCCTTCGGGTCCTGCGACTTTTCACCCCCAATAGCTGTAAAGCGGTGTGCCCATTTTACTTTCACTTAAAATAGCGGCAATTCGGAGTAAAGCAATTGTGTTTTAGTCGTTTAATTTCCCTCTTTTCCTCGCTTTCCTTCGCTTTTAAAAGCTTAAAAGCGCAGTGCGCATTTTTACTTTCACTTTTGAATTAGCGGCAGCTCAGCGTCAGTTGCTTGAATGCAACAACAAAATACAACGTCAAACTCACTTTAGCCTATATATAAAACATATAACTTTTATTAACAAAACAAATAAAAAAAAACACACCATGCTAAAAGGGCAAGCTATGCCTAATATAAAATAACAAATAACTTACATAAAGTTTAATAGGTATACAAAACTGGAAATAAGTAAACATGTATAATATATAACCAAATAAATAAGAAACGTAGAACATTTATTAGCAAAACGAATGTCAAATAAAATAAATAAATGACACAATTTAAATAAAGTAAAAATCAGCAAACAACGTGGAACCAATTAAATAAGAAACGAATGTTTAAAAAAAACTTCAAAAATCGCCTAGATATAAACGGCAAAAGTAAACAGGCTTTTCAAAATCCAAAATATTGCCAAACAGGAGCTTTTGCATTTAGTTTCTAAACTAAATCATCCGCCATCGTCTTGTCTGTCTCACCTCACTCTTCTCGTCAGTCAGCTGGACTCACTCTCCTCTCTGGAGAAATGAAATCTGATCTGTGATGCTACTGTCGTTCGGCACGCTGCATTGAGCAGCCGCGTTCAGTTTTTAATTGTAGTGTCTGTTCTTTTACTGAACTAAATTATTTTTATTACTATAAAAAATCTAAACGACGGTGGGGGTCGGTGCCGCGGTGGGCAAGCGATGTAACCAGTGTTGTGGCTTAACACCGGTATCACCATCAACACCGTCTATCGCGGCAAGCCTACTACAAACCAAATTTATTATTGTTTTACTTCTATTTGCTGTTTCTGTTAGTGTTTAGTAGAGATCGAATGATATTGAGTTATTTGCATGTTTATATGCCCGATAACCGATATGCAGAACCAATATTTATTTAGTTTTTTTTTTTATTTTTTATAACCGATACTGATACAGATTATTTGCATGTCTATGTGCTGATAACCGATATGCAGAACCAACGTTTATTTATTATTTAACTTGTAACTGCTGTTTCTGTTGGAGTGTTTAGTAGCGATAGACTGACATTGATTTTTTTTAATAACCAATGCCGATATAGATTATTTGCATGTTTATGAGTCTGATAACAGATATGCAGAATCATTATATATTTAGTTTTACTTCTGTCTGCTGTTTCTGCTGGAGTGTTTAGTAGAGTTCGACCGATATAGTTTTTTTTTCCGATACCGATTACTTGCTTGTTTTTTTGCACAATAACCGATATTCAGAACCAATATTTATTTATTGTTTTACTTCTATCTGCTGTTTCTGTTAGTGTTTAGTAGAGATAGAACTATATTGATTTTTTTTTTATAACCAGTGCAGTTATTTGCGTGTTTATATGCCCGATAACCGATATGCAGAGCCAATATTTATTAGTTTGGTTTTAAACCGATTCCTTGTGGACCAGATTCATTTACGTCTATGTGTGATAAAACGATTAGGCAGAACCTACGTTTATTTATTGTTTAACTTCTAACTGCTGTTTCTGTTGGAGTGTTTAGTAGCGATAGACGGACATTGATTTTTTTTAACCGATACGGATACAGATTATTAGCAGGTTTATGTGCCCAATAACCAATATGCAGAACCAATATTTATTGTTTTACTTCTATCTACTGTTTCTGCTGGAGTGTTTAATAGAGATTGACTGATATTGTTTTTTTTTTCTCTAACTGATAACGATTACTTTACCTGAAATCTTTAACTCAAATCTCAAAACGATCACATGATGGCGGCATTTATTGGTGGATCCAATATTTCAAAACAATATCCAGTTATGAAAAATGCTTAAATATCGTGAAAGATATCAGTCAAACCGATTATCGGTTGATCACGCGTTTAGTGTGTGTTTGTGTGTTCGATCAGGCCGTGACGGTGAAGGAAGCTCTCTCCGCTAAAGGCAGACACATACGGCGCAGTCTCAGCACGCCCAACGTCCAGCACGTAAGACCAGATCTACCGTTTACTTGTGTACAGAAACAAAATACTGTGCATTGTGTAACAGGACTATAATATATATTTGTTTAGAGCTCTTGTTGTAAATCGGACGGGACCGGATGTGAGGATGAGGATGTGAAGGTTAGTGATCACTTACTATAGACAGTGTGTTTGTTGTGAATGTCTCTGTCTGAGCGTTGACTTTATTTCCACAGACTCACTGTGATGGTCACACAGACGTCACCGAATCCAACTTACATGAAGCTTCACTCAACAGTCCTCTGTAAAAGGACGGCCTGTCCCCCCCCCCCCCCCCCAAAACAAAGAGAATCACGGTAAAGTGTGAACCTGGCTTTCACCCGAGATTATTTGGAAGACTTTTTTTTTTAAGCTAACATTCTAATTTTATAAAACCCATTACTGTAGTTACAACAATATTAAATTATTGAAGATTATTACTAAACAATTTAAACAACTAAACAATGTATTATGATTATTAAACAAATTTTTTTTTTTATGATTTTTAATAATTTGAAAAAAAAATCTTATTGGTGTTAAATGGTGCATGTAACTTTTCAACAATTAAAAATAAAAGAAAATAGTGAATCAAAATTTGGTTTGTTATTATTATTGTTATGAACTATTATTTTATAATAATAATAACATTTATTATGTGTTTCTAAGAGTGTTGAAAAGCTACGTTTACAATATTTTCTTATTATCTTATATTATCTTCCACCTTGACCTTTTTCTTTTATAGTGAATTTAGCCATTTATGCATCATTTTCATGGCAAACGTTTTCATAGGATCCGCATATAATGCCCTCAGGATAGATGAGTACATTAGGATTAGTAGTCGTCAATGGTACTTTTCAACACTTAAAAAAATATCATTAACGTAAAGAAATATGTTATACTGAAAATAGAAATTATGATGGTCTTAATACTATTTTATAATATAATAATAAAAATATTTAAGAGTGCTAAAAGGCTACATTTACCATAAATTTCTAAATTTTGAGTGTCAATACTTTTAAGTTATTCTTTGTAGTGCATTTAGACACCCTTATGCATCATTTCATGCAAACATTCTCCTCAGGATCGGTGCCAGAGAGTCCAACGTTCTTCAACTCCAGTCCATTTAAGGTTCTGTCTCCTCAACCGCCCAAGTTCCTCAAATCACTCTTGCCAGTGAAGGAGGAGAACAAAGTCAAGCGTTCTCTCGGGCGGTCACGGGCCTTGCTGGGAAGGAGGTAATACACAACCACACACACAACACACACACCACACACACACAACACAACACACACACACACACACACACTCTCCCTCACACACACCCACACACACACACAACACACACACGGAGAGCCAACACAGAGATCTCCCTCTCTCACCACATCACACCACACACACAAAGAGACATCACGAGACTCTCATCACACCACACAACCACCACACAGAGACAATCACAGAGGACCTCCATCCTCTATCACCACACCACAACAAACACACACACACGAGACACTAACAGAGCGACGCCCTCACACACACACACACACACACACAACAACACAGACATCAACAACAACACAGACAACACAGAGGACTCTCCCTCGTCACACAACCAGCACACACACACACACACACCCACACAGCGACTCTCTCTCTCACACAAGCACACAACACAAAAACACTCACAGAGCCCCCTGTCACACCACACACAGCGACACTCACGGCGACTCCCTCACAAACAACACACACACACACAAAACAGAGGGAAACAGAGACTCTCCCTCAACACACTACACACAACACCACACAACAGAGACATCACAGAGAAATCCCTCAACAGCACACACACACACTCACAGAAGACTATCCTCTCACACACACACACCACAACCACACACACACACACACACAAACTCCCTCACACACACACACACACACAAGGAGACACTCACAGAAAATCTCCCTACACACACACACACAGAGCACCTGACAAGACTCCCTCACACAGCACACACACCTACAGAGACTTCTCCTCATCTCTCTACACACAACACACACACAGAGACACCACAGAGGACCCCTCCAAACACACACTACACACACACACACAGACACTCACCGAAAACTCTCCCTCACACACACACAAATTCACTCACACACACAAACACACACACAAACACACACCACACACACACACACATCACAGAGAACTCACAGGATACCGCACACAAAAAACATCGCTTCACACACACAACCAACACACAGACATTACACACGAGACAATCACAGAGACTCCCTCAACACACACACACAGCGGACTCTGCTCTACACACACACACACACAACACACGATACACTCACAGAGACTCCTCACACACAACCCACACACCACACAAAAAGAGACAATACAAGAAACTCTCCCCGCACACACACCACACGTCACACACCACACAACACCCCCCACACCACACACACACAACACACACACAACAAACACACACACACCCACACACACACACACACACACACGAGACACGCACAACGAAACTCTTCCCAACACACACCACACAAACAACACAACACATTGACACCACGAGCATAAACACAACACACACACAAACACATCACAGAGGCACACTCAAGAGGACCTCCTAACACACAACCAAACACACACCAGAGACATACACAGAAACTCTCCCTCACACACACACACACAACACCCCAAACATTTCACACACCACACACCACACACACACAGAGACATTCACAGGAGACTCCCTCACACCACCACTCACAGAGACACTCCCTCACACAACACAAACAACACAACACACCATATCACACACACACCAGAACACACACTTCAAACAGCACACACACACACACCCCCAACAGAGAGAACTCAGAGACTCCCCTCACACACACCCCACAGAGCACTAACAGGAGACTTTCATCACACACACCACACACCACACACCGAGAGACGACACACTCACAGAGGACTCTCCTACACCACACACACACACACACACACACGAAGACACTAACAGAGACTCTACCCTCACACCCACACACACAACAAACCACACACACAGAGACATTCCAGGCGGACTCCCTCCACACACACCAACTCACAGAAGACACGCACCTCACCACACCACACCACACGTCTCAACATTCAACCACACACACACACTACACACAGGAGAGACATCACAGAGATCTCCATCACACACACACCACACAGCGACACTACAGAGGGGACGCTCCCTCACACACACACACACAGACACACACACCAAAAACACACTCTCTCTCACACACACACAAAAACACACACACACACACTCACAGAGATCCCCTCACACAAACCAACACAAGAGAGCACTCACAGAGACTTCATACACACACACAAAAAAGACACACACACACACACAGAGACACGCACAGAGACTCCCCTCACACCCAGACACCACACCCCCCTCCCCCAGAGCCACTCACAGGACTCTCCCTCCCACCCACAACACACACCATCACAACACACACACACACACAGAGACATCCACAGAGACTCTCTCAACACACACACACCACACACACAACTAAGAGAGGACCACTCACGAGACATCTCCCTAAAACCACACACAAAGAGGCGAACTCACAGAGATCACCTCACACACACACACACAGACACTCACAGAAATATAGTTTTTATATTTAGTTGTTGAGGAATATTTATTGCCTGTGAATTTTCTTCTTTTTTTCTTTTTGCTTGTGGGTTCTCCTCATATTAGTTAATTTTGGACCCTGTTCCCAGCATGCCTCAGTCGCTCAAGCCTGTCCATTTATACACCCACAGATTATGTATTTATTTATTTATTTATTAAAGATGTATTCGGACGGCCTGTATATGATACAGAAAATTGGTACCCAGACATATGAGTTAAGGGAAATTTACTCACCGAAAATATAAATCACTTCATTCTTGGTTATTTATTTTTGTACCATTGATTTGCTACGTCTGAAAAGCTAATAGAAGGTAAAACTAGGTCAAATATTTCCTCGCCACCTTTATAAAGAGGGGTTTCAATAAGTCTTTTTTGGCATTATGATGTTATAAATTAATAATAAGATTATCCTTTGCATTTATACTTGCAATTTTGTGTTGAGTACATTTTTGTAATTTGTGAGGTGCTCTCTGCGTAATTTTTTAGTTTTTTTTAACCTTATAATTTAGCTTTCATTATTTTACTTTAGATTGCTTAATTGGTTTTCCTTTATTTCCAGTTAGTAATGTCCTAATTTAATATCTCACTCGGTAGTGTGATGACCCATGGAAACCCTGACAAAAAATTATAGTAAACATTTTTTTATTAAATTAACATACAGACTTATATCATATAGACTACAGTTTTGACATGTGTAATTTTGGTTGGTTATTCTCATTCATTAAAATATTATTGAAAACACTTTTATATATACTATATATATATATATATAAAATATAACTATTATTGAAAACAACTACTTTTTTTCTAATTTGACAATGTAGTTTAAATGAAGCATTACCATTACTAAATGGAAATAAATAAAAACTAAAACTGAAAAAAAAACTTATAAATGACAAAAAGCACAGTAAAAATAGCTAGTAAAATTAAACAAAAACTAAAAATTAAACAAATTAAATTGAAAAAAAGCTACTTAAACGATACTTTGTTAGATTGTATGTAAAAGAGCAGCTCTGACTGGTACAAACATTGATGTGTGTTCAGTGCACGAAAATAACTATGAGTGGGAGATCAGAAACACACCTTGAAATTGACTGTTTTGTGTGAAACGTTCTTTATAAAGCGCTGAATCTGTGGCTGATGTGACGTTCCGCGTGTGCACAGCATGCATCATGTGGTGTAACCGTGGGGCTGTGGCCCTGGCCCGTGTGAAGTGTGCTGTGCGCTGATGAAGAGCTGGTTGGTTTGCGGATCATGGCGGAGCTGGTCCAGACCAGGCTCAGAGTGAGGGCCGCGGTGATTATACAGCAGCTCGGCCAATCACAGGAAGCCCAGATCTGAGCACTGAGTCTCACGCACACAGGCCGCCCGGCTGTAGTCAAACATCACGCATGCTGACCTAATAGTTAGTTCTAGGAGGGCCCTCTGTCAAACTCGAAGAGTTCCATAGAAAATCATTTTTAAACTGTCTATGTTTTAAATTTCAACTTTCATAAAAGGTGAAATTTTCCAAAATCTATAAACAGGTAACAAGTACAAAGTAAGCATATTTCCTTAACATTAAAGATAGGTGGTTGTCATCACTAATCTCAGTATTTACAATCTGTCGTTAGGCATATTTAATTAAAACTATGCATTATCATAATTTTATAATTATATAAGTTTTATATATTTAAAAATATGTATACTTTAAAAAAAAATTAGGTATAATATATTTATTTTTATAGAGCTAATAATACAAAGATACTGCAATTCCTTTTCAAGAACAAGGAATTTTAAACTGTAGATATATAATAACATAGTAATTTACATTTGTTACAAACATATAAAATATATATAATACTATATCAAAAATATTAAATATATAATAAAAGCTACTACAAATACCTTTTGCACGAACTTCAAGAATTTTCAAGAAATAAAATTTAGTTATTGCAGTTTGACAAGTAAGGGCAGCATACACACATTGATTCTGGTATTAGCTTAAAAAATAAATGCAAAGATTCCTATCAGAACAAAATTCATACAGCACATCAATTGTGTCAGGAGGTTTGAACTTTATGCATGTTCCTCCCTTGAAAAACTGTTTCTGATTGAATGAAGTCATGATGCTGCTCACTAACGGTCACTCATCTTAGCAACATTGGAATGCGCATGCATCACATCACCGTCATGTGACTGATGAATAACTGCATGAATCCCTCAGCTTGCATTTAACTCACTGACTGCAGCACTTCACATATTACACTGCTAGTTGCAAAGCAAATAAACTATCACTGCTTTTATAATCAACAGAGTTGACTGCACTGGAAGTGTCCTATACGATACCCTTACGCTGATGAATAATAACTATTAAATCTATAATTAAGTGCCATTATATTATTTACTTGAACTTTACATTAATTTAAACGTGATCTCAAATTTTCAAAACTATTTTACAGAAATGTCCAGTTATTACATTTTAAAGTTAAAATTGTAGATAATATATATTAGGACGGTCAAAATTAACGAGTCACGCCAACTCTTTTAAAGCCAACTACTTGCATTAACGCGCAATTAACGCACCGTGCATTTTCTGTTTGACACGTTGCCTAGCCTGTAGTTGGAGAAATGGAGATGCACAGTATTGCCAACTTAGCGACTTTTTTACCAAAAAAAGTACCTAAGCGACAAATTCTTATTAGTTACGAGACTCACTGGTACTGCCGCACGAGCGCGAGGTTTTGCGTCTGATCGGTTCAGCGAGCGGCTGAGAGGAGCAGCGCTTTCAGTTAAAATATATATTATGTTGCTTTTCTAATTTTACATGCAAGTATAGCCAAAATCACAGCACAGCTATCTTTATCTTATGTGTATTTGATTTCATCAGACAACGGCTTGATTATGACATGAAACGATGTCTGTCTCATGATCTCAGGTGACTATGTTTTCACTAATAATACATCACGTAACATCTGCATAACCGCATCCATCATTTGTTCATGCCATGTGATTAGGGTATAAAAAACTGAAAAGGATTCATTTAAGGTCCCATTAGAACAGATGAGAAATATGCTGAGTAACGTGCGACCTAAATCAAGGTTAACTCATTAACAATCATGCGATTAACACGAGTAAAGATTTGATATCGATTGCACAGCCCTTAATTAATATATATAATATATATACGTATATCTATCAGCCTGGGGCAAAAAAGTATTTAGTCAGCCCCAATGTGCAAGTCTCCCACTTAAAAAGATGAGAGAGGAATGTAATTTTCATCATAGGTATACTCAACTATGAGAGACAAAACGAGAAAAAAAAAATCAGAAAATCACATTGTATGATTTTTAAATAATTAATTTACATCTCGGTAAAAGTATTGGTCACCTACAAATACAGCAAGATTTCGCTCTCCACAGGACTGTAAACTTATCCCTTTACGAGGCTCCCTCTGTCCTCCAGGCGTTACAGCGTATATGCATCGTTGAATCGTATCAGATAAAAGAAATCCTGTCCACAACCTCAAACAGTTACATTCCAAACTCCACCATGGCCAAGACCAAGAGCTGTCAAAGGACACCAGAAACAAAAATGTAGACCTGCACCAGGCTGGGAAGAATCTGCAATAGGTAAGCAGCTTGGAGTGAAGAAATCAACTGTGGGAGCAATTATTAGAACAATGGAAGGACATACAAGTCCACTGATAATCTCCCTTGATCTGGGGCTCTACGCAAGATCTCACCCTGTGTGTTCAAAATGATCACAAGAACTGTGAGCAGAAAATCCCAGAACCACACGGGGGGACCTAGTGATTGACCTGCAGAGAGCTGGGACCAAAGTGATAAAGGCTACTATCAGTAACACACTGCGCTGCCAGGGATTCAAATCCTGCAGTGCCAGACGTGTTCTCCTGCTTAAGCCAGTACATGTCCAAGCCTGTCTTAAGTTTGCTAGAGAGCATTTGGATGAGCCAGAAGAGGATTGGGAGAATGTCATCTGAGTAGATGACCACCAAAATAGAACTGTTGGTAAAACTCAACTTGGTGTGTTTGGAGCGAGAAAGAATGCTGTAGTTGCATCCAAGACACCATACATACTGTGAAGATGGGGGTGGAAACTCAGGCTTTGGAGCTGTTTTCTGCAAAGGGACCAGGAGATGATCAGTGTAAACGCAAAGAAGAATGGGGCCCATCGTATCGTGAGATTTGATGTCTGAAACACCCTCCGTCATCAGCAAGGGCATTGAAGTGAAAGTGGCGGCTCTTCAGGACAATGATCCCAAACAACCCCGAGGCCAATGAAAGGGAGTGGCGTCGTAAGAGCATTCAAGGTCATGGGTCGGCCCTGAGGGCAGTCTACCGGAGACTCTCAAACGACGAGGATAGGGAATGTAGTGGGACTTCGCAGAGTCGTGCGAAGAGGGAGTTGAAATCAGGGAATGTCGGTGCGTACCCTCGCGGTACAGCCCAGCAAAATGTACTGCATCTAGGGAGAATCGGCATGGAGGAATGCGGCCACAAAATATTCGAAGAAACGTAGTTGGGGAAAAGCCGTGTGACGACTACAGAAAAACGTTTGACCTCTGTTCATGGCCACAAAGGGGGATATTAACAAAGTATGGGCATGAAATTTGGTATTGCACGCAAATACCTTATTTCCACCATAATTTGCAACCATAATCTTTAAAAATCCTACCATGTGATTTCTGGATTTTTTTTTCTCCATTTTGTCTCTATAGTGGGTATCCCTACTCGCTGAAAAATACAGGCTTCTTCCTCTGTTACGGGCAGAAACTTGCACAATTGGTGGCTGACTAAATACTTTTTTTCCCCACTGTATATATATATATATACATATATACACAAATTCTTAGATGACATGTTGCTTCAATGCTTCCAGTGTAGATCCACTGTTGTGGACAAAAAGACTGAATAAAGTAGCAGATGTACTTCATGGTTTCATTACAAGGGGGTGATAGAGTCCCTCCTGGTCACTGCTTTGATGTTTGTTTCCTGTCTGGTCATTGATGATTTGTCAGGATTCAGAGGAGGAGGATCCTTACATGGATTCAGCCTTCACCCGTTCCAACGACCCAGGCCTCGGGTCTCTGGAGCTCCAAAACTTCAAGCCTTACATCCCCGAGGATTTTGCCAACTTTGAGGTGTACAACGCCAGCCTTGAGACCCAAGAGGGGGCTATGTGTGTGCAGGGAGAGATGGCACCCGGGATCGGGGTGTTAACAGGGACACAGGCTGCGGAAAAAGAAGTGTCCCGTAGTCCCACAGCCAGCACATGCACAAGTGGCTACTTCTCTCATAGTGCCTCGAACGCCACGCTGTCCGACGTTCTCTTCAGCGGCAGCGATAGTTGCGACCAGCTCAACATTAAAGAACCTCCAGACCCTCAGGAAGCATCGCACGGAAGAGCGTTGCATCCTTCCAGAAGTGCCTCGGGATCCTGTCCAGCCGAGACCATTCCTTCTCAGTTTTGTTCCCATCACTGCACCGACCTGGACTGTTCCCCTCGGCTTCCCCGCAAGTGTATCCTGAGCGTCAGTCAAGAATTCACAAACTTTAAGGGTGCATATGATAGTGTAGGGGAAGAAGACCATGGTAAAATTGGATGGAAGGCAGAATTGATTCCCAATGACTTAAAGGGTGTAGATGATGGCGTAGGAGAAGAAGACCTCGGTAACATCAAATGGAAGGTGGAATCGATGTCTCCAGACCTTAAGGGTGTAGATCATGGCGTAAAAGACGACCTTGGTAACATTAAATGGAAGGCGGAATCGATTCTTCCAAAATTTAAGGGTGGAGATGATAGTGTAGGAGAAGAAGACCTCAGTAACATCAGTTGGAAAGCAGAATCCATTCCACCAGACTTAAAGGGTGTAGGTCATAGCATAAGAGACGACCTTGGTAACATCGGATCGAAGGAGGAATCCGTTCCCCCAGACTTTAAGGGTGTAGGTCATGGCATAAGAGAAGATCTTGGTAGCATTGGATGGAAGGCAGACTCGATTCCCCAAGCCAAAACCCAAGGCATGGATCCCCCACCCCAGTTCCATCTCCACAATGGGAAAGAGTCTCCCAGTATCCCAGTACCTCATGCCAAGCCACAACTGGAAGCAACTCAAGGACTTGAGTCCTTTGAGGATGCAGAACCTTTGGCAGACTCTTGTAAGGACGAGAACAGACCAGTTGCTCAGTTGCCGGACTGGATGGCCCCCGGTGAGCAAGTTTGGGTGGGCAAATGGAGTGGGACTGTGCATTACGTTGGAGGGGTAGAGTTTGCCAAAGGCATCTGGGTTGGCGTAGAGTTGGACCTTGCTGTAGGTAAGTGAACTCTTCCCTTTCTTGCTCTTTGTTGCTGAATCCCAACTCAACTCCTTGTAACCTTAAACCTTTCTTGTCCTTCCAAAGGCAAGCACAATGGTACGGTCCAAGGAAGGGTGTATTTCCGATGTGCCACAGGTCATGGCGTCTTCGTGAAGCCATCATGTTTGACTCGAGGGCCTCCGTCCATAGACACTGAACCTCAACCTGTAGGAGCAGGACAGTGACCCAATAGTTGGTAGATGATCTCTTCGACACCAGCACCAGCCACCGCCTGGACAAAACAAGTGCTAACAGAATCCATCCTTCTGATTCGTTAGAGATTTGTTGGTTCCCCTGATTCCATGGCAATAACACCTACCTGTGTGTCTTGTTGAAATTATAGGCCTATTTCAGTATCATCTTTGAATGTCGAGAGTTGCACAGTTGCACAAACTTGTTTTATATATCATGTACAGCTGTAATACTAACATCCTTCTTGGTTACTTGGTTACCACTCCTTATATGACTAAATGTATTAATCGAACATTGCCTAACACTACTTTGAGTGAGTTTGAGATTTGGATGCGTGTTCTAGGTAAGAATGTACTACTGTTTATGACTTTTTTGTTTGCGTGATTATATCAGGTATTACCAAAGACATTGCCTTTCAAATCTGCTGTGCAAACTTCTTACGTAGATTACTTTGGCAATGTGTTTCATGCTTGTGTTTTGTGTATATGTGTTCGACTGATTTATGCTAAGTGCCATATTTCTGTTTGAAAGGCCACACGCCCATCAGAACTTCAAAATTGTGGTCAGTTTTTTTTTTATTTAATGGTATTTTGATTGGACGGCAATCCAGTTGCTTGTACTCTGTTGCGTCTCTGGTTTGTTGAGTACTGTAACTGTTGAAAGACTGCCAATATTTCTATTAACAGAGCTGTGCACTAAAAAATAACACAATCTTGCACATGACTAAGTAACTATCCTGGATGCACACCAATATCACAACTCAATAAAAATAATGCACAGACTTTTACGCATTCTCAGATACTGATTCGACGCTTCTCAGGAGGTTGACGGAAGTGAGGTCACCTAATGCGGAGAGCACCATGTTTTCTTTATCAGACCATTACCGGTAGGGAGCATTATTGCAAAACGCAGATAACCCGGTCTGCTTCGTATCGGCTGTATGCCCTAAAGTACTGACACAAGCCCTGTTCATGAACAAAAGGTCCAATAAATGTTTTAGATAGCCAGCCTTTACGGTTCACTCCACACAGACAGTGTATCCACGCTAGACGAGCAAAAAAAACATGACATCACTAACGGAATGAACCAAAAAACACCAACCACATCCTAACAAACCAGCCCCTTGGTTTACAGACAAATAACACCAAAAGAAAAAATAAAAATTGACTGGTGATGAGGAAGGATTAATAGAATAGGTCGAATTAGATATCCATGTACTATCAGAGGAGAGTGATCAACATAACAAAAAGGGATAAACCAACGCGAATTCTGGACAGAGTGAAGAACTAAGAGAGACTGTAATGAAGAATAAAGAGGTATAAAAGAGAGAAGGAGGGGGGGGGAGAGAGGGGGGGGGGGGGGGAGAGAGAGAGAGGGGGGGGGAGAGAGAGATGGCAATAGCGGGGAAATGGGGACAGTAGCCTTAATAAGATGCTAGTAATGTTTTAGTCCCATGGACCATGTGGCTGTTATTAGTGCGGGGGTGGGTTTTTAACCTGAAGAACTGTTGTCTCCGGGTGGGGACGTTGAATACTATTGCGTCAGGGAGGGGTGACGGTAAAAGAAAACCCCAAGGAGCCTTCTAGGCGCAGAAGGTGGTGAAGACGCTTCTCTCCTGAGGTTAGGGACGAAGGAGGACTGTACATAAAAATGAATGAACTAGTCATTACCATATTAGAAAATTACAAATTGTATTTAATTGCATCTCTGCATATGTTTGTACAAAGATGTTGTAGAATACAGAACGTTTACAAACACTTTTGTGTGCGTGTTCTTCTTTTGCATGACATTATTGGGGGTTTTTCAGTTGATTTGAGAGGTTTGCTCTTAAAATTTTGAGCGAACTATTCATTTATCATGGTATGGAAAATATAATAATATCACTAAAACATAAACAATGTCTCTGCCTTTGTTGCTTAACTTTTTATACTTTTTATGTTAGATTTTACACTGATAATGTGGAACCACGAGCAATAGTAGTGGTGTGGACTCAAAAAGGAACACTGGTAGACTTTGCAGCGGGGGGCGGAGGGGAAACCACGCATTCAAACCACACGTATTCAGATTTTGACAAATGCAAGGCAACCAAAACATTTTTAAAGCAAAAAAGGTGTGCATTTTGACTAGAGCATGTTGTGCTGACTGTTATGTTTGACTGGCTGATTTCATCTCTTCCCAAACAGTAAGTTGTCAAACTCTGAGTCTGACCTTTGACCTACATTATCATGTGATACTGGGTCACTAGGTCATTGTGTTGAATTGAGGCATCTGCAATAGAAACTCAGAATACTGTCAAGAACGCCCTTGGAACACATCTGAAATCATAAAATAAATGTATGCATTTCCAAATGCACTTATCTAACGGAACTCATACTGTATTCAGGGAATTAAACCCATGGCCCAGAGTTAAGAAGCAAAACATGGTAAAGATCATTCCAGTTTTTTAGCACTGAGCACATTGGCATTCTTTATAATGTCTCATTTTGTGTTGCACAGAAAAAAATTAACAGCGTAAATGTTTGGAACAACATTTATTTATTTTTAGTGAACTGTTCCTTTAAAAAAATTGCCTTCAAATCAAGAGGGACAAAGAATTAAGTCCTAGCTATTATCACACTGCCAACAAAAATCCAAACATATTCAGGCATTTAAATGACAAAATTAATCATTAGTCACATGACAGTGAG
Organism: Sinocyclocheilus anophthalmus; assembly: GCA_018155175.1. Taxonomy (NCBI): domain Eukaryota; kingdom Metazoa; phylum Chordata; class Actinopteri; order Cypriniformes; family Cyprinidae; genus Sinocyclocheilus; species Sinocyclocheilus anophthalmus. The sequence continues at coordinate 34,118 of JADLZN010011154.1, read as the reverse complement.
TAAGCATTAAATGTAGTCAACCATTGAGGGAAAGGGTCAGATTTCTAGTGTGGGCGTGGTTAGACTGGGCAGTGGGCGTGGCGTGTGACATTGTGGGCGTGGTCTGTGTCCGAGTGTGAATGTGAGCCACCAAAACCATATGGCATGTTGAGTTCTGTAGCCTGACAGCTGCGCTCGTTTGCTGTGGTTTATTCTACCTCATATCAGATCATCCGCGCTCTGTTACTGCTGCCTTCCAGGAATACGAGCTGTTCTTGATCTAAGCAGTCGTGGTGAAACTTTGACCCTGTTTGAGTCGTCGTGAGGATGCACAGCTCTCAGAAGGACACCACATACACCAAGGTCTTCGTCGGAGGTCTTCCGTATCACACCACCGACTCCAGCCTCGCGAAATACTTTGAGGTGTTTGGAGAAATCGAGGAAGCTGTTGTCATTACTGACAGACAAACGGGGAAATCCAGAGGCTATGGATTTGTAAGCTATCTATCTATCTATCTATCTGTCTGTCTATCTATCTGTCTGTCTATCTATCTATCTATCTATCTATCTACCTGTATCTATCTATCTATCTATCTATCTATCCTATTCGTATCGATCTATCTATCTCTATCTATCTATCTATCTACCTACCTACCTACCTACCTACCTACCTACTGTCTGTCTGTCTGTCTGTCTATCTATATCTAGCTGTCTGTCTGTCTGTCTATCTATCTATCTATCTATCTATCTATCTATCTATCTATCTACCTGTCTGTCTATCTATCTATCTATCTATCTATCTATCTATCTACCTACCTACCTACCTACCGTACCTACCTGTCTGTCTGTCCTGTCCTGTCTGTCTGTCTATCTATCTACCTGTCTGTCTGTCTATCTATCTATCTTCTATCTATCTATCTACTGTCTGTCTGGCTATCTATCTATCTATCTATCTATCTATCTATCTATCTAATCTATCTATTTGTCCGGGTCCTGTCTGTCTGATATCTGTCTGTCTATCTATCTGTCTGTCTTAATATTTTTAGATTTTCCATTGTGAGTTTTAGTAATTTTCCTCTGTGATTTAGTCCTTTTTAAAGTAGTTATATATAGTTGTTTGTTTATGTTGTTATATATATATAATATATATAATATATATATATATATATATGATATATAAATAACTGTTATGTGTGTGTGTGTCTATCTGTATTCTGGTTTTTAGATTTTCAATTTTTATTTTATATTTACTGAGAGTTTTAGTAATTTTCCTCTGTGATTTAGTAATTTATATATATGTGTGTGTGTGTGTGGTGGTCGGTATACATGTGCATCTCATTAATTAAATGAACTTTTCCACGACATTCTATTTCAGTAATTCAACTCAAATTGTGAATTTTGTGTATTAAATAAATTCAATGCACGCAGACTGAAGTAGTCTTTGGTTCTTTTGATTGTGATTATTTTGGCTCACATTTAAAAAAAACCCACCAATTCACTATCTCCACAAATTAGAATACTTCATAAGACCATAAAAAAAAACATTTTTAGTGAATTGTTTGGCCTTCTGGAAAGTATCGTTCATTTACTGTACATGTTCTCAATACTTGGTAGGGGCTCCTTTTTGCTTTAATTACTGCCTCAATTCAGCGTGGCATGGAGGTGATCATTTTGTGGCACTGCTGAGGTGGTATGGAAGTCCAGGTTTCTTTGACAGTGGTCTTCAGCTCATCTGCATGTTTTGGTCTCTTGTTTCTCATTTTCCTCTTGACAATAACCCATATATTCTCTATGGGGTTCAGGTCTGGTTAGTTTGCTGGCCAGTCAAGTACACCAACACCATTGTCATTTAACCAGCTTTTGGTGCTTTTTGCAGTGTGGGCAGGTGCCAAATCCTTATGGAAAATTATATCAGCATCTTCAAAAAGCTGGTCAGGCAGAAGGAAGCATGAAGTGCTCCAAAATTTCTTGGTAAACGTTTGCAGTGACGTTGGTTTTCAAAAAAGGACCAACACCAGCAGATGACATTGCAAACCAAATCATCACAGACTGTGGCAACTTAACACTGGACTTCAAGCAACTTGGTTTATGAGCTTCTCCACCCTTCCTCCATACTCCAGGACCTTGGTTTCCAAATGAAATACAAAATCTTGCTCTCATTTGAAAAGAGGACTTTGGACCACTGGGCTACAGTCCAGTTCTTCTTCTCCTTAGCTGAGGTAAGACGCCTCTGACGTTGTCTGTGGTTCACGAGTGGCTTAACCAGAGGAATACGACAACTGTAGTCAAATTTCTTGACACGTCTGTGTGTGTTGGCTCTTGATGCCTTGACCCCAGCCTCAGTTCACTCAAATTCTTGAATCGATTTTGTTTGACAATCCTCATAAGGCTGTGGTTCTTTTGGTTGGTTGTGCATCTTTTTCTTCCACACTTTTTCCTTTCACTCAACTTTCTGTTAACATGTTTGGGTACAGCACTCTGTGAACAGCCAGCTTCTTTGGCCATGAACGTTTGTGGCTTACCCTCCTTGTGAAGGTGTCAATGATTGGCTTCTGGACAACTGTCAGATCAGCAGGCTTCCCCATGATTGTGTAGCCTAGTAAACAAAACTGAGAGACCATTTTGAAGGCTCAAGAAACCTTTGCAGGTGTTTTAAGTTGATTAGCTAATTGGCATGTCACCATATTCTAATTTGTTGAGATAATGAATTGTTGTTTTTTTGTTAAATGTGAGCCAAATCATCACAATTAAAGACCAAAGACTTAAATACTTCAGTCTGTGTGCATTTAATTTATTTAATACACGAGTTGCACAATTTGAGTTGAATTACTGAAATAAAAAAACTTTTCCATGACATTCTAATTTATTGAGATGCCCCTGTATGTGTGAGTTGTGTTTGTGTCTGTCCTGTCCTGTCTGTCTGTCTGTCTGTCTATATATGTGTGTGTCTGTCTGTCTATATATGTGTGTGTCTGTCTGTCTATATATGTGTGTGTCTGTCTGTCTGTCTATATATGTGTGTGTCTGTCTGTCTATATATGTGTGTGTGTCTGTCTGTCTATATATGTGTGTGTGTGTGTGTGTCTGTCGTTCTGTCTGTCTATATATTGTGTGTGTGTGTGTGTGTTTGTGTGTGTGTGTGTGTGTCTGCTGTACGATAAGTGTGTGTGTGTGTGTGTGTGTGTGTCTGTATATATATATATATATATATATTATGTGTGTGTGTGTGTGTGTGTCTGCACGTGTGTGTGTGTGTGTGTGTGTGTGGTGTGTGTGTGTGTTTGTGTGTGTTAGTGTGTGTGTGTGTGTGTGGGTGTGTGTGTGTGTGTGTTTGTTTGTTGTCTGGTCTGTATGTCTATATGTGTGTGTGTGTGTGTGTGTGTGTGTGTGTCTTTCTGTCTATACATGTGTGTGTGTGTGTGTTTGTTCCTGTCCTTCCGAGATGTATGGTGGTGTGTTCTGTCTATGGTGGTGATCTAATCATCGTGTCTTGGTGTGTGTGATGTTGTGTGTGGTGTGTGTGTGTGTGTGTGGTGTCGTCCCTTACTGTCTATTATAGGTGTGTGTGTCTATCCTGTCATATATTGTTTGGGGTGTGTTGTGTGTGTCTGTCTGTCTGTCTCCTCGTCTGTCTGGTGGGTTTTCTGTCTATTATGTGTGTGGTGTGTCTGTCTGTCTATATATGTGGGTTGTGTCCTGTCTGTCTGTCTATATATGTATGTGTGTGTGTCTGTCTGTCTATATATGTGTGTGTGTGTGTGTTTGTGTGGTGGTGTGTTCTTTCCTATAGATGTGGTGTGTGTGTGTCTGAATCTGTCTGTCTGTCTATATATGTATGTGGTGTGTGTCTGTCTGGTCTATATGTGTTGTGTGTGTGTTGTGTGTGTGTGTGTGTCTGTCTAAGTATGTGTGTTGTGTGTGTGTCTGTCTGTCTGTCGGTCGATATGATTTATGTGGTGTTTGGGTGTGTGTTCGTCTTTCGTATGATATGTGTGTGTGGTTACTATCTCTCTATTAGTCTTCTATTAGTTTTGGTTTTTGTGTAAATTCTTTCATTAAGAAATTTATTTATTTCCAAGGAAACCGTTTGTTTTAAGAGTTTTTTAGTAAACTATTTTTCAGTTTTAGTTATATAGCTGACCCCGATTGTTATTGTCTGTCATAATCATTGGGTTTTAGTCAATCCTGGGTAAAGAGATCCTATTACAGTTTTTAGTAATATTTGAATGTTTTTTTATTTTTAGATTTGTCCAGTTTCATTGCCATTTTGTGAAAAGTTTAAGGTTGTACTTTTTAGTAGTTTGGTCTATAACACACACCCACACACACCACACCCACACAACAAAACACACACACACACACACACACCATAGATATAAGTATATCTATATCTATATATATATAATATATTATAATAGTTATCATTTTATTTAAGTTTTTAGTTATTTTAGGATCAATGTCCACTAATTAGAATAAATGTAAAAAAGTCCTTGGCTACTAGCAGAACTAAAAAGTTTTTAATATTTAATTTTAATGTTTATTTTATTTCAAGCAATGAAAATCTTTTTTGAATGGTTTTGTAGTTTCAGTTGTCACCTGGAATCCTCCTGAAAACACTGAATTTTGTTGTTTGTATCAGTCTTATCATGTAGTGTAGGTGACGATGGCCGAATACCGGGGACTCAGCAAAAAGAGGCCTGTAGGACCTAAACCCCAGCAGAGACGCAAGACCACTGTGAACCTGGCGTACCTCGGGGGCCAAACCACTATCATGCAGCCAGGTAAGAGTAGCGGGTTGCTCTTGTTTATTTTGGAAATAATGTCTATTTTTGGTCATATATGTGACTCTGGAGCACAAACCAGTGTTAAGTGTGAATGTTTCGAAATGGAGATGTATCATTCATCTGGAAGCCTGAATAAATAAGCTTTCCATTGATGTATGGTTGGTTAGGATAGGACAATATTTGGCCGAGATACAACTATTTGAAAATCTGGAATCTGAGGGTGCAAAAAAATCTAAATATTGAGAAACTCATCTTTAAGTTGTTCAAATGAAGTTCTTAGCAATGCATATTACTAATCAACAATCAAGTTTTGATATATTTACAGTAGGAATTTAAAATACTTCATGGAACATGATCTTTACATAATATCCTATGATTTTTGGCATCAAAGAAAAATCTATAATTTTGACCCAAAAAATGTATTGTTGGCTATTGCTACAAAATATACCCCAGCGCCTGGTTTTGTCTCCAGGGTCACAAATGTGTTTTCTTGTATTATTTAAATATAAAAATAAATAAATGCTATAAGACTGTGTTTTTCACAGGCTTTTCATTTGGTGTCCCTCAAATACACCCTACGTTTATCCAACGGCCTTATGGGTAAGTGTAACAAGACTATTGATGACTGTATATTGTTTGTGTTGTTTGAATTAGTTCTTAAAAAATAGTTACCCCAAAAATAAAAATACCCCAAAAATGACTCTCTCAGACCATCCGATATGAGGATGAGGTTTGTTTTCTTCATCAGATTTGGAGAAATTTAGCATCCCATTACTTGTTCACCAATGGATCATCTGCATGAATGGGTGCCGTCAGAATGAGAGTCTGATAAAAACATCACAATAATCCACAAGTAATCCACAGCACTCCAGTCCATCAGTTAACATCTGGAGAAGACAAAAGCTGAAACAAATCCAGCATTAAGACGCTTTGACTAAAATATGAGTCCGTAATAACTCTTCCTCCAGTGAGTCAGTGTTCTGGTGTGAATCAGGAGAGAGATCTGCACAGATCAAGAACCGTTTTAAACGGCTCTAAACACATATGTGGCTGGATTTTGATGTGAGAGGACAAAAGGTGACGGACTTTGTCATTGTAGGAAGCTTTATTATGGATTATAAACTCATATTTTAGTTAAAATCGTCTTAATGCTGGATGTGTTTCAGCTTTTGTCTTCTCCAGATGTTAACTGATGGACTGGAGTGCTGTGGATTACTTGTGGATTATTGTGACGTTTTTATCAGCTGTTTGGACTCTCATTCTGACGGCACCCATTCACTGCAGAGCATCCATTGCTGAGACACTGATGCAATGCTACAAGGGTGAGCACATTTTCAGCACATTTTCATTTTTTTGGGTCAACTATGCCTTTAATGCTCTCGCTCTCATTTATCTACATTTTCTAATGTAAAAATATGATATTGGAAAAGATGGCATTTTGTCATCCTAGACCAGTTTTTACCATTGCATTGCTTTAGAGGTGGGGGAATTAGTGAGTGTACGTGGAGTTTAGGGTCGAAGGGGTTGGGTTCATTGGTATGCATTGTTGTATCACATCCGAAGAGTCGCTGGAAGTAAATAATTCAGAGCTTGATTTGAATTTGAAAATGACGCACTTCACCTTTAAAGATAAATTACAGTATCATATCCTACACGGCAACTATTGCCAAAAGTATATTGTGTGTGCTTTCTGTGACTCCTGTGTCATAAGCTGTTGTTCTCCTTGTGTCGCAGAGATAGTGAGGATGATCATTCCCCATTACTGTATCCTCCTCCTTTCCGCCAGGTTATGAGGTATGAGGTTTTTTTTTTTTAAACCTGTGTTTTATTGGAAAAGTCTCTCTCTCCATGTGCTGTGTCTCTATCTTTGATCTGACAGGCTCGCATTCGGTTAACGAAACCTAAGAGCTGAAGATTCTGAGAAGTCAGAATTCAGTAGACTCGAACCCGATGGTGATTAGCTTGCATGGACGTTGTTTTTGGAGCGGGCGCTTTGCTGTGCGTTTGGGTCTGAAGTGGTTTTATAGCTAAACCGTGTGCTTTAATAGAAACGAGTGTACGGTAGGACGTGGGGATTCATTTGATGATTGTGCACATCTTGTTTGGTTTATTTTCTATTCATTTGAACCGGCGGTGCGGTGTTTTGTTGCTGAAGGGCTCACGGTTTCCCTCAAAACAAGATTACTCACGGCTCGCATGTTGCTGTGTATCTTGTGCCTCTGTTTTTTAAATTCTACTAATAATTCATTTATCTTTGCTTCTTACAGCGATTCTTCTTTTTCCCCAAAACCTCTTTGTGTAAAATAGACGTCAGGTAATGCATTCTGTATTGTCTTCTTACAGATAACAAGTGACTCATTCAATTGATTTTAAGAGTTTGCTGTTAACATATTTCTAAACTAAAGTCTCAAAACTCTAATTATAAGTGCAAACATTTACGTTCATTCATTTAGCATTCATTAGTCTAAAATATTCCTTATAAAGAAGGAATACAAGCAATTCCTCTTAATGAGGCAATAACATGAAGTTCTTAGAGAATAATTAATAAAACAGTTCATTGTGAATTGATTTAACTGTTTATGTCACGGTTTTATAACTGTTTTCTGGTATATTTATAATTAAAATTCCTGTGGTGGTACCACTATTATTATTATTATTCAATATTATTCATATTTTGAATGAGTTTTTGTTTTTATATTAAATTTTTTTTATTTGAAGTTTTGTTAAATTTAAAAATGTTATTTTTGTCATTTTTATTATTATTTTTTCATATTTCTATGTTTTTATAATTTTTTAAATTCAGTTTTAAAGTTTACTTTAGTACGTCATGTTGATGCTAATGAGGACTGTTTTGTTTTTTTATATTTATTTATTTCAGTTAAAGTTTATACTATTGTAAGTTTTATTAGTAAATTTTTGAATGATTTTATTTATATTTCTGTTTTAATTTCAAGTTTTGTTGAACTTATTAGTAGATTTGCTGTTTTTTGTCTTTTTTTTTATTCGTTTTTTAATTTATAAATATGTCTAAATGTTTTGTTTTGGGGTTTTTTTTCATTTGAATTTCAGCTTTAATAATTTTCGTACATAAAGTTTGACTAAGTGAAAATGAGAAATGGTGCCTTGCAACCAGCTAAATAAAATAACATCATAATAACAGTACATAATATAACTATATTTTTATTTTATTTCAGTGAAGTTGGTAGATTTATGATCGGATCTTTGTTTTTTTTTTGTCTTTGTTTGTCTTTTTTATTATTTTATATATATATAATATTACAAAGATAGTTATGAACTAAAATAACAATGTAAGGGTTTTTTAGATTTTATATCTTAAAAATATTTTTTATATTTTATTTCAAGTACTGAAACGGTTTTATGTTTCTTGTTTTAGTTAAATATAGTTAATGTAGTACAGAATGTAACAGATGTTATGCATTGCATTCTAATGTTAGCATAGCTAGACGTGTGTGTTAATGTGCTCACAGTACAGCTGACCGATCCACAGATTCAGTGCAGAGAGGAGCAGCTGCAGCGCAAGACAACAGGTGTTCAGAGACACCAGAGATCAGCCCTCTGTTTCTGTGATTTACAATAGCTTAAATTAGCCTGAACTCTGGCAACCCCCAAATGTTCAGGACGTGAAGGAGAAAAATATGTTCGTAGTAAGAAAGTTGCCGCTGCGGCTTAGTAACAGGGGTATTTTTAACAATGACACGCTCTGGGCTCAGGGTTAGGTTATATTTGACACCACATTCATAATGATATGTTGTGTTAAATCTCATCTAATTTTCTGGATGAGCAAAATCAATTTATTCATAGAAAAATGGTTATATATTTATGGAAGCTATAAAATAATGTTTTAACTATATAAAATATAATTGTGTTTTTTTTTTTTCACAAGTCTGACTTTTTTCTCTTAACTCTGAGTTTATATCACTTCTGAGACTTCTCAGAATTGCCAACCTAAGAATTTTAGGATTTTGAGAAAAATGTCAGAATTATGAAATGTGATGTTAGAATTCAAAAACGTCAAAATTACGAGATGTAATTTTTGAATTTTAAGGAAAAAGTCAGAAATATGAAATGTAATTTTAGAATTTTGAGAAAAAAAGTCAGAATTATGAAGATTTCTGGGATTTAACTTTATAACTTGGAGGAAAAAAGTCAGAATTATGAAATGTAATTTTAGAATTTTGGGGGAAAAGGTCAGAATTATGAGGTGTAAGCTCTGAATTTTGAGAAAAAAAGTCAGAATTGCAAGATGTAATTTTAGAATTCAAAGGGAGAAAAAAATCAGGATATAAAATGCGAATTCTGAGAAAAAAGTCAAAATCGCGAGATGTAAGCTCTGA